>CM076577.1:1410752948-1411084433 GCA_034641835.2 Pinus albicaulis | reverse complement strand
CCATTCCTTTCATATGCTTCTAAAACTAAAATGAATGAGTAGATGAGGTTGAAACGATTGTTTACAGTGCTCTGCCTTTGAATTCATTTAGTTCATTTACGTAGTTATAGACGACCTGGGATACACACAGTTGTGCACCACTTACAGTCCAACTGGAAACTAGTTCTCTGTCCGAACAGTTGACTACAACAATGGCTACAAATGCTACACTAGAGAAGAAGGTTTCTATAGCAAGACTAAGAATCAGTGAGCTGGAAACTGCCTTGGCTGAAAATTCCAAAAAGATAGAGGCTATGCAGAAGGAAATTGAGCAGGAAAAGAAGGAAAAGGCTGACCAGCAGAAGACCATCAACGATCTTAATAGTCGCCTGAAAGGTAATATCACCCTCAGGGATGCCAGAAGAATAATTTTGTCAGAAATCATTGTGGCGGTGAAAGGGCATTGGGATTTTCTGAAAGTCATCGAAGAAGTAAAATCATCTGTGCTTTATCTCAGAAGAAAGATTCATGAGGGCAATACTAACATATCCAGCAGAGCCCAGCACGCAAGAAGCTATATCTCTTTCTTGAAAGGGTTGAAGTCTGAAGACATGGAGAAGCATGGTATAGCAAGCAGGTTCAAGGAGGCTGTTGAATGTCAGAAGATAATTGATAAAGAATCTGCCCGCATGATAGCTTCAAGAACCTTGGAAAATGTGGTAGTCAATTTGGATCGGTTTGATATGGTCTAGGCCGAGATCACAGTGGCTGGGCTTCCATCATGCTGGGGTCCTACCACTCCTACCGTGTTACATCCATTATCATAGTATGAAGCACATCTCAAAGAAGATATGAACCAGACAGATGTACTTTCAGATAAAACCACCTAGTTGAAAGCTGAGACTATAGTGTCAACACTCCGCCAAGAATTTTCCCTCCTCCATCTAGTAAAGCACAAAATTCCCACTGATGCAAATTTTGACGATCTCACTGATGCTTATATTAAGGTGGAGGGATTCGCATCAATGCCTGAACCTGCAGCAGATAGTCAACAAAGGTGCACCCGGTATGCCAGCTTGGTCGCCAGCTCATTAGCCAATGTTCCACCACCTGTGTCAGCAACTGCATCGACTCCATCTCGTGAGTGAAAGTGTTAATTCATGATTCGGCCCTAGTGGCCTCTTAATTTTACTTTATTTTGTTACTTTCCAATTTCGAGTGGAATTCACATTCCACTCCTGCATTTTACTTTCTGTTGAAAACTTTTGTTTAATATTTTTGTTTAAAACGGCCGTGAGCCTAACTGTAAATGATGAGATGCCCCTATTCCTTATCATGAGTTTTGGTTACTTTTGATGGAGACCTCAAACTGATTACTAGCACGTGAGGAAGATATTTCTTCTCGCTCATGTTTCTGAGGATCCTATATAAGCAGCAACTAAAGAGAAAAAAAGGGTTCCAAATTTTCTAAAGAATATGCTATGAAAGAGTTTTTGTATGCATTTTGTTGAAGCCTTAAT
The DNA here is from genome assembly GCA_034641835.2 of Pinus albicaulis. Classification (NCBI taxonomy): domain Eukaryota; kingdom Viridiplantae; phylum Streptophyta; class Pinopsida; order Pinales; family Pinaceae; genus Pinus; species Pinus albicaulis. Next base: position 1,411,082,934 of record CM076577.1, on the reverse strand, counting down.
ACAAATGTGAAGAGCCCATTGGGTCTTAGTGATAAGGAGTTCTATCTTTAATGAGGATTATGGTCTTGGTGCTTTATAGTTTGTAACTCTGCCTTATGTGATATAATTTAGTTGTTCATTTCAATTTTTCCATTTCTCTTGTATCATGCTCTGGAACGCGAGTGTCTCACTGGTTCTGGTATGAATTTATCACAATTTATACTTATGCTAAACCTGTCTAGCACTTTAAATATGGCTCAATCATGATATGTTGTTTCACTTTCCACTTCATCCACGCTTCTTCTATATTAAGCGCCATGGGATGTTATTTTTAAAAGCTATGGACATGTATGGATTCTTATTATCGTAAGCCCATCTCATGTTTAGATTTGTTTCTGGATTTCATCTCATTTGTGGTTAATATTCCTTCTATATTTCATACACAGCAAACGCCATCTAACCTTTCAACTCTGTAAGGCATCTTTAGAATCCAGCCCTCCTTATAGAAAGTTGCCTTTGAATTGTCTGATACATTTATATTGAGAACTCACTTCTTGCCTCTGCAACGTTCCTTTCATTATGCTGAGTTTATGAGTATTCTAGTTCCACCTACATTGAACTTTCCTGATTAAAATTGAAATAGAAAATGAGCCTTGTTCTGATAACTATCCTTATTATATCATACACTCCTTGCTATATGAGATTTCCTAGGAACTGGTCTTTCACAACTCAAGGCTGTCTCTAGGGTTGAAAACAAGGACTTTAAAGGATAACATAGAACATGAGGTTCACGTTTGGGAACCTGATTCATTGGAGAATGCATTCAGGTTGGCAAGAAAAAATGAATATAAAATTATGGCGACAGGGAAGCCTACCACTCACATCTTTAAAGTTGGAAGTGTTGCTTCTCCTAGACTTCCATAACCTACAAGGTTGACACCAAAAAAATTGGAATAAAAAAGAGCAAAAGGGCTTTGCTACAGTTGTGATAGAAAATACACTAAAGTTCATAAGTGTGCTGAGAAGAAATTATTTTACATAGATTGTGAAGAGGAGGAAGGAAATGAACAAGAAACTTCAAAAGAAGAGTATATTCACCAGGAACCAACCCTAGAAGAAGAATAAACGATTCAGAACATATCATGTAATGCATTGGTAGGAATTACCACTCCTCAAACTCGCAAGATAGAAGGACATATTAAGAAGAAAAATTTATTAGTGTTGATTGATTCCGTTAGTACCCATAATTCTATTCATTGTAAGGTACCCAAGGAATTGAATTGTTTCCTATACCCAACACCAAAATGTCAAGTAATGATTGAAAATGGAGGAACTATAAATTGCTATGGAAAATTCCATAATATCAAGATAACCATGGGGGAATATGTATTGCACTAGGAGGTGCTAATGTTGCACTAGGAATAAAATGGTTACAATATTTGGGGACGGTAGCTTTTAATTTTCAAGAACTTTTCTTGAATTTCTTTTTGGAAGGAAAGGAATTCTAATTAATGGGTATCACAAGGAATCCGGGAAACATAATAAGCTCTAATGTGAGGACCAATATTCTGAAGAAAGAACAATGAGGCGTAATTTCACAATTATGCTCACTAGAAGTTCCAACATAAAAATAATCTATTTCTCTAGATCTCCAAAAAGTCTTAGACAATCATTCCAAGGTGTTTGAATCTCCCAAAGGACTCCCACCTATTCGTGATCATGATCATGTTATTCATTTGATTCCAAGAAGTGTTCCTCCAAAAATTAGGCCTTACAGATATCCTTATGTACAAAAGAGTGAAATTGAACGTATGATTGCAAAAATGTTAGAGGCTGGCATAATTCAACCTAGTCAAAGTTCTTTCTCTTCTCTAGTAATATTGGTGCACAAGAAGGATGGATCATGGCGCATGTGTCCAAATTATAGGGAGCTTAATAAGCTCACTATTAAAGATAATTTTCCCATTCCTATGATTGATGAATTATTGGATGAATTATATGGAGCAATTTATTTTAACAAGTTGGATATTCATTCAGGATATCATCAAATTAGAATGAAGACTGAAGATATTCCGAAAACAACATTTCGAACTCATGAGGGTCATTATGAATTTTTGGTCATGCCTTTTGGCCTTACTAATGCACCTTATACATTTCAAGGGTTGATGAATTCCATTTTCAATCCCTTCCTATGAAAATTTGTTCTAGTATTTTTTGATGATATACTAATATATAATAGGTCTTGGAAGGATCATGTTCAACATGTTGACAGGGTGCTCAAACTATTGGAGGAGAAACAATTATATGCAAAAACATCCAAATGTTTCTTTGGAGTACAAGAGGTGGAATATCTAGGTCATATTATATCCTACGAGGGTGTTAAGGTAGACCATAAAAAAATTAAATCCATTAAGGAATGGAGGTTCCCCACAACTATAAATCAGTTGCGAGGATTTCTCTGGTTAACAAGGTATTATCGCAAGTTTGTTAAGAATTATAGGAGAATGTTAAACACCATGTTAAACACACACATGGTGTATGAGAAAGATAAACACACACACAACAAGAAACTCAACACAATGAAGGATAAGCGTGAGGCTTTCTTATGTTTCCCATTATACATGATGTACATTTATAATACAATGGTGTGACTTTTGGTTTCACATTCCAAGGTCACTTGGACTCCATTCTGACTTTTCGCATTCCACACATACCCATAGAGGATTAGGTAGTCCAACATCCCCCCTTAATCCGAAGGGGTATGTGTGAGTCCAAGAAGAGAGTTGTAATACAAATCTGCAAAGTATACATGGTAGCACTTGGGCTGAATTAATCTCTGAAATGTTGGAAAAAAGAGGTGGTTTAAGGATGACCACCAACATTGGAACGAAATACTTGTTGCAGTTCTCGGAACTCTTCCAAAACGGGCAAGAAGCTAAAAGCTTCTACTAGAGGAATTGTCCCTCATAAAAAAGGGAGACCTTCAACCTAAAAGAAGGGAGGTCTACTACCTATGATGGTTTTAGGATTACCAACAACTCTAGAATTCTTGACGTATTTCCTGGAACTCAACCAAAGATGGCAAGAAGCTGAAGGCTTCTGCTAGAGGAAGTTTCCCTCATATATGAAAGGGAGACCTTCGACCTAAAAGAAGGGAGGTCTACTACCTGTGAGGGTTTTAGGATTACCAACAACCAAAGATGATGGTTTAAGGTTGTCCACCAACCAAAGGCATGCTCATGGGCATCCGTGTTTCTGGCTACATCTCTGAATCTGGAATGACGAATTGTGGCTCAGGCTCGCTTGAATTGTTGTGTCTCTGGCTACAACTCTGAACTTGGAATGAGAGATTGTGGCTCAGGCTCGCTTGATCTGACGTCGAAGTTTGTACATGACCACCATTTTCCCCCCTGTCAGGGACAAGGTGAGATGATGGCGAAAACTCAAATGCAAGTTTGCTCAATATTTGTGAACAAGTTCTGACATGTGTCTTAAACATCTTCTTCGCTGCTGATGCCCATTGCCAAGAAGCGATCCATCCAAGATGAGTCTTTGTTCTTGTAGGAGACTTGTTTCTGAAGCATCTGTCTAAAGAATGGGTGTGCCGACCACAGTGCTTGCATAGATGAAGATCAAAACAATGACCTTTCATATGGCCAACTCGATCACAATGTTGGCATTTTACAATCTGATGTTGTGGAAGCGGAGCAGGATCTGGAACAGCTGCAAGTGAACTGTCATATAGGAATCTAGCACTATGAAATATGATGGTCTTGGTGTAGTCTGGAATATGAAAGGACACATCCTTGTCATATCCAAGACCAGTTTGGTGCTTGTTGTGGACAAGCTCTTCCCAAGGTCTGATGATGGGCTTGAGAAGTGTAGGTTGAACTGCTGCATCTGCATGTAAATATGCTCTAGTACAAGGAACTGAATGTGGATCAATTGCAACTTTATCTTCTGATGAGAGTCCTTCACAATCTTCTGAACAGAAACAGGTTCAGAATGGTGACTCTTTTTCTGAAGTTCATCTTGTTGGAGCTGAGATTCCAACTGAAAAAACTCAATCTTTTCTTGTGCATCTTGCAAACAACTTTGAATGTTACAAAGAGAATTCTTGCTCATTTTTATCATATCATCAACATTTGAATCAATGAGGTTATTCAACAACTCTAATGCCTCATTGATTTTAGCCATTTCAACAACTTAGGCTAAAAAATGAAAGGGTGTCGGCTTCAACCGAAAATGCACCCGTTTACAATGTGATTCAATTTTCCTTCAAACAAATACAAATGATTCCAAAGAATTCTCAAAGTACAAATCTTTTGATTGCAACTATGAAGAAGCAATACAATGTCAGTACAATACAATATTTCTGCAAAATATTTTTGTAAATGTGCAGCTGAAAACTACGTGCAAGAAGCCTTTAAAGCCACTGATTTTTCTTCTTCAAAGAGATGTTTTTCACCAATAACAACTCAATTCAACTCAACAAAAGGAGGAGGTTCACAAGCTTGGATGCTTGACCTTGCTGTATTGCAGAATGCAATAGAGCTTAAGAGAAACTCCACAAATAAGAAATTTTGTGTGCCCAAACTATGAATGCCACTGCCATTCAAAATGAGGACCAAATTGTCTTCAAATGTAAATCTCTTGCAGAAAATTTCCTCATTTCTCTCTGATGTTCATTTTCTCTCTTCCTCTCTCTCTACTATTTTTTTTTTAAAATTTTTTTTGAGATTAATTAAAAAATTGAAAGGAGGAAAAAAAAATTAAAATGGGAAAGGAAATAATTAAAAAAGAGAGGGAGAGATTTTTTTTTTTTTTTTTTAAAGAGGGATTGTAATAAGAATGGGAGGGAATTTTATTAACAAAAAGAATTAATTAAAATAAGGGAATTTTTATTTTTTTTTGTGTTAAATTAAAAAAAAAAACAAAATTAAAAGGGGAAGGTATTATAAGGGAGGGGAGTATTATATGGAAGTTAAAAATTAAAAATGAGGCTGCAAGGGAAAGGAGAGGGGTCGACCGTAAAAGCCGAGAAGTGCAGAGAGGGAGCGGAACAGGTTGGGAGTTAAGGCCGAGAGGCCACAGGCAGTGCGGGAGCAGCGTTTGCAGGTGCGACGATGGGTTGGAGTGGGAGGAGCGGTCGAGTAGAAGGGGGAGGCAAGGGGTCTGTGGGAGAAGGGAGCCAGTGGTGAGGGGCCGGTTGGGTGAGGGTGGCTGGCGTGAGGCGGTGGGCAAGAGGGCCGTGAGATCAACGTGAGGGGGTGGGGTGTGTTGCAGGTAAGGGGGCAATGCAAGGGTGCTGGTAAGCGAGCGATAAGGGGAGGGGATCGTTGGGGCCAAGGGAGAAAGGAAAGGGGGCAGGTGTGTGACTGTTGAGTGATTTGTATTTTATTTTATTTCATTTATTCTGTTTGAGCGTCCAAGTGAGGTAGGGGAGGGCACGACGTTGCCGTGGGGAGAGGAGGGGTCGCTGTAAGGAATGGGGATGGTGGGGTAAATGAGTAGGGGCAGCGGCGAGGTGTAGCACGGTGGCGGGGTGTAGAGTGTATGCCACGGGGTAGCAGATAGGGGATAGGGAATGCGTAAGGGTTGATGCAGCGTTGAGGGCGTAGGGTTTTGGGAGGCATGTGCTATAGTTATGAAGTGCTGTAGTGAATGGGGGGATGTAATGTGGTAGCAGGTTAACCTAGTTTGCAGAGAAGGCTGTGGGGTTTGGAGATGCTTAGGGTGCTGGTAGGCCGTAGGGCTAAGCTCAGAATTTTAATTTTTTTTTTTTTTTTAATGTTAAAATAGCAGAGGAGTGAAATCAGGAGAAATGAATTTTCAAAGACAACAGAATTTTTCTGGAAATTATAGCAGTAAAAAAAATCTAGCAGCAGAAAATGCAGAGATGATGAATTTTTCACTTAAAAACCCAGAAATTGGTAGAAGCTCAGAAATTTGCAGAAATTTTTCAATGAAAACTTAGAAATCTTCCTTTTCGAAACCCACTTTGAAACACTATTCTAGCAACTCTTCAAAATGCAGAATTTAATAGGCAGAAATTGCAGGAAGAAATCAGAATGAAAACCTTCAGATGTGCAGTGTTGCTCTTCTTCAAAACCATTGCTGCTCTTCTTCAAAACACCTTCCGAATGCAGCAAAATGTCTGCTGTAAAAACTCTTTAAATGCTGCGAAAATGAAAAGAATTTTGCAGATATGCACATGCCATAAACACAAATGGCTCACTCAATGTGGAGCTGGTTATGGATGTATCAGCTCTGATACCATGTTAAACACACACATGGTGTATGAGAAAGATAAACACACACACAACAAGAAACTCAACACAATGAAGGATAAGCATGAGGCTTTCTTATTTTTTCCATTATACATGATGTAAATTTATAATACAATGGTGTGACTCTTGGTTTCACATTCCAAGGTCACTTGGACTCCATTGTGGCTTTTCGCATTCCACACCTACCCATAGAGGATTAGGTGTTCCAACAGAGAATAACAACACCTTTAACAACATTATTGAAAAAGGATGAATTTTCGTTGACTCCTTAAGTAACTAAGTCCTTTAAACATCTTAAAGAGGCAATGTGCCTAGCACTGGTCTTAGCTGTTAGGGTCCTATAAATACAGGATTCATAATTTTGATTTGACTCTGTTAAAATTCTTGAAATATTGTACATACCTTTGCTTTCTACAAATGTATTCCCAAATTAAAAAAATGAAAAGAGGGTATGTCCTAAAAGAATAATCAAAGGACAAAAATAAACAAAGATCAAAAGAATATTAAATATGAACCCCATCAAAAATAGGTCATGAAAGTGTTGCAAGTTTAAATGCCACTACATTAGTTTACTTTTTGCAAATAAGATTGTGTGCAGATTGTCCTAAATGCCACAATCGATGAGGGTGAAACAACTTAAACTTGGTCTCTCATGCTTTAAATTTCACATTGTTAGATAGAGAATAAAGATCTGTCAAACAGTTTAAACTTGACAAATCAGTAAATAGTTAAAATAGAGAATAATAAGGAGCTCAACAGTTTAATTTGAGCCCTCGGATGAAATAAGGATAGAATTAGATAGTTTTTATGTTTTGAAAGAAAATTGATTTAGGGTTGCAAGCTTAAATGCACCCATGAAAATGAAGTAAAAAATGTTAGAAATAATGATGGGTAGGTAGAAAGCAGTTGTGCAAGACATGTAATAAAGCATCATCGGGAAAAAATTACTAATTTCCCCTCCTCCACAATGATTCAGTATTCTAAACATTCAGTTAAAGAGGCTCAGAGCATTTCTCTGACTTCTGTTGGGACCGGACCCAAGGCTCGGTAACTGATTGGTTAAAAATATTTGATTTCCTACATAAAACCTATTTTCATCAACATTTTCACCCTCATCCCTGATCATGATCCATTTTTCTAAGTAAAATACCCTTTTTTGCTTAGTAAAAGTAAAAACCCTAAATAATTAATTTCATCTCCATTCAGAAACACTCAAAACCCATAAAATGCATTTTATCCTAAGTCTATGTGTAAAAAATAAAAAATGGGATAAAACTATGCTATATCACCTATTTTACACTTTACTTAGTTTAAATAATATGTATTTTAATCCATTTCATTTCATTCCATTCCATATTAACTATTAGCCTAAAGTATTAAATCCCTATATTATATCCTTCCCGTATATATTATTAAATCCATATATAAATAACCCCCAAAACCCATTTATTTAAAGTTTAAACCTATGTTTATATTATCCCACATGGTGAAATAAATCTCCACCCCTATGGTTCTTAAACACTTGTCAAAGGTTTATATACCATATAAATATTAATACCCTCGCCAACACTATTGGTTAAAACATTCGATTAAATATTTTAATTTAATATAACATTATCCTTCTGCCCGCTCTTTTAACCCAAGGTTTTAAACGTTATAAAGTTATATTTATAATGTTAAAAACCTATCCCGCCGCATTGATAAACCTAGACCCCACTTCAAAATCCTGATCCATCTTCCAAAACAAATCTCGACCATTCACATGAGTCCTTTCCAATCCAACGATCAATAACCCATATCGCAAATAAAGTTGCGCGATATCAACACATTCCATTTCTACGCGAAATAGGTTGTTTTAACCTTTCCACTCTCCTCTACGTGGCATATTTTTATTGGATCATGTCCGATTAATTTGAAACCACTTACCGCCTTAGACCCATGCAATAAACACTCGCGGTTTCTATCCTATGAAGCCCAATTACTGCCTATTTGCCCGATATGACTGTCATTTAATGCCGATTCTATTTAAACCATAAAACCCCTTATGTAGAAGTAAAGCCCTTTTTTGCATTTTTAGTGTGTTTATCCATCCTTACTGAAGAAACAAAGCTCCTGGTACATTGTTTTACGCCCAGAGGACCTGAAAAAAGCCATTGTAGTTGCTGTTAAAATCATTTAAAGCTTCCAATTTAATTCCAAAGACTTCAACAACCCTCAAAAAACCTTCACTATCCTAGAGAAATCCTCCCTGCAACTAAGGTTTCGTTAACAATTGATTTTTTTTGTAGGTTATTGGCAAAAAAAATAGTTTGGATAAACAACTTAATACTAGGTTAAGACCTGTTTACTCAAAAAATTCACAAGGAAATAATTTCGAATTGTTTTCCTAAAAACAAGAATATTTCATACAGTAGCAAAGCAGAATGAAGAAATTTACACAAGTGGTCAGAACAGAGGATGAAAACATTTCCATCAGTAATTCTCCAGGACATATTTTACTCACTCTTACTATAAAAGGTAAAAGTGAAAAGCTAACAGAGCAGTCAAGGTAAAACAGTAAAAGTAAATACAGAGGCAACAATAGTTAAACAGAGATGAAAATACTTTCACCAAGAACAATGAAGTTTATCCAAAGTGAAAGTAAAAACAGTTAAAAGAACAATAAGGTTAAAAGATGAAAACAGAGCAAAAAGGGACATTTTTGCAGAAATTTCCTGTTTAAGTCATAGTTTTGTAGAAACTATTGTGGTCAATCCAAGATGAATTTTGCAAAACTGAAGGAGGTTTATGTTCCTAAGGTATCCACCTATGAAATCCTCATTGACTTATCTAACAACCATTATGGGTTTGGAAATATTAAACAATATTTGAAAGCACCTTTTACAAAAAATTCTCGTTTAGTCATAATTTTGCAGAGAAGAGTGTGGCCAATCAGAAATAAAAATTACAAAATGTAAGGAGGTTTTTGTTCCTAAGAGACCCATATACAAAAAAATATCTCAATTTTTGCACATGTATTACAGAATGAGACATAAATTCACATATTTACAGCCTAGTTTTCAGACTGTGCAAATATTTGTTTTACACATCGTTTTGCAGAGCCTATTGTGACCAACTGGAATTGAATTTTCGGAAACTGAGAGAGGTTTATCTTAGTAACATATTTATCGACAAAAACCTCTTTCACTTTTTACACATATATTTTGGATTGAGAAATATAAAGGTATCATTGGACCCCAATTTTGTAGAATTTCTAGAGCAGAATGCACAAAGAAAGGAAATAGTTAGTGACTTGGATGCCTCATCATCAACTAAGAGTTGAGATCAAATTCAAATTCTCTTCTTTGTCACCATCAATACATAAGTATAGTGCCAAATAGATTCATTCATTTTGAGTTTCCTTTTATTAATTTCTATTCATGTAATATAGTTTGAGATATTTGTAAACTAATCTTGATATTTTTTCAAGACATTCTAGTTTAGAATTTGTATATATACTTCATATTTTGAAGTATTTTTGTGAGATAAATTGATGAAGATTTATATAGACATTTTTTTGGACCTGAAGGCTTCTTGTGTTCAAATTTTGAGGAACAGACTGGATCAAATCAATTAGCATCATATTTTAGGATTCATGCGATAAGCTATTTGGAGTGAATTATTTTCTGAATTTGTCATTGTTATCTTTCTTTGTTACATGCAATCCATTATGTGTTCTAAATTTGAATGAATGAATAGGAGGATTACTTCAGGATTTGTTAAAAGCACCATGCCTTAACTATTTTTCATTTCTATGTTTTCATCTGATTTCTAGCTTAGGGAACCCTTAATTGCTCCCTCTCTCATTTGACCTCTGCCTACTACTTCCATTTTCCGATCAAAGAACCATTCATTGCTCTTTATCCCGATCATACCATCTCACAAAAAAACTTTCCAAGATCTACAAGAGTTATCTATCTTTCCCTGAAAACATTTCACTTTTTGACCTTGATCCCAGCTCTGTATGCTTGACTTTTGACTCCTCAACCCAATGGGCAAATACATTTCCCACTATCGATCTCTTCCAGTGATTTTTCCCACCAAACCAATCAAAACCAAAACTAGTTGCACAATCATAACTAGCCTAATATTTTAATTAAAAAAACAAAGTTAAATCTTATAGACAGAGCCCTCTTTGAACCTTAGGAAGGCTAGATCCTAGAGTTTAAAAGTTGGTCTGTAGTTACCTCGGTGAGTTCTCTCATGAACCTGGAGAAATTACTGAGTGATAACAATAGCTATGCCATACTTCACAAAAACCTTTATTGTGGAATGTGATGCCTCAAGAAATGGAATTGGTGCTATTTTAATGCAAGAAGGAAGACCCATTGCTTTTTAAAGTTGTCCAATCAAAGGAAAGTATTTACATAAAACTATTTATGAGAAGGAAATGTTGGCAATACTACATGCACTAATGAAATGGTGACCTTACTTAATGGGAAGACACTTCAAGGTAAAAAATGATCATGATAGTCTTAATTTGTTTTTGGAACAAATACTATCTTCAGAAGGGCAACAAAAAAGGGTCACAAAGTTGTTGGGTTGTGACTTTGAAATCATCTACAAAAAAGGGAAGCTAAATGTTGTTGTAGATGCACTCTCAAGAAATGATGAATAGGTGGAAGCATTGCTTTGTGCCATTTCTATTATCCAACTAGATTGGATAACCAAAGCAAGGGATGAATGGAAGAAGGCCGAAGAAGTGTGGAAACTCATTCAAAAGTTGCAGCAAGGTCCTAGTACATCTGATACATTTAGTTGGAAAAATGATTCCTTATGGTACAATGATCGCTTATACCTTTGTAATAATTCCCAACTAAAACAAAAGATTCTTTTGGAATTCCACACTTCCTCTTTAGGACACTCGGGATTTTTAAAAACTTACCACGGGGTGAAGAACTTTTTTTTTTTGGATGGCCTTAAATCTGATATTCAATTAAGACAATTAAGACCCCGGGTCTTCTACAACCTTTATCCATTCCAAGTCAACGTTGGGAGGATATTTCAATGGATTTTATCACAGATTTACCTAAGTCCGAAGGAAAGGGTGTCATCATGGTGGTAGTTGATAGACATACCAAGTATGCACACTTTTATGCATTATCTCATCCATTTAAAGCAAGCATAGTTGCTACTGCATTTATGGAAACAATTCAAAAGCTACATGGAAACCCAAAGATTGACAGGTTAGTAGATATCCCATTTAATGGAATTTTTCTACGGAATTATTTTCTTGTTTGTTTACTCAACTAACTCATGTCATTTTATCCTCCTCAATCCGATGGTCAAACCTAGATAGTGAATAAATGTTTGGAAGGATATCTTTCATAGAGCTTCATCTGATAAACACGGGTCAAGGAACATTCTGAATGGTGGTATAACACTTCCTTCCATACTGCAGCAAAAATGACCCCATTTATGGCACTTTATGGATATCATCCACCGTCCATCACATCATATTTAAGAGAAAATTCTAAGGTTCAAGCAGCGGAAGATAACATCGAGCATCAACAAGAAGTTATACAACTCTTAAAGGATAACCTAAATTTGGCACAGAATCGAATGAAACAACATGCAGATCAACATTGTAGTGAGAGAATTTTTGATGTAGGAGACTTGGTATTTTTACAGCTATATCCATACAAAGAAATTTCCCTCAAGAAACAAAGAAGAATAATAAATTATCGCCAAAGTACTATGGTCCTTACAAGGTGTTGCAAAATATTGGTACTATGGCATACAAATTGGAGCTACCTACTTCTCTAAGGCATTGATCTCTCTTTTCTTCTATTTTTGGAGTTGGTCTCATAACACATATTGTTTTCTACACTTTGTATGTTTCATACTCTTTGTTATCTTCCCTCCCTTAGATATATTTTCATTGAAAATAAAAGTTTCATTTCTTCATGCTAGCCTGCATTTTAGGATATTCAGGTGAAATTCACGGCGAGCCCTAAAACTAAAATCTATTTGAAGATTAACATTAAAATTTATTGAATCAAAATAAGGAGCATTTGTAACATTAACACAAAAATTTAGAAGTCTAGGCTAGAGTTGTTTTTTGGTGTCTATAAACATAGGAGCTATCGCTTTTTCCAAGGTTGCAAATCGGGGGTGAAATCTAGTTCCACATATGTAAGTGTATTGAATTGTTCTCCACGTACCTTGGGTATATTGGACGACACTCCACCCATGAAAAGTATATGGTAATTGTCTTATCATACGATTATGCATTAGATAACATTAACACAGACTACACTTCCACGTACTGTTGAGTATATTTTGGAAGTCCACCATAGGTTGCTATCCTCGCCATAAATAACTAAGTCAGTTGTCTTGTATATTGTGATACATCGAACACAACATTCGGGGAGATTTATTACTCGTACATAAATCCTTGGTTCTCCAAGGTTGTGTATTGCAGTTCACATTTTCTTGGTAAACATTTATGCCTAGTTTTACCCCCTTTTGATTTATTTTTATGTTAGTTGTTAAAATTTATTAATCCAACATGAAAGAAAAAACCCCTAGCCTCCATCGTTTGCGTAGAATGCAAAATAATCCTCGTCTTCCACTAAAGGAAACTCCTTTCCGTCGATAGAAGCATAAGAAAACACAAACTATTGAATTGGAAACTTCAAGAACTACTTCTGGTCTTGCTCCTGAAATTGATCCACTAGAATCATCCTTCCTTGTTAGTACTGAGCACGAGATTACTTCTTCTCTTGCTGGTGAATCTGACATAGTTGAAACAGAAGCACCCGAGCCTTTATTACCTGAGGTTATTGAGCCTGACTTTACTAAATCAGAAACCTTACCACCTAAGGTTATACAACCTGAGGTACCTTAGCCATCTTCACATGTTACTTCAGGACATTCCTCTTCTCTTCCTCTGTCTCAGACAGAACCGCAGACTATATATCTTGGACCTATTGGAACAGGGTCCTCCAAAGGCTGCGAATTGGGACAGTTTTGAGTATTTTTGTATATTTTTGGCATATTTTAGTCTAGCGTAGGGGTTTTTGGGTGGGTAAAAGCCCCAAAAGCATTGTAATGGGTCAAAGGGTAGACCTAGAGTCCGCAAACCACAATTTGCGAACCACAGGAAAGATTAGCCTGGACCATTATAAAAAGAAGGACATTTTGAGTAGAATAGGTAAGTACTAAGATTGATGCGAATCACAAATTAATAGATCTGTTTTGGGTTATTGGGGAAAGGACTCCTATTGGCTGTGTGCACGGAGATCCTTAGTCCTGCTGTGTGCGGACCCTGTAGCTATGTGCGCAGGTAGGGTTTTGGGTATTGTAAAAGGATATGAAGGATTAATGAAAGCAGAAAGTTGTTGGAATATCTGAATCTGTTAATGCGAATCTATGATATCTGTTATGTTATGCATGGTTTTGTGTTAAGCTCCGAAAGTAACTGTGTTATTTTCTTATGCTACGTTGGCATCCGATCTGAATATGTTTGTTATACTTTATGCAATAATATCTACGATAGTTGCGTTATTGTTCTGTATCTGTGGTTTACTGTGATTATAATTGGTATTGCACGCATGGATGCGAAGGGACCGATAGATTTTGGTTCTGTGATATACGATATGGGATTTGTGATGTCGAACGCAGCTCTGCTTGAATTACCTACCCTCTCGCAGGGTGCGGAAACCTGGTTCCAACACCCTCCCATACTGCTTCGGGTGAGACTTTGGCCTGGGCAAGCAGGTCACTACCAAAAGGGCCAGTAGTATCAGGGTTTGTTAGTAAAACTTAAGCTATGAACCTGGGTCAAGACCCCTCGAGCCAACAAATGGTTCCATTGCTGGGACCAGAAGCATTTTGAGAGAGGGATCAGGTAATGCCAAGGCCGTATTGGGAACTTGAAAGAAAATAAAATAACAAATGGTTTGAACATCAGGTTTAGGAATTCGCAGTAAAAGAAAACCATAGTCAGACGTTGACCACCGAAGAGTGGAAGAATAAGTATATTTTCACAGAGAGCTACGAGATCTTTGTTGTAACAATTGCAATCGAGCTCCAGGAGTGGCTTGCAAGGTTGGTCGAATTCCAGAAGTGTTGGAAGGACGAGCGGGTCACATAGTGGACCCCATAATTAATGCAACAGTTAGAAAAGACTAATAACACCATCACTCGCACAGTGGACCACTAGGTGGACAGTGTGCTAGGAGGGTTCGTGACAGAATTTGCCATCGATCAACTCATCTCCTACTCTGAAGCAGAGCGAAGATTCTTCAAGGGATTCCAGGGTAAGTTTCTGAAGACCTTACCATTGCTAATTAAGATATTACTGTGCCAAAGGAGTATTCTGTGTAGCCACACCAAATGAATGACCTATGAGTACGACACAAAGTGGAAAATACTATTAGACTAACGAAGAAGGAGATAGATTTTTCTATAGTCCGGTATGAGAAGCATTTGCGCAGAGTCCTCTAGCCACACCACTTTCAAACTTGCATAGGGGTAAGAATTCGCCTACACCTCTTCCACCACCAAAAGACAACATGGCTATGCACATGAAGTTGCCTACCTTTAAGGGTGTGGGAGATGAAGACATGGATCAGTTTTGGTTCGTTGCAGAATTGGTATGGACTGTGTAGAACGTGGCTAGCGATGTGGTGAAGAGGGAACAACTGTCCCTTTCTATCGAAGGAAGGGCTTTGGACTGGTACATGGGATACATCGGCTAGCACGTGAACACAACCATTGAAGAGATTAAGAACGCCTTGAAGCAACAATTCAAGAAGCCTAAGTCCTACTCTCAAATAGTGGTTGATCGAAAGGATTTCAAGCAAGGGCATTTTGAGTCTATGTGGGAGGCCGATTAGCGACTGAAGAAGGTAATCAGAGAAGGAGGATTTCAATATGATGACAGAAAACACACGGAATGGCTCATTGCTATGTTTCTGCCTCACCTGCACGTACCTATGGGTCACCAAACTTTCGAGTCACAGGAAAAAGCCTTGGAGGTCCCTATGAAGTTAGAAGTTGTGCCCAGAGATGATACCCAGTTGGGAATCCAACAGATCCAAGGACAACTGGAGGTGATGCACATGGAGATCCAAAATTTGTGAAAGGAGTGAGGAGCAGAGGCTAGCCCTGAAAGATGGTGCATACGATGCTGGACGAATGGTCACACCAAAGATAACTGCCCTCTGTTAGAAGAGTACATGTAGGCCAGGGGACCTAGTACGTTGTGCCCTAGGGAAGTTTCAGGATCAAGTGGGCCAGCAATGTGGTGCAAGGATTGTCACATTGCGGGGTTTCATGACACAAACCACTGTGCTCGCCTTGTTGCATATGTCCCGGAAGTAAAGCAACAATGGTGCAGGTTCTGTAGGTCGGTAGGAAAAGATGAGCAGAATTTCCATAAATATGATTTGATGATCGATCGAGGGAACCTCTATAGGGTATAGTTGGATCCATCCTCACCAAGATCCCTCTCGAGTGCAGGCGGCTCCCCATCTAGGGACAGGGGAGGCGGAAGAGCTGGAAGCATAGGTCGGGGACAAGGGTAACTAGTCTGTTATAACTGTGGAGAAGTAGGACACTTTTCTAGGGACTGTCCAAACCCCACAAGGCAGTCATGTCGCTATTGTAGATAGATGGACCATGTGATAGAAGAATGTCCAATCTTGATAGTAAAAATGCAGGAGAAGCAGCCGACACCTATGTAGAATGTGCAGAGGGTTAAGGCAGAACTGGGAGACAAAGAGACAAGCATAAATGCCGTAACACACAGCGGGATGGCCACCAGGGGGCCTAAGAAGAAGACTGTGACCGAACCTCTAATCTGACAAGCAGTTATCAAGAAGGAAGGTTTGGATCTAAAAAAGGAGAAAGAAAAATTTCTCACAGCTTGCGAAGACTTTGCTGAAGGAGAGGCGTCTACTTTGCAGCCGCCGAGAGGCCTCAAGGCAGATGAGGAGATCAAATCCTTTTTACAGGAATGTATGAAGCTACTGTGCAACCCAAATGCTGAGGAAAATATTCAGGCATTAATAGATAGCTACGCAACACGACCTAGCCTCCCCCCGGAAATCAAGGATGTACACAAACTATATAGATATAAGAAATGCACTGGTAGGGAGATGTGGTTGACTGCGAAGATCAGTGATTACGAGATGGATAAAGTTATTTTGGACCTATGGTCAGATGCAAATGTATTACCTAAACAGACTTCTCAACGAATGGGAGAACCTAAGTTGGAATGGTCCACTATCCAGCCATGTATGGCCAATCAGCATAAGATCATACCCTTGGGGAGACTATCGAAGATCATGGTGGATATTGCAAGGGTCAAGGTCCGGGCTGATTTTGAAGTCATTCATATTATAGAAGATGCAGACCCCTACCCTGCTCTTCTAGGGTTAGAGTGGGCCATGGATATGGGAGGTATCATCAATTTGAAGAAGAGAAGCATGGTGTTTGAGAATAACGATACAATGGTGATAGTACCATTAGATCATGCAGAAGGCGAACGATACACAGAGCCGATGTGTGACGAAGAGGATGTAGATCACATCTATAAGTTGACTGCGGGGGATGAAGATTGTGTCAACCCCATGGAGGATGGAGTAATCTAGTGGGAAAAGGACAATGAATGCTTCTTTGACTCCGATGGGGAGATAGATAATTAATAAAATCGGTTACATGATGTCTCTGTGCTACGATGTCTTCGGGTCACAAAGAAATTCCGGTGTATTTCCTTAGAGGTAAGAGATTTACCTTAATTTGATGGTTCTGGTAATGTTAGGGACTTTTTGGAAGCGTTTGAAGCCGAGGTTCCCAGGGAACGAAGGTTATGGGCCCTTAACCTAGCTATGTGGGAAACCCCTGCACGATGGTGGGATATGCATAAGGGAGCGTTCCAGGAGTGGGACGATTGTTGGGACATGATGCTCCTGTGATTTGAGACTTCGACGGAGGTACGGGTCAAGATGTTCCTTGGCCCAGGGGATCCACGTGAACACGTGGTTACATGGATGAAGATGTGGGGCAACCGGAATACAGAAGAGTGGGTTCACTTATTCACTCATGCGTTGGGTCCAATCCCTACTGCATGGTACCTAGATGTGGAGCTACATCAACACACCCGCCATTGGAAAATTCTGAAGAATAAATTTATAGGAACATTCAGACTAATAGGGGGTTCCGATGTGCTTGACGAAGCTTTGTAGGACATAGATACATTCGTGTTTGGAAAGTCCAGCTCCTCTACAGTATTTGGGGCGTCGACATGGGGAGCACAGATGCAGGATATTTTCAATTTCCATAGCTTGGCAAGAGCGGAAGGAGAGATGATCCACAGTCTGTCTCTATTCCGAAGTTGGAAGGGGAGCGTGCCGTTGAGGGACCTCCCCTGAAAGAAGTGGATGTCACTAAGCCTCTCAAGCTGCGTGAAGTAAACATTGGGATGAAAGAGCACCCTAAGTTGGCTAAGATTGTGAACTACTGGGATGAGGATGCAATAGGCAAAGTGGCTGAATTACTTACAGAATACTAGGACTTGTTCCCGACAAATTTTTTCGAGCTGAAGGGGATCATGGGGGACTTAGGGGTCATGCATATCACTCTCAAACCCGATGCGTGGCCCATAAAGTAGCGACCTTATAGGTTGAACCCAAAGTATAAGTAGAAGGTCAAGGATGAACTTGATAAAATGCTTGCTGCAGGTATCATCGAACCGGTTGAATAATTAGACTGGGTTAGTCCAATGGTGGTTCAGGAAAAAAAAAAACTAAGGGGGAGATTAGGATCTGCGTGGACCTGCGCAAGTTGAACGATGCCTGTGTTCATGATCCATTCTCGACACCATTCTCAGATGAAATCCTAGATAGTGTGGGAGGACAGGAAGCATACTCCTTCACGGACGGGTTCTCAGGATACCATCAGATCAGAATCGCACCTAAGGATCATAGCAAGATCACGTTTGCCACTGAGTGGGGATCGTTTTAGTACACTGTCATGCCATTTGGACTCAAAAATACCCCTACTATCTTCTCGCAGGTCGTTGTCACAGTGTTCAAATAATTCATCCACAAGTTCCTTGAGGTGTATTTCGATGATTGAACTATCTTCAGCCTGGTAAAGGCACACATATCAAACTTGCCCTTGATGTTGGATGCCTGCCGAAAACACCAGATTTCCCTAAATATCAAGAAGTGTATCTTCTTCGATTCTTTGTCAACAAGGAATAATGGTATATCTTTCCAAAATCGCAGTTATCATAAACTTGCTAGTACCAACCATGGAGAAACAGCTGTGCTCGATCCTTGGACACACGGGTTACTACAGGAAATTCATTCAAGGCTATGCGTTGATTACTGCCCCTATGGAAAAATTTCTCAAGAAGGATGTTTTGTTCTTTTGGAATGATGAGTGTCAAAAGTGCTTCGAGTTACTTAAAGAAAAGATGGTCTCGACACCTATTCTCATCTTTCTTGATTGGGAAAAGGTATTTCATGTTCACATCGATGCATCAGGCATTGCTCTTGGGGCTGTCATTACGCAGCCCGGAGAAGGAGATATTGACCATCCGGTTTCCTTTGCAAGTAGGAAACTCTCTGGTGTGGAATGCAACTACTCCACCACAGAATGGGAGGGATTGGCCATTGTTAAAATTGGACAACTAGGTCCAAAATCCATGTTGTGATGCTCAGATGAAGATATCAATATTTTTATTGGGTTACTCTTTCGGAGAGGTGTAAGATCGATATAAAATTGATCTTAATATGATGAGAGGAATATTTATTTTGAATTTATTTTTAATAATTTCAAATATGTGCAAGTCGGCCTTAAGGTTTTACACCCCCAGCAGATGTGTCACACACCTCAATGATGGATCTATATACAGTCAACATTGGAGATAATTTCACTCACTCACTCATCACAAAAATCTCCTCCTCTGATTGGATACGAGCATCTGGGAAGTAGTTCTCATGTGGGAAAAAGGACGAAGTTGTTGAAGCTGGAAAAAGGACGAAATTTTTGCAGTTAGGGTTTCTAGGAAAGTTTGACCAGTGTTGACTTTGGTCAACGCATGGTCCGAATTGGCTGAAATTTGGTTGAGGGCTTGATTTTTGAAGGCCGTACTCATTGGCACAAAAATTGAGGTCAAAAGGTTGACTGAAGTTGGAGCTATGTTGACTTTATTGCTACTGCCCTGTGTTGACTTTTCTAGACTACGTTGACTTTTCTGGGGTTGACTTTGAGTTGAATGGGTGACTTATTTGAGGACTGTTGTGACACATTCTAGGTTGGCTGACCAAGAAGACTTTGCTGGTTGAAGCATCCTGCTGACCACCGTAACGCACCAACACATTCTCCTGTTTTTGGTTTGTCTTCTATAGATCCACTGGTATTTTCTATCAGCATTTTACTTAACTGTTTATGTGATTGCTGTAATAAAAGTAAAGTTGCATCAAGCATAGAACATCTACATAAATTTACATGGTATTAGAGCTGAGGTGAAGACAAGCCCTATTTGTTGCAATCACCGGAAAGGATAATGGGTTCCACAAGCTAGAGCTTCAAGGAGGAAGACAAATTGACTAGGAAGGATGACTTCCATGCTTGGAAAATGATATTGGATCTCAAATTGGAAGACCAAGATGTCATGGAATATGTGCAGGGTAAAATCCAAGAACCTCCATCCACTGCTACTGCTGCTGCAAAAACAAAGTATAAGAAGGGGGATATCAAAGCAAAGTTGATGATTAGAGAATCCATTCATAAAACCCTGGTGGCCTACATCTTTGAGTTGGGAACATCCAAAGAGATGTATGATAAATTGATCCTCATGTTCAAGGCCAATAATGCGAATCAAGTACTATTCTTCAAGAATCAATTGAAGAATCTGAAGAAAGGCAGGGATGAGTCTGTCCAATCATACTTTCTGAAGCTGACTGAAATCAGGAACAATCTGCCATCTATTGGGGAGACAATAGCTGATCTAGAAATGGTACTCACCGCACTTGGAGGGCTCTCATCTGAATGGCATGTGTTCAACACTACCATTCTAAATAATAATGTGATACTTGACTTTGACGAAGTAATATCAAGATGTGTTCAAGAAGAATCAAGAATGAAGGAGTATGGAAATGGAGGAAATGCTATATACACTGCTCATTCTAGAAAGAAGAACTCTGGTGGTCCAAAGAATAAGGGAAAAGAAGGGGCCCAAGGAAAGAAGGGAAAATGTTTCACTTGTCATAGGCCTAGTCACTATGCTAGAGAATGCCCTTTCAAGAAGGATTCTCTCGACAGTGATGACAACAACAGCAACCGAAGGAATGGAAATCAAAGAAACAACAGGTTCAAGGGAAAAAGGAAGGCTTCCTCCAGCGGAAATGATCAACCTTTCAAAAGGTCAAGAAACTCCAGGTATGAGGAATCACATGTTGTTGATAAAAGAAAACAATACATTCTTGTATCTACCCTCTCTGTTACATCCCCACCTGACACTATAGATGTCTGGTTGATAGATAGTGGTGCCTCAAGGCATATCACTAGGTTCAAGGAAGCACTTTCTGATATGATTGAGAAGGATACTAATCTGGAAATTATCCTTGGAGATAATGCCACATATCCCATGAAAGGGACAGGGACTGTGACCCTCCACTTGTGTCAAGGTCAAGTCCTTCACTTGCAGGATGTACTCTATGTACCACATTTGAAGAATAACCTTGTGTCTATATCGGCCATGGAATACAAAGGTTTCAATGTGGCATTCACTGATGGAAATGTGCTCATGTGGAAGAAGAGATTTAAGGAAGCTATCTCGATTGGGTTTAGAGTTGATACACTCTACTAGGTTGGAGGAAGTCCACTGGGAGCAATGACATGTGATACTATTCGACAGACTGAACTATGGCACCGAAGGTTTGGACACCTTCACTACAAAGCCCTTCCTGAAGTAAGGAAGGTGGTGACAGGGATGCCTGAGTTTCAAAATAATCATGAAGGTGTATGTAAGGGTTGTGCCAAAGGAAAGCATACAAGGGGACCTTTCCCCCCTAGTGTCACAAAGACATCTGATATCTTGGAATTGATCCATTCTGATCTATCTGGTATGCTTCCTATGACATCCTTGGGAGGATGTTCATATTATATGACATTCATAGATGGATTCTCTTGCAAAACCTGGATATAATTCTTAAAGAATAAGGATGAGGCTTTCATGTGGTTTTGTACATTCAAAGCCTTGGTGGAAAATATGACAGGGAAAAAGATCAAGATTTTGATATCTGATAATGACATGGAATATGAGTCAAATGAGTTCAAGGAATTTTGTAGAGAAGCTGGCATTAAGAGGGATACCACAACTATCTATACTCCCAAAAAAAAATGGTGCTGCTGAATGAAAGAACCGGACCATTGTGGAAGTTGCCCGTGCCATGCTATGTGACCAAGGTCTGCCGAAGTTTCTATGGGGAGAAGCTGTGAACACTGCCGTGTACATACAAAACCGATTCTCGCATTCCGCTCTATAATCCAAAACTCCCGAAGAGGTTTTCTCTGGTAAGAAACTTGATGTATCACATTTTAGAGTTTTTTGATGTATCGTCTACTTTCATGTGCCGAAAGAAAAGAGGAGCAAGTTGGATGCTTTTGGGAAAAAAAGAATGATTGTGGGCTATAGTGAAACTTTGAAGGCCTATAGAGTCTATATGCCTAGTCAAAAGAAAGTGGAGATATGCCACAATGTCACCTTTGACGAAGATAATTCCCTGAGGAAAGTAGTCAATTTTCTGAGATTTGAGGAAGATAATGAAGCAAGGCCTGGAAATCAAGAGGAACCGAAGAATGAAACAATGCCTGATGTTGAAGGACTGATGAACCCGATTGATCCACCTTATTCACTAGGAAAGAGACCATGATGGCTCAGGGACACTCTCAAGGATGCTGAGGGACATGCTTCCCCAAGAGGGACATTCCGTGAAAGTAAGAAGCCGAATAGATACCAAGGGTATCTAGCAGCCATGAGTACTATTGTACAATCCGAGCCTGGATCCTTTGAGGAAGCTGTAAAGCATCAAGTCTGGAAGGATGCTATGCATGAAGAGTATGAGTCCATTATGAAGAATGATGTCTGGGATGTGGTTCCAAGACCAAAGGATAAAGCAGTTGTCACCTCAAAATGGCTCTATAAGATCAAGCATGGATCTAATGGAAGCGCTGAAAAGTTCAAGGCAAGATTCGTTGCCCGTGGCTTCTCTCAAAAGGAAGGCATAGATTATGATGACATATTTTCACCTGTGGCCCAATGTACCACCATTCGATCTATTATAGCCCTTGCTGCTATGCAAGGATGGAGTCTTCATCAGATGGATGTGAAGACCGCATTTCTGAATGGTGCGATAAAGGAAGAGGTATATGTGGAGCAACCTCTGGGGTTCAAAGTCGAGGATCGGGACACCCATATCTGCAGGTTGAAGAATACCCTCTATGGGCTGAAGCAAGCACCTAGAGATTGGTATGAGAGGATAGATAGCTACTTGATGAAGCTGGGCTTCACTCGAAGTAATGCTGATCTGAACCTTTACTTCAAGGTTGTCAAGGAAAATCCTCTCATCCTGGTGCTTTATGTGGATGACCTCTTCCTGACAGGTGCTGACCCTCTCATTCATCAGTGCAAGAGGGAGCTCACTGCTGAGTTCGAGATGAAGGACCTAGGACTGATGCACTACTTCCTAGGCCTGGAGGTCTAGCAGAGACCTGGCGAGATTTTCCTTTCTCAATGAAAATACATTATGAAGCTTCTGGAAAGATTTGGTATGGTGGACTACAAGTCTGTGTCAACACCAATGGAACTCAGTTTCAATGAGTGGCATCACTCTTGGGCCCGTATTGTCAAATCCTACTGAGTATCATCAACTTGTAGGGGCCCTAATGTTCTTAGTGAACACCCATCGAGATATATGTTTTGCAGTGAACACTTTGAGTCAACAGATGGTTGAACCTCATCACTTTCATTGGGTTGGTGCCAGGAATATTCTAAGATACCTTCGAGGCAAGATAAACCATGGGCTGAGATACACTACCGGGAGTGTGAAACTCCTTGGATATAGTGACGCCGACTGGGCTGGCAATGTGGTGGATCGTAAGAGCACATCGAGATGCTGCTTCAATCTTAGTTCTACTTCGATCTCATGGATGAGTAGGAAGCAAAAGTCAGTGGCTTTGAGCATCGTTGAGGCCGAATACATTACAGCAAGTATGGCCTGTTGTGAAGCAGTTTGGTTGTGAAAGATATTTAGTGAGCTGTTTGGGCATGTGCTAGATACCACCGTGATACTCTGTGATAACCAGAGTGGAATTTTCTTTCCCGAGAATCTAGTGTTCCACGATCGATCCAAGAATATTGATATAAGGTACCACTATATCCGGGATATGGTACAATGAGGCGCCATAAGGCTCGATCATATAGGAATTGATGAGAAGGTCGCGGATATTCTCACAAAGCCTCTGGGGAAGGTCAAGTTCCTAACCTTTCATGAGAGTCTTGGTAACGTGGAACGACCCTATGATGTGGGCCCTATTGGAAAATGAGCTCTGGGAGCTCTGGGGGGCTTTGGGGATAGCTTCTCGAAGCTATAAGCACTCATGGGGCTAGGATTGATGAAATTTGTAGTGCTTCTACCCCACCGTGATGATGTTTGAGTTGGTTCACTACTCATTATTTGTGCCCCGTATACATCCTACCCATTGAGTTCAGGGCTTATGGGAAGTACCTCTCATTTGGCCAATGAGGTGGGAAAAGCTAGAGACTAGTAGCAAAGACTAATGGATGCATCAGAGATTTCTGTACTCTCTATCTAGGATGGCATGGTCCAACCACTTGATCTGGGTCAAGTATAGTGAGGTTTCGGACCTCCAGCTGACTTCGGGTCAGGTAAACCAACTTCGGGTTGGTATGAGACTCTTTGAGTCTGATAGAGGTTTCAGACCTCTGTACTGAATCTGTCAGCGGGGGGATGATGTCTTTATGACTGACCCACTTCTGTTCTAAAACAAAGAGGCCAGAAAAGCAAGTTACAGTGGGATGACACACGATGTTTGTTTGCACAGGTGGATGGAGTTCTCTCTAGTTGAGAGGGAGTGTTAAAATTGGACAACTAGGTCCAAACTCCATGTTGTGATGCTCAGATGAAGATACCAATATTTTTATTGGGTTCCTCTTTCAGAGAGGTGTAATATCGATATAAAATTTATCTTAATCTGATGAGAGGAACATTTATTTTGAATTTATTTTTAATAATTTCAAATATCTGCAGGTCGGCCTTAAGGTTTTACACCCCCAGCAGATGTGTCACAGACCTCAATGATGGATATATATACAGTCAACGTTGGAGAGCATTTCACTCACTCACTCATCACACAGATCACCTCCTCTGATTGGATACGATCATCTGAGAAGCAGTTCTCATGTGGGAAAAACGACGAAGTTGTTGAAGCTGGGAAAAGGATGAAATTTCTGTAGTTAGGGTTTCGAGGAAAGTTTGACCAACATTGACTTTGGTCAATGCATGGTCTGAATTGGCTGAAATTTGGTGGAGGGTTCGATTTTTTAAGGCCGTACTCATTGGCACAAAAATTGAGGTCAAAAGTTTGACTGAAGTTGGAGTTGTGTTGACTTTATTGCTGCTGCCCTGCGTTGACTTTTCTGGACTGCATTTAATTTTCTGGGGTTGACTTTGAGTTGACTGGGTGACTGATTTGAGGACTGTTGTGACACATTCTGGGTTGGCCGACCAAGAATAATTTGCTGGTTGAAGCATCCTGCTGACTGCTATAACACACCAACACATTCTCCTGTTTCTGGTTTGTCTTCTATAGATCCACTGGTATGTTCTATCAACATTTTACTTAATTGTTTATGTGATTGCTGTAATAAAATTAAAGATGCATGAAGCATAGAACATCTACATAAATTTACAGCCATGGTCTACGCTTTGCAGAAATATCGACATTACTTATTAGGAGGACACTTCAAAATGTTCACAGATCATTCTGCTTTAAAGTAACTGGTAACTAAGCCTGTGTTGGGGGGGGAGGGGGGGGATATGCCGATGGCTACTGCTATTTTAGGAATATGACTTTGAAATAATCGTCAAGCCAGGAAAGTTGAATGCTGGGCTGGATCACTTGTCCCGAATAGAGAGTGGCGAGGAGCCAACCAACCTGGAAGCTGGATTGCCTGATGCACAGATATTTTCTATTAAGGTAGTAGATGCATACTTTGTGGATATCATTCAGTTCTTGACTACTGGGATGACCCCTCCAGAGTACTCTGTACAACAGAAGAAAGAGTTAGTCACCCAGGAAGCAAATTTTACCATCATCGCAGGTCATTTATATAATATGGGAGCATATGAAGTCTTGCGGTGATATGTTTTGGAGCACAAAAGACGTGCTATCTTGGCAGAATCATGACGGAGTAGCAGGAGGTCACTACGCAGAAAAAGCAATGTCGCAAAAGATCTTGAGAGCTAGGTTATGGTGGCCAACCTTGCATAGTGACGCCCATGACTATTGTAAAGCCTGTGATACGTGCCAACGAATGGGGAGGCCATCCCACAAAGATGAAATTCCCCTTCAATCACAAATGGCTCTACAAGCATTTGATAAATGGGCTATCAATTTCATTGGGCCTCTCAACCCACTAGGAAAGAATACGGGTGTGTGCTACATTATTACTGCCACTGATTATATAACCAGATGGGCGGAAGCACAAGAAATAAAGGATTGTACTGCGGATACAACTGCACATTTCATCTTTGAACAAATCCTGACCAGATTTGGATTTCCGAAGATTCTCATGAGCAACAGTAGTACGCACTTTGTTAATGAAACAATCCATGCTTTGACCGAGGAGTTTCAAATCCATCATGTGAAGAGCACACCGTATCACCCACAGGCCAATGACGTGGTTGAAGCTTTTAATAAAATCTTGGAGCAAGTGTTGACAAAGGTATCCAATGCTGATCGCAGCGAATGGGACGTACGCATCCCATCGGTCCTCTGTGCCTATCGAAAGACCTACAAGACGCTAATCGGAAAACCCCATTCAGGATGGTTTATGGTAAAGAAGCTGTTATGCCCATGGAGTATATTTTTCCTAGTCTACGTATTATAGCATTTAAAAACATGGCAGAACCTGACATCATGGAGGAGTGATTAGTGCAGTGTATGGCTTTGGAGGAGGATCGGTTTCTTGCGAATTTCCATCAGCAAGTCCAGAAGGCCTGCGATAAAGCCTGACATGATTGACATATTCACCAGAAGACATTCGCAGAGGGCGAATTAGTCCTCTTATACGATAGCCAGTTTGCAAAGAATCTTGGGAAGTTTCGGCAGCATTGGCTTGGTCCCTACATAGTTAGGGAGATCACAGATGGCAGAGAGGTTAGGCTTGCTACCCTGCGCAGTGATATGCTCCCAGGCTACGTCAATGGTAGCTGGCTCGAACCGTATCAGATCAAATGACTCTATGACCGGAGTATCCATATAGGTGGAGGTGGAGACTCCACCACCACAGTGACTCGGGATGAGTCACAAGATTGTGTTGGGGGACTGTTGGAACAGTGTCCTCCAAAGGCTGTGAATTGGGATAGTTTTGAGTATTTTTGTATATTTTTGGCATATTTTAGTCTAGCACAGGGGTTTTGGGGTGGGTCAAAGCCCCGAAAGCATTGTAATGGGTCAAAGGGTAGACCTAGAGTCCGTAAACCATGGTTTACGGACCACAGGAAAGATTAGGCTAGACCATTATAAATAGAAGGACATTTTGAGTAGAATAGGTAAGTACTAAGATTGATGCGAATCACGAATTGATAGATCTATTTTGGGTTATTGGGGAAAGGACTCCTACTGGATGTGTGCATGGAGATCCTGCTATGTGCATACCTTGTAGCTGTGTGCACAAGTAGGGTTTTGGGGATTGTAAAAGGATCTGAAGGATTAATGAAAGCGGAAGGTTGTTGGAATATCTGAATCTGTTAATGCGAATCTATGATATTTGTTATGTTATTCATGGTTTTGTGCTAAGCTCCGAAAGTAACTGTGTTATTTTCTTATGCTGCGTTCACATTTGATCTGAATCTGTCTGTTATACTTTACGTAAGAATATCTGCGATCGTTGCATTATTGTTCTGTATCTATGGTTTACTATGATTATAATTGGTATTGCGCACGTGGATGCGAAGGGACCGATAGATTTGGGTTCTGTGATATACAATCTGGGATTTGTGACGTTTAACGTAGCTGTGCTTGACTTACCTACCCTCTCCTAGGGTGTGGAAACCTGGTTCTAGCACCCTCCCATACTGCTTCGGGTGAGACTTTGGCCTGCGCAAGCAAGTCGCTACCGAAAGGGCCAGTAGTATAGGGGTTTGTTGGCAAACCTTAAACTTCGAACCTGGGCTAGGAACCCTCGAGCCAACAAGACCCAAAGGTGAACCACTTCCACCTGATATTATGAGTATTAAAGAGATCCAAAAGGAAGAACCTCAACCCTCTTCTCCTCTTCATTTGAGAGGACCTTATCATCTTTATCAAATTTATCCTCTTCCTTCTCCTCAAACTCCATTACAAGATCCTTTACAATATTCTTCTCTTTTCACCTCGCCTGTGAGTTTCTTGCAGAAATCATATTTGGGATTATTAACCATGATTGAATCCACTATAGTTTCCCAACCTTCTACTTTGGTTGAGACAACCAATGTTTCTTCCTTGTCCATGTTTGCAGCATCACGAGAGACACATCTGGATGGTGGTCCATCTGTTCCACCTGGTTATCAATAATTTTATGGTACCTTCTTTGGTGCAACATCCAATCCATGGACCTCTCCCATGTTATCTACTTCTAGAATTGCATCTAGTACTTATTTAATGTACATTATATAGTCTGCTCCTTCTCCTCCACCTACACCTCTAGTTGAACAATAGGCTAGCCCTTATGTTAGTGGGTATGGATACCTACAACACCCCAATTCTCCTTATGTTGGGTACCCTCCTCTTGGGAGGCAGTTGCCTTCATCATCTCCTCCTCCTTTGGAAGGGGCAAACTTGTCATCGGTATACCACAAAATAGTGCTCAACCTTATTCGAATCCTTGATCTCTTGGTATGACTGCTAATGTTTGGAAACCTACTTTGTCCGTACAACCTTGTGGATTTGTGGATCCATCTTTCATTTATAAATCTGTGCCATCTACATCTCATATTCCTACCTACCAATCTATACCTCAATAAGCTAAAATTAATGTAATCCAACCTCTAAAGATGCACCTATGACTCAATCAATCCCATCGATATATGGTACCTCCCAGGTCCCGTATATTCATCCTTTACAAGGTAACTTAAAATTTCAACCACTTGGACAATGCATTCCTCAAATTCTGGTAGGACAGATTACATATGGTATGGCATAACCACCATCGACTCCACCTTATGTTGGGATGATGCAAAATCCCACAAGGAATCATTATCAATACTATTAGATGCCTTATCAAGGCCAGCATATCCAAACACAACAATTCCAACATTCACAAGGTTATATTGGATCTGGTCAACAATATTATTCATATTCTGGTTATTAGAATCCTCCCTATCCTGGCACTGAGCTCCTCCTTATCAGAACCCTCTTTCTTATGGAGTGCATATACTTTTTGCTCAGGCTATTCCATATTATCCAGGGTATCCTCCACCAGATTTCAATAGACAGTTTAATTTTGTGGAAAATATCAAACAACTAGATTTAACTCGACTCATGAATGACCCCATCGCCCATTCTCCTTGGTGGCCGATTATTCCCAAAAAATTAAATTATGATATCCCAAAATTCAATGGGAATCCTAGAGAAGACCCATCCACGCATGATATGATTTATCATTTATGGTGTTCTTCGAACTCCCTTAATGATGATTCGATTTGTCTTCATCTTTTCTAACACACACTTATTGGTTAACCAATTAAATGGTACATTTTGAAGATTGCAACAAGAAATAGTGAAAGTGGCATCCGGAAACATCATCCTTGATCCTAGTAAAAAATAAGCACCTAAACTAGGTGGGGCCCACATAGGCTATTTTTAGGTGTATGTTTATTTTTAGAATGGTGAGCATATTCTAAAATTAGCAGGATGATGATTCTAGATGGTTAAGAAAATTCTATCTTTAGATGAGTTTCTATTTTTAGAAGATGGGCGAAGTCTATTTATAGATCACAAATCTATAAATAGAATGCATGTCGATTATTATTATCCCTTAATAATATTCAGACAATAAATAGTAACTTATTCTCTTGGAGCACTTTATTTCAGTGAACAGATGTGGCACATTAGTTTGAAGGAATTACGCAATTCCTAGGGTGGTTGGTGACTCATGCATGGAGAACTTCGTTATAATTGATAGTGGCAAGTTGTAACAGAGTTGGAAGAGTAGTTATGTGAGTTTTTATTTAGTTTAGCTCAGTTCAGTGAGTTAAACTCAGTTGTGCTAGTTGTAACTGAACATACACTAGTGAATTAATTATTTAATTCATTCACAAGTAGTGTCTTACTTGCAACTGAAGAAATACAACAATTAACTACTTGCATGTCAGATCCAGTGGAGACCCAGTGGAGAGATAGGTGAAAGGGTGTGTTTCACTATCAGTTGTGACTATAGTGATGCATTCAATGCATCTACACACAAATTGGAGATTCTTATGAGGATTGTGCAATGAAAGCAAGGCAAGATCGAATTCATTCAGGGGTCTTCTTCAGCAGGGATTGCGCAGTGGAGGCAGGCTATCAGGAGGCAAGAAATTGGTGCATAGATATGAAAATTTCTGCATGACAATGTGTGACGATTTTAGATTGTACTGAGAGCTCTTTGACCTGATCTTTATATGATATTTTTACAAGTTCCATTGATATACATAATATATGGTAGTTGGGATTTTTAGATTTAAGCTTTTACTTGTTATGTGCAATTGGTTTTTCTTTATATGTGTTTTGCAATTGGCGATTTAATTTCCGCAAATAATTAAGTGGAAGGATTATGTATTTAACATAACATTAATTTGTTAGATCAGGAGAATATGGAAATACATTATTTTGTTTATAAATTTCTACATGGTATCAGAGCAGTGTTAATCACTGGAGATTGCAATATTGAATTGGTGTTGAGTTTTGTGGTGGTGGAAACAATTCGAAATTGCTGCAAGAATTTCTTAGTGTGACAGTTTAGTATACATTGAAATGGCTTTCAATGGGTTGCGGTTGGAGTATGCACTCGAGGGAATCTCAAACTACATATCCTGGAAGGACAGGATGGAGGCAGTGCTTAAAGATAATGGCTTGAAGGAGTTCATCGATAGTGATGTTTCTAAGCCCACTTCGACGGATGTTGCAGTACTTGATGCATGGCAAAAGAAAGTGGCAAGGGCGAGGAGGATTTTGTTGGAAGGTGTGAAAGACCATATTGTGTCAAGAATTCATGGGAAAGCCACTCCATTTTCAATGTGGAAGGCTTTGATGGATCTTTTCCAAAGCAGCAGCGACCATAGGAAATTGGCGTTGAAGGATAAATTCAAAAAAATCAAGATGGAGAAGAAAAACACTATTCCGGTATACTTGAAAAAGTTTGTCCAATGCAGGGATGAGATTGGGAGTGTGGAATTTAGTGCTGCAGATGATGACTTGGTGAGCTTGGACCTCCTTGGGCTTCTAAAGAGTTGCAACAGTTATCAAGACTTTGTCAACGGATGGGAAAAACTATCGGATTGGGAACAACTGTGGTCGGATCTAGTGCAGGAGGAGTTCAGGTGGAACACCAGAGATGGCTCTTCATCAATGCATGATGATGAAGAGGATTGTGCTTTAGATTCCAAGGCAAAGAAGAATAATGGGAAGAAATTCCATTCAAAATCTGAGGCTGGTGAAGATGGCAAGGACCACAACATGTCCAAAGTGAAGTGTTTTCACTGTCACAAGTTTGGACATACTGCCACAAATTGTCCACATAAGAAGAAGAACAAGATGGTTGCTAGAGTTGCAGCTGGTGAGGCTCTTGCCTCACAATTTGAGCTTGATTTCTCATTGATCGCATGCATGGTGTCTAGTGCATTGGGATCGGGGTGGTACTTTGATAGTGGTGCTTCCTTTCACATGATGGGAGATGAGAAATTGTTCAGTGACTTGGTGGAGAAATATCTCTAGATGCATGTTGAGTTGGGCGATGATGGACGATACAGTGCGACCGACATTGGTACCATTAAATTTCAGAGGGCGTCAGGTAAAATCCTTCATTTAAAATATTTTGTGCATGTTCCAGGTTTAAAGAAGAATTTAATCTCAGTCACAATGTTAGAGGATAGAGGCTATGATGTTGTCTTTAGTGAAGGAAAATTTTTCCTACGACACAAAGCAACAGGGCAAGCCAAGAAGGTTGGGATTCGAGTTAAGAATCTCTACAGACTTGAAGTATATGGGATTTCTATGGAGCTTCCTACTGTTGGGAAGTGCAAGGAAGATATGCAATTGAAGCTTGAGAGGAATTAGGATTTTCATGCAGGTAATAGTGAACCTCAGGATGTGAAGCAGCCACAAGATGATGATCATGGAGTGGGAGAAACCACTCATGCAGAGAAATTTCGTTTCATATGGGCAAAGGGAGTGCATGCAACTATACCACTAGGAGAGAGGTGGGGTGACATGCATGAGTAATCATAAGAATATATTTATGGGTAGGATTCATTGAGATGGTGTGGATCGACTCATGAATTGAACCTGGCTATGAGGAGCCCATAGAGCAGCAGTAGCATGATCAGCTGGATTGATGCAGTCAGATCAAAGTGATAGTGTCGGATACTGGAGCACGGATTAAAGTTGACAGCAAGTGCAGAGTGAATGGGTGTAGAGTTCAACAATGCAGTGGTTCCTGAAGACATGTGCAGTAGCTAAGCAAAAGTCAGAAGAATTTGATTAAAGATGCATTATATTGATTCATTTTTTTGGAGGCCTTTTAGTTTTGGAAGTGTTGCATGCAAGAGTTGCAGGGAGGATGCATGGAGTTTCAAGGCGTTAGATCAGGAGAATCCGGAAATAAATTATTGTGTTAATAAATTTCTACAGTACATTGAATTACCTAGAGCTTCATTCAATAAATTCAGTTCCTTAGCCACTACGTTCCTAACACATTTCCAATTACCCATACAATATGAGACTGGAACAAAATTTTTGACCAAATTTAAACAACATAATGCTACTCACATTTTCGATCATATTCACGAGTGGCTATGTCGTCGCCAGTTGGTTAAAACATATGTTCCCGATCAATTGTTAGCAGAATGGTTCATTAAATATATGTTTCCATCTATAAAAAAGGATGTAGCTAATGACGTAGTTGTGATTGAAGATAAATTAATTGATCGCGCTCAATATTTGGATCTCATTTATACCCAATCAGGCACACTCTATGAGTAAATACCAAATGCTCCAGGACCCTCCAACATTTTTCCTCCTTCTCCTCTTGGAAAATAATAACATGATGTTGATGGCATGATTGTTCTGCCAGCTCATAGTCGAAAGTAAACAATATAGTGTCACTTTTTCTGTGACTTCCCAAAACCCTCCATCCGCTCCTCCTGTTACTTCTACTTCTGATAAATTCCATTCAATCCAATATAGGAAAATACAAATAGCAACCAGGAAGTAAGAAGAAAGGAAAAGGTAATAATAAGAAAGATTCTCCTCCGCATGGTAAAAAAAACAATTAGTCTTCTGATTAAAAATGGAAGCCTTGTTATCCATTTCTGAACTACAATGATGAATACTTCGCTCATGAATTTCCCTATTGGGAAGAAGTGAAACAATTCCCAAAATCTTCTACTTCACCCACTGTAATGACTGATTTATTTCCAAATCATGATACTCACATGGTTGCTCAGTACCCTACTTCCTCTAATTTAGTTTTAATTCTTTCTCTGCTAAACCCAAATATGATGTTACAGTGGCTACAAAAAGTAAAGTTTATGGTAATGTGAATCCTCCGAACCATCAGGATACTGATCAACCTACCAGTTCAGCTACATCTCCATCGGATCCTACTCCACCTACGATTCCTACGGAATTAACCATTAAGCCTCCAAAAGGCGTTATTCATAAATTTTTTTTCAACCCTTATGCGAGAGCCGCTCAAAATTATAACGTAGTTGAGGACTTGGCTCAGTCTCCATCTGCCATGTCCACTCTCTAGGTGTTGCAAAATTTTCCCACCCAGAAGAAGGCTTTACTTTATACTATCATATGTATTGATCCTTCGGATTCCAACATAGTCATTTTCAATCATGATAACTATTCACCTCGACTTTCGACCCAACTAGATTTCATGATCCAGGTTGTTGTTTGCGGTGAGAATATCCATCGTTCTATTGTGGATGAGGGAGCCTCAACCTATATTATGTCCTTATCTTGCTGGAAGGCTATTGATTCTCCTCAATTGAGTCAATCACCGACCACCTTGAAGTATTTTGACGGAAGAACATATAATATTTATGGTATTTTGAATTCATTACAAGTATAATTAGGAGGTAAATCAGTATCCATGGAAGTCAAAGTTATTGATGGAACACTCGACTATTATCTTATATTAGGTCACATATGGGTTTACGCCATGGCTGCTGTTGTTTCTACTTATTTCTGAATGATTTATTTTCATCATAAATGTGGTATAGTAGCCATTGATCAACTCACTTTATTTTCCTCTAGTTCTCAAGTTACTGTAAGTGTCCCTCTTGTAGGGGAAACTATACACGTGTATCAACATGTGGTTTTGGACTGTTTAAGGACTCCTTTCTCATGGGAACCTTTTCGCTTCTTCCTCCATAGATTCCCGACAGCTCTCCTTCAGTTTCCTATATAAATATGATATATTCTTCTACTATTCCAACTGACCCTTGGATAGTACCATATGAGAGTAATATTGATAGTTTTGGGGCCATATGTCACTTAGGCCCATCGAGCTTGATTACAAAACCATTTATTCGACTTGTGGGGCTTATTGCGATCTCTCCTCTTCGATTAATTAGGTCGATCATTCATTGGATTATGGCACATCCTATGATATTTTCTCTCATATGTTTCCTACTAATAAGAGCATCATGGAGATCATGATGTTGGATGATGTGTCCTAGGATGATCATCACCATCATTCCTCCTTATCAAATTCTGATGAGGATAATATTAGTGACCTATATCAACTCAATATTGTCGAGTTTTATACGAATTCCATTTTTGTTCATGAAGTCGATTTTGAAAAGAACATGTCGAATATTGAACAAAATATCAATCTCTATATCTAAACCAATCCCAAGATTTTCAATAACCTATACATCAGTGCATCTTGTTCTCTGGATGAGATTAAGACCTATAAAGCCATATTCCAAGAATTTGGAGATGTCTTTGCCTGGTCTTATGAGGAAATTCCAGGTATTGATATGAACATCATGGTGCACAGAATCAAAACTTATCCTGGTGATAAACCAATTTAGAAGCACCTCCGTCTAGTTCATCCCAAGAAGGCTGCCACCTGTACCTTTGATCCTTTGTACTTTTCTTTACAACAACTTCAATTTTCACCCAATCACCTCCCATATCCTGTATTTTTTTCCTTCTATTATTTGTATGCTTAAAAATTTTAGAAATTTTTTTTTTTTTCACTATCTTCTCATGTCAACCAACGCTTCGTTTCTCACGCTATTTATTAATAATAAAAAAAAACTTCATTGCAAGTCCAAGGACTAGTTTATATCAATCTCCTCTCATCACCTTGTTAGCCCCCCTATAAATTTTTTACAGTGCAAAGTAGGGAGCTAAATTGTTTTTTGAGCCTTCCATGAATGCATCTCCCCTGGAGACACATCATCCTTGAAGTCTCCTGTGCCGTTGCCTTTGATAAAATCCCTTTTTCTATTTCCCATTATAAGGCCCCTCTGATTGTGACAAAATTGTACTCCTAAAGGCCTATTTTTACCCCTTGTACCCCTGCCAGATTTCCCATTTCACTTTGTTGCCCCTTTTTTCCAAGCTTCCTTTCCACCCCTTTTCCCCCCTTCTAAAATTCCTTCATTAATCCTCTAATCCTCCCAAAACCTTGTTTAAACCCTTCAAATAATTTTTATTTTGGCTTAAACAGTCCTCTTCTCCTTATCTTTCCCTTTTCCACCCTCAAAATGCATTAAAATGACCCAATGGTCATGTTTCTCCGCAATATGGGTCCCATCCCCTTTCGACCAAGCCCCTGTACCTTTTCTCCATGTGACCCGGGCGCTATAACCACCCGCCAGCCCATAAGAGTGCTTATCAGATATGTATCGGGCGAAATTTGAACCGTCGATCTGTATTGATTGAACGATTATCGTGTGCTCCATAGAACCCATGGCCTAACCCGTTCATCGCCTATGATCACATCTCCACTGTTTTTTTATTGCCCAAATCCACCTTAGGCTGAAGAAAGGCAAGATTCACGGTAACACCAAACCACGCTCAGTCTGGTAGCTAGCCCTACCAGAACACGAGAGGGCTCTCTCCGGGTCAATCTCAGGAAAAATGTATCAATAGGGCTTGAGATGACTGAAATGAGTGCTAATTTTAGGCTAGGTATATTAATCAAGGAGTTTGAAATGATTTTTTAAGGGTTTTTGTTGGAAAAAGGGAAAGGCAATTTTGGGCTTGGGGATGAGGCCAAATTCTTGTAGAGTTCAAGTTGGGGCAGGGTAAGCAATGGCTTCAATGTATTAGATTAAATGAATGGATAGAAAAGACTACTAAAAAGCTTAAGAGGGCAATAAGGTGCAAGGATACTCTTCAAACGGATGAAAACATATAAAACTAAACAAAAGTTTAAGACAGAGCACCAGCAAACTAATGAATTCTACCTTAGTTACTCATTTGTTTAATTCAGAAGGAAAGAGAAGGGAAATGGCATACATAAACACCAATGAAACTTACAGATACATGGAGAAAAACATCATCAAAACTCAGAGCCACAAGGATCCCAACAAGTGCTTCAAAACTCTGGTCTTTCCTTTGCCAAAAATCTGAAATGAATATACAATGGAGTGCCAAACTATTCCCAAGAGTCCAACCCTAAAAATGTCTCAGAAAATACAATATATAGACCATCCTAACCCCTTCCCATGCCTTTATGGGTCAAGCTCATTCTTCTAGGAGCTGTTTCAACCAATTCTAAACAAGGAACTGAAATCTAGGCAATCAAACAACTTGCCTCTATATGCTAGGAAATTGATCCATTCACTTAATTTTCACTTTTTAGTGAATGAATCCTCTAGAAAAATTAAAAACATGCCAAATTTACATCATAGCCACAAAATTACATCAAGATAGATCAATAATTACATCAAGAAGTGAAACTAGTCAAACTGGCCGAATTTCTGAGCTAAAAAGTGAAAATTGGGCAAAATTCCTCTATGTGTCGCGCCAGAAAACTCAATGCGCCGCACCACTTTGAGCATATTTTTGGGGCACTTCCTGAAGTCCAAATTGATCTCATGATAGCTCGTTGGAAATCCATATCTATCTGCTATCCAAAACAAGTGGCATTTTTCAATTTGGAGTTCATTGGCCCCTCCAAAACTGCAATCTCCCAAGACTGGTTCCTGCTGGTGCAAAAAGTGGCAGAAAGGCCATTTTCAAGGTGTTTTTGACCCTTTAAACCACCCAGAATTTGATGAAATCTCTCAGAAATTCCCGAGTATGCATAATTTACCATAAAAAATCCAAAAATATCAAGTTTTCCTCCAGAAGATGTCCCGATCATAAGCGCGCGTCGGGCAGAAAAACCTGTTTTGCAACCAAAATTTTCAAAAATGACAAAATTTACTCCAAATTTGCTGAAATTTGGAGTGAATGTCTCCCATCATGTCCCATGCACAGCCAAGGAAGCTTTGGCCAAGATTCGGAGTGGATCCGGCCTTTTCCGACGTTTCAATGCTCTCCTCAACCTCGCCTTTAGGATCTTCATCCTAGCTCTCCAAACGTGTGTGCGGGCCCAATAGTGATTTTTCATGTGTCTGAGCATGTCTTTGTCCCTATTGGCCTTCGCCAACAACTTCTCCAGATGAATGTTGACTCTCATAAGGAAAGTCTCTCGCTCAAATGGTGTCATGTCACCTGGTCTCTTCCGGGCTAATTCTCGGTCTTCGCGGATTCTCTGCAGCTCCATGAGTGTGTGTTGATCCTCCAATTGTTTATTCCGCTGCTCCAAGTAATTTATAACCCAATAAGATCTCTGCAATTTCTCGGTCAATGTGTCGATCTCAGCTTTTTGCTCCTGGATGATTTCTTTCAGCTTTGAGCTGGGAGAGCTCGAATCAACATCGATGAGTATAAAATTAGTGTCTTGGCCTCCTAAAGGGCCCTCATCGTGCATAGGCCTCTTGCCTCGGTCCTGTACTTGTGTTGATGTCGAAGGCGAGACCCCTTCCACGCCAATTGGAGATAGTACTCGCGCTGCTGATGAAGGTAACGAGACCCCTCCCACCCCTGGTTGAGATAGTACTCGTCGTGCTACTGCAAATAAGGCTCTGTGGCCTCTATGATATGTAACACACACTGGGGCACTAATAGGCTCAGTCTCAGGAACCTCAAACTGGTGTGAAGGCTCTCCCTCATCATGAACAATCTCGGGAGGAGGCTGGGGGGCTGCAAAGAAGTCACGGGAAATGAACTCATCCCATGCGATGCCCTGTAATCCAAGCTGATGTACTACAATGATTTTAATGAGCACATAATGATAAATGCTATTATGTTGCTGCTCTGGAGTCTTCTTCTGCACAAGGGTAGTCATCCGCTCTATGTTTCGGCACATGAAGTATGGAATATTCATCAGTCTCACTCTCGTGAAATGCATCAAAAGTCTGATATGGTATGCATAAAGGCGTGAGAATCTACCCTCACAGCTGAAGTATATAATGATTAATTTCATTAATGGTGCATAGGACTCCTTCAGAAACCGGAACGGGAATACCCTGCTGAGTTGCCTCAAATATCCAGGCCTGATGTAAGGTTCATAATATGATCTATCCAGTTGCTATCTCTTATTCCACTCCTCACCTATGTTTGGTATCTTGGTTGCCTCAGAAATGGTCTCTGGTGTCAAGGTGAAGTTCAATCCAGCAAGGTTTACATGACCATCATGCAAATGTAGGAAAAATAAGTGAACCAACTCCGGATGGTGCTGAATCTGAGATATCATCTCACAATACCGAAAAAATGAATGTTGCTGAAAGCATGTCATTGCAAGCGGGCAGGCCTGCAACTGAGCCAAAGAAATGGGCTCCTCTCTGACGTGCCTGCCACTTTTATGAGACCTCCTTGGTACATTTAGCTCGATGGTTGAGTCACTGTCCTGCTCATATTCTTTCTCATATGATGAATTTGTTTCTGTGATGATGCTGAAAACAAGGTGTTTGAAAAGTGTATACTGATATGTATATGGTGAAAACAAGAGTTTGTATTTCAATACCAAGTGTGCCACATATGTAATGAGAGGTTGTGAGGAAATATCACAATGAATACAATAGACTGTCAACTGAATTTGGAGTGGAATGACTGTCACTGGACAGATTGAGGGAATTCGGGATTTGGAGACTTTATAAGTGATATGGGAGTGGGAGATAGTGATGGGAAATGTAGTTTTTAGGGATAGGGATAAATCAAATTACAAGATATGCTCAAGCTTGGTGAATTCAAGGATATAGAGATAGTCCTTGAATGTTTTGGTAATCAGGAATTCATAACTGATATGAAAGAAGGGATGTGATAGAGAAAGGTAGGGTTTGTGGATGAAACATGGGAACAAAGGGTATAAGGGATATGATTGTTTTGGGAATGAGGGAGTAGGAGAGGGGATTATGATAAAAATATGATAACATTGATGGGAACACAAATGGAAATGGGGTGGGAGCGTTTAACACTAATAACACCAATAGTCAAATTACAACACTTCTTATCAAACCCTAGGGAGCAGATTTTAATATGGATATAGGGTTTGTTCTTTCACCAACCAAACTCTAATGTCTTCGCCTTTAAACCACACCACACATGACTAAAATCACTGAACAAGCATGGTTGAACTTACTTGGAGAAAAATGAGCTGAATCGAATTGACTTTTTATGGAGCGGAAATGAATTTTTCCTTGGAGGCTCTGTGCGCCGCGCCTACTAGATGCGCCGCGCACATTGACTTCAGCCCATTTTAGGATTTCACACTAATTTATTCTTCCTCCATGTTTTCATTTTGGCTCTTTGATGTTTTGGTGTGCAAATGGATTTTTGAATGTGAAAATATCTCATGTATACAAAGGAGTTTGATTCTTTCTTTTGACAAACCCATTTCTGCAATATTTTGAACTTCGACACTTTTCACCTTTAATACATACTCTGTTCTTTGTTTCCACTGATTTTTGAGCTGATGATGAATCTTATAAAATTTTGCAGGGATGGTGGCATTGGATTTCAACAAAGGATGACCAGGGCTGCATTTGAAGTATTTCATGACGGAAAACTTTAAAAATACATATTTATTACAAACAGTTAATTTGACGATTTCTTCTTCAAAACAGAGTTTTGAAGAAGAAACATCCTTGAGCATTGTTAATGGTGGAAATTTTGAAATGAAAACTTATTTAAGACATCGTCATGGCCTGCGGGCATTATTTGACATTCTGAAGATGAAACTTTCGAAACCCTAGACCTAGAAAGACCTAAAAACCCTAAAATAACTCTTTGCTGACCAAGAGACGAAACAGGACTATGAATGACTGTAAAATTGATTTTAATGAACTTTGATAAATAGACCTAAGCCAGAAGGATAAGGCATGAGGGGTATGACTAAGAAGGCCCTTCCGTCAGATAATGGCATGCCCCTAATGGAATGCAGATGAATGGACTGAATGGGACACCTAAAAATGAAATGCAACAAAGAGTTTTGATCTCTGACGGAGGGATGTCAAGACCGAATCTAACATTGGCTCTAATGGGGATGGTAGCTCCAGATCCTTGGAGGTGCCAAGAACATCAGATCTTTGGGAGAGCAGATAGTGCCTTCGTCCATTGGGCTATGGAGTCATTATTTCGACAAACAACACAAAAATCTTGACTCATTTTATTGACTGAAACTTGACTGAAACTAACTCAACCTTGAAACTAAAATGACTAAAAAAATGGACTTGATGCAAAAAGAAATGAATCATAACTAACTTAACTAAAACAAGTACCTACAAAGCTTTGTTTAATGGCAGTAGTCCATCAAGATTCAAGGGTTCCAAATCATGATGATAACCAACTGCCTGCTGATGGAATATGTACAATCATGTGTAGTGTGCCTTCCAATGTAACCAATCAAGCAGATGCCTCCTTGATTGATTCTTCTGATTAGATCTTCTGGTCAACAATAGATACTGGTAACTGGGCATCCAAAAACATAATTGGCCATGATCTCCTTCATCATTGAATATTGCAATATTTACCTTCACTGCAAACTGCAACAGATTTGCCAGTGGATCCTGAAAAACATGAAGATTTACCTCCTGCTGAAGAAACAAGGTGTATTTTTCTTTTGATTCTGACCTTTCTTCATAATGTACTTCAGTAAAAGTATGTTCCTGGTCCTCAAAAAATTCTAAACAAGTGGATGAGCAGATCTCCTCTTGGAAAAACATTTCAAAACATGAGACATATGAAGAAGAATCTGAAAGGTAGTCCTGAATGTTATGATCTTCTGTAGTCTGAATATTATTTTGATCATCTTCATATGATATAACAACCAGATTATCATGTTTCTCATTACATTCATCAATCATAAGAAAAGAAACCTCAGATGATTCTTGATACTGAAATATGACATTTCTATCATCTACCAACGATTCATCCAAGGAAAATTTTTCACTTACTTGAGCGAAGATCTCATCTTGTTTTTCATAGAGGGAATGGACTACCGCCTCGTGAAGATCTAGTTCTGGTGGGATGAGAGCATTTAGGTCTGTAACTCTGTTTTTTTTCATTTGAGGCAACCTCAACAATACAACTCTCTTTTATGAGATCCGGAACAACAGGTTTTTCCTCATCACAATTTATCTCTCGATCTGATTTATCGTCATCACTATCTGAGATTGGAACATAATTTTCCTGCGTATCATCCTTTATTTCAACCAGATCTGAAATAAAAATCCTTCTTTCATCATTTTCAACAATATGGAAATCTTCAACCTGCTGATCTTGATAAGTATCCTCTAAGATTTTTGTGTGATGCTGAAACAAATTTTCATACAATGATTCCATGATTTCTCCATCCATCAATTCATTATCTCCATAAGAATTCTCAAGATCTTCAATGAAACTACTAACTTGTTCACAACAATTCTGCACTAATATTAAGGATGGACAAGATTCTTTATACCTTTCAAAGAATATTGTATGAAAATATTTTAAACAATAAATAGAAGCAGGTGGCAAACTTTCATACCAAGATCGGGCTTCATCTTCCAGATTAGCCATAAAAATTTTCATCAAACAGTCTTAAGGAAAATCGATCTTTAATTTATGCACATGAATGTGAAATTTCACTAGATGAAATGCAACGTCATTACCTTCCACATTTCTAAACATAGGCAAATTCTGCAGCCAATCCACCTTGGGCATTTTATTTGGAAAACCTGGGATGTGATCTCGGCTCATGGGAGTGTATCTTCTTGCAACTCGTTCCATCTTGAAAATCTTAAAGCTACTGATCTTCCTGTAGTGGAGTCACCATGAAGGATTGATTTCTGGATTTTTCAGTGAATGGAGTCACTAGGTGAATGTTTTCAGCCTTCATATGTCTGATTGTTGTCCACCATCAACCATCAGATCTGAACTTGATACATATACTGGGGAAATTTACAAGTCAAGTGTCACGTTTACAAACTAGACTGGAGATTGACTGAAGCAGTGTTTATCTACTTTCGCTAATGCAAAGCAAGAGCGTTTCGAAGGCTACCTCTCATAACTTCAGGCTCCGTATGTAGCTTGTAAAACAAATAACACTAACAAGCAAACCATTTTCTCCCCAGTGTGGTCGCCACTATTTTATTGCCCAAATCCACCTTAGGTTGAAGAAAGGCGAGATTCAGGGTAACACCAAACCACGCTCAGTCTGGTAGCTAGCCCTACCAGAACAGGAGAGGGCTCTCTCCGGGTCAATCTCAGGAAAAATGTATCAATAGGGCTTGAGATGACTGAAATGAGTGCTAATTTTAGGCTAGGTATATTAATCAAGGAGTTTGAAATGATTTTTTAAGGGTTTTTGTTGGAAAAAGGGAAAGGAAATTTTGGGTTTGGGGATGAGGCCAAATTCTTGTAGAGTTCAATTTGGGGCAGGGTAAGCAATGGATTTAATGTCTTAGATTCAATGAATGGATAGAAAAGACTGCTAAGAAGCTGAAGAGGGCAATAAGGTGCAAGGATCCTCTTCAAACGGATGAAAACATATAAAACTAAACAAAAGTTTAAGGCAGAGCACCAGCAAACTAATGAATTATACCTTAGTTACTCATTTGTTTAATTCAGAAGCAAAGAGAAGGGAAATGGAATACATAAAAACCAATGAAACTTACAGATACATGGAGAAAAACATCATCAAAACTTAGAGCCACAAGGATCCCAACAAGTGCTGCAAAACTCTGGTCTTTGCTTTGCCAAAAATCTGAAATGAATATACAATGGAGTGCCAAACTATTCCCAAGAGTCCAACCCTGAAAATGTCTCATAAAATACAATATATAGACCATCCTAACCACTTCCCATGCCTCTAGGGGTCGAGCTCATCCTTCTAGGAGCTGTTTCAACCAATTCTAAACAAGGAACTGAAATCTAGGCAATCAAACAACTTGCCTCTATATGCTAGGAAACTGATCCATTCACTTAATTTTCACTTTTTAGTGAATGAATCCTCTAGAACAAGTAAAAACATTCCAAATTTACATCATAGCCACAAAATTACATCAAGATAGATCAATAATTACATCAAGAAGTGAAACTAGTCAAACTGGCCGAATTTCTGAGCTGAAAAGTGAAAATTGGGCAAAATTCCTCTATGCGCCGCGCCAGAAAACTCAATGCGCCGCGCCACTTTGAGCCTATTTTTGGGGAACTTCATGAAGTCAAAATTGAGCTCATGATAGCTCGTTGGAAAGCCCTGTGTGTCTTCTATCCAACCCAAGTGTAATTTTTCAATTTCGAGTTCATTTTCCCCTCCAAAACTGCAATCTCCCAAGACTGGTTCCTGTTGGTGCAAAAAGTGGCAGAAAGGCCATTTTCAAGGTGTTTTTGACCCTTTAAACCACCCAAAATTTGATGAAATCTCTCGGCCATTCCTGAACATGGATAATTTACCATAAAAAATCCCAAAATATCAAGTTTTCCTGCAGAAGATATCCCAATCATAAGCGCGCATCGGGTGGCGCGACGCGTCGGGCAGAAAAACCTGTTTTGCAACCAAAATTTTCAAAAATGACAAAATTTACTCCAAATTTGCTGAAATTTGGAGTGAATTTCTCCCATCATGTCCCATGCTTATCCAAGGAAGCTTTGGCCAAGATTTGGAGTGGATCCAGCCTTTTCCGACGTTTCAGTGCTCTCCTCAACCTCGCCTTCAGGATCTTCATCCTAGCTCTGCAAACATGTGTGCGGGCCCAATAGTGATTTTTCATGTGTCTGAGAATGTCTTTGTCCCTATTTTCCTTCGCCAATAGCTTCTCCAGATGAATGTTGACTCTCGTAAGGCAAGTCTCTCGCTCAAATGGTGTCATGTCACCTAGTCTCTTCTAGGCTAATTCTCGGTCTTCGCGGATTCTCTACAGCTCCATGAGTGTGTGTTGATCCTCCAATTGTTTATTCTGTTGCTCTAAGTAATTTATAACCCACTGAGCTCTCTGCAATTTCTTGGTCAGTGTGTCGATCTCAGCTTTTTGCTCCTGGATGATTTCTTTCAGCTTTTAGCTGGGAGAACTCGAATCAACATCGATGAGTATAAAATCAGTGTCTTGGCCTCCTAAATGGCCCTCATCGTGCATAGGCCTCTTGCCTTGGTCCTGTACCTATGCTGATGTCGAAGGTGAGACCCCTTCCACGCCAAGTGGAGATAGTACTTGCGCTACTGATGAAGGTAACGAGACCCCTCCCACCCCTGGTGGAGATAGTACACGTCGTGCTGCTGCAAATAAGGCTCTGTGGCCTCTCTGATATGTAACACACACTGGGGCACTAATAGGCTCAGTCTCAGGAACCTCAAACTGGTGTGAAGGCTCTCCCTCATCATGAACAATCTCGGGAGGAGGTTGGGGGGCCACAAAGAAGTCACGGGAAATGAACTCATCCCATGCGATGCCCTGCAATCCAAGCTGATGTACTACAATGATTTTAATGAGCGCATAATGATAAATGTTGTTATGTTGTTGCTCT
The DNA here is from genome assembly GCA_034641835.2 of Pinus albicaulis. Classification (NCBI taxonomy): domain Eukaryota; kingdom Viridiplantae; phylum Streptophyta; class Pinopsida; order Pinales; family Pinaceae; genus Pinus; species Pinus albicaulis. Next base: position 1,411,038,103 of record CM076577.1, on the reverse strand, counting down.
GGAGTCTTCTTCTGCACAAGGGTATTCATCCGATCTATGTTTTGGCACATGAAGTATGGAATATTCATCAGTCTCACTCTTGTGAAATGCATCAAAAGTCTGATATGGTATGCATAAAGGCGTGAGAATCTACCCTCACAGCTGAAGTATTTAATGATGAGTTTCATTAATGGCGCATAGGACTCCTTTAGAAACTGGAACGGGAATACCCTGCTGAGCTGCCTCAAATATCCAGGCCTGATGTAAAGATCATAATATGCTCTATCTAGTTGCTGTCTCTTATTCCACTCCTCACCTATGTTTGGTATCCCGGTTGCCTCAGAAATGGTCTCTGGTGTCAAGGTGAAGTTCACTCCAGTAAGGTTTACATGACCATCATGCAAATGTAGGAAAAATAAGCGAACCAACTCCGGATGGTGCTGAATCTGAGATATCATCTCACAATACCGAAAACATGAATGTTGCTGAAAGCATGTCATTGCAAGCGGGCAGGCCTGCAACTGAGCCAAAGAAGTGGGCTCCTCTCTGACGTGCCTGCCAATTTTATGAGACCTCCTCGGTACATTTAGCTCGGTGGTTGAGTCACTGTCTTGCTCATATTCTTGCTCATATGATGAATTTGTTTCTGTGATGATGCTGAAAACAAGGTGTTTGACAAGTGTATACTGATATGTATATGGTGAAAACAAGAGTTTGTCTTTCAATACCAAGTGTGCCACATATGTAATGAGAGGCTATGAGGAAATATCACAATGAATACAATAGACTGTCAAGTGAATTTGTAGTGGAAGGATTGTCACTGGACAGCTTGAGGGAATTCAGGATTTGGAGACTTTATAAGTGATATAGGAGTGGGAGATAGTGATGGAAAATGTAGTTTTTAGGGATAGGGATAAATGAAATGACAAGATATACTCAAGCTTGGTGAAGTCAAGGATATAGAGACAGTCTTTGAATGTTTTGGTAATCAGGAATTCATAACTGATATGAAAGAAGGGATGTGATAGAAAAAGGTAGGGTTTGTGGATGAAACATGGGAACAAAGGGTATAAGGGATATGATTGTTTTGGGACTGAGGGAGTAGGAGAGGGGATTATGATAACAATATGATAATAGTGATGGGAACACAAATGAAAATTGGGTGGGAGAGTTTAACACCAATAACACCAATAGTCAAATTACAACACTTCTTTTCAAACCCTAGGGAGCAGATTTTAATATGGATATAGGGTTTATTCTTTCACCAACCAAACTCTAATGTCTTCGCCTTTAAACCACACCACACATGACTAAAGTCACTGAACAAGCATGGTCGAACTTACTTGGAGAAAAATGAGCTGAATCGAATTGACTTTTTATGGAGCAGAAATGAATTTTTCCTTGGAGGCTCTGTGCGCCGCGCGCACACCCAGTGCGCCGCGCCTCCTAGATGCGCCGCGCACATTGACTTCAGCCCATTTTCGAATTTCACACTAATTTATTCTTCCTTCATGTTTTCACTTTGGCTCTTTGATGTTTTGGTGTGCAAATGGATTGTTGAATGTGAAAATATCTCATGTATACAAAGGAGTTTGATTCTTTATTTTGACAAACCCATTTCTGCAATATTTTGAACTTCGACACTTTTCACCTTTAATACATACTCTGTTCTTTGTTTCCACTGATTTTTGAGCTGATGATGAATCTTGTCAACTTTTTCAGGGATGGTGGCATTGGATTTCAGCAAAGGATGACCAGGGCTGCATTTGAAGTATTTCACGACGGAAAACTTTAAAAATACATATTTATTACAAACAATTAATTTGACGATTTCTTCTTCAAAACAGAGTTTTGAAGAAGAAACATCCTTGAGCAGTGTTAATGTTGGAAATCTTGAAATGAAAAATTATTGAAGACATTCTCATGGCCTGCGGGCATTATTTGACATTCTGAAGATGAAACTTGCGAAACCCTAGACCTAGAAAGACCTAAAAACCCTAAAATAACTCTTTGCTGACCAAGAGATGAAACAGCGCTATGAATGATTGTAAAATTGATTTTAATGAACTTCGATAAACAGACCTAAGTCTGTAGGATAAGGCATGAGGGGTATGACTGATAAGGCCCTTCCGTCAGATAATGGCATGCCCCTAATGGAATGCAGATGAATGGACTGAATGGGACACCTAAAAAGGAAATGTAACAAAGAGTTTTGATCTCTGACGAAGGGATGTCAGGACTGACTCTAACACGTTCATTTACCCGCCAGATCGATGGTTCAGAATCCACCCGCCTCCCATGGTCCTTGCCACACACTCTTCCAAAAACCACCCGGCTTCTATCACACCACCTTTCGTGGGTAGGAGGTATTTTCCGATCGGCCAGCGATTCCATACATTGATCGACGCGTGGCTCCTATACGATTTCAAAACCGCTATCTCATCACGCGTTATTGTTCAGTATAGGATGTGTAGCGATATTGCTATGAGCCATCCAATTTGAGGCACCCTATCCAACGGTCATCGCTCAACGAAGTGGCACGGAGTTTAGCCAGAGTCTTCCGTACCCCTGGCCCACCGTTCATTGTCCTCCACCGTATTTCCCACCGTATATTTCCTTTGAGATCTGATGGTCCAAATTCATTTTCCCCCCGCTTTTGACCATTCCACCATCACCTGGTCCCGCCACATCACCTCCACATGTCTCCGTCGTACATCTACCTCGCCCCATTATATATGTGCTTTCCAAGGTCAAATGTTCATTATTTTATGTTAAATATGTTGTGCTCCACCCACGTCCGCCAGACCACGTCCCACTGTCATAATGCATTTTCCAACATCTTGTTGCACCTTTCCACCATCTCACTAGTCTACATGGCCATCCTCATCGTCCGCACATCATCCACCACCCCATTCATTGTTTTCTTAACATTTTCGTGTTCTGCAGGGTTGCAGGTGGATGGGAAATCGCCATAGCTTATTATCTCTGTCACAGTGACATAAACGCAGGAAAATACCACTTCCTAAGGCTGAGATGATAAAGAATAGCCCAGGAAGGTGGCTGACAGGGCTTCCATTAAAGAGCCAAGTTCAAAATCTGCAAATATTTCCGGCCCCATTAACACACAGATTTTACAGTCAGAGGTATAAGTGAATCAACAGAGAGCTTAAGGCACGCAAATGAGGACATACAAGCCTTAGGTTCAAATTTTTAGAGGCAAAGTACAGGATTGAAGACACAAGGACCACGCAGAAAGTACAGCACGCAGAAATAAATGCATATCAGGGGTTTCTACAGTAGCAGAATGTTTTTCCTCCATGAAGGACAGAGCGCCCATGCAGTGTTCAATCTATGCCGTGTTCTGGAGAGATTTTCTACCTTGAAAACAGCTCCGGTACTATCAGAGCATTTATTTCATCAGTATAGCATAATTCTTTATCATTCATTTATCTTTTGTTTATTCACCAATAGCACCACATAGTACTGTAGTCAGAGTACATCAGAGTTATATCAGAGTAGTCTGAAGACTGAAGAAGATCATTTGTTCACCCAAAGAACACTAGAGATTAATGCACAGGATTTATACAGAATGGGCTTCGGCCCTCTTTCTTTTCAGAAGTTTAATACTGCATTTAGTTCTTCACCTACCTCCTCTACTCCTCCGGAGCTATAAATTCATGAAGAAACTCATTGTAAAGGTTGTTGATCAGTTATTAGAGAACTGCAAGTAGTTTCTCCTGAGACACAATCTCTGTGTAAAGTTGTAAGATAGGTTGAAGGAGATGTTTTCAGACTGAGTATTCAGCTATTGGAAATGTTGTACTTGATTGGTGTTGCTATTTAATATGACAAGCACATTTCTTTGGATCCCGATCTGAAGCAGTGGTGATGTTTTCCTATCTTTGTGTTTACATTCATTTCATTTCGTTTCTACTGGCTTGCATCAGAATATTGGCATAGGATTTACCCTTGTTAGGTACCCTATGTTTCTGCTCTCCTTGCCATTGATGTTTCTCTTTTTAATGTATTATCTAAGAAATGATTTCAGTTGGTTTAACCAGTGTAGTGGATGTTATTTCCTGCTCTCTGATGTATGAATTAGATGAATTCAGTTCTTAGATGTTTCTTGTTATAGATTTAGTTGGAATATTTGGGAACACTGGGGATTAGAGTTAGCCCTGTCCACTAGGATCCTTGTGCGACCAGCTGGTCTTTAACTTTGTGCTCTGAAATCTGTGTTATCTCCTCCCCTCCTATTTCATCATATCACACAATCATCTTTAAAGATTCTATGTTTCAGATGACTAGCCCAATTGAAGGCCTGCTTATTGATTAGCAAGAAAATCCTTTCCTGACTCCATTGCCCAATGGTCGTGAATATTTCCTAGAAAATATCACCCCTACCTTATCCCTCTTTTCTCATCCTGGTCTTACATTGAACCCTTCCTTCCTGATAACCAGCAACCAAATCAAAACAAATCAACAAACAAACCTTGTGTCTATAACTAGCCTAACATCTTCGATTTTAAGCTTCATAGACATAAAACCTTTGCTCATATAGAGAGATCCCTCTCTGGACCCAGGAGGGCTAGATCCTAAGGTCTGAAAGTGGTTTGATGTTGTCTCATCTTTTGGTCTTGCCAATCTGGCCAAAACATGGGAACCCCAACACACCTGTGCCTTTTTGCATTCACTATTTTTTAGGAATTAAATCACTTCATATTCATGCTATTTGAAATTCATTGGCATGTTTATTTCAAATTCATGTCATTTTTTAATTCACTAGTCTTTTAAATGACATCATACACCTGACCCTGAGGAGGCAGTGGCTGCTGTGGCAGAGTGATGCAGGGGCATTAGACACTAGCCAGCAATGTAGGAGTTTTTTCCACATGTTGTGGCTAGGAGAGTTTGAAAACATCTGAATTGTAACAACTAGGTGTCAATACCTTAGCTGATTGTATTATTTAGATCAGTTAGAGTTAGTGGAAGTCGAATAGTTAGCCATCTGTCATAATTCAATTATTTGAATAAATTGTAATTAGACCTTTGATTTCTAGAATGGTCCTCTCAGAGGAACCGAAGGTTCATATGTTTATGTATATAAATGTAATCCCTCGGATGTATTGAGGGGGTTAAAGGAGATATTTCTGTAATCAAAGCTGTGTGTTCACAATTGCTTCCAATTGAATAATTTCAGTGCGTATTTGCCATAGAATCATTTCGAACCCTTAATTGTGAAGAGATTGTTTAATTGTGAAGTGATGAACTCTGTGCATGTACAATTGAACTTCTGTATGAATCCCACACATCTCTGTTTGTTGTTTCCCTTAATCTATTCGAACAAACCATGTGAAATTAACTCCCACCCGTAGGCGAGATCCATGTAGAAAAGCCGTCGTTGTTCAATAAGCTCTATTGGATCAATCTCAATTCATAGAAGGAGCCCGTGTAAACTGTGTTCGACTAACATTACCCAAGATAGTGAAAACCCGTCAGAAGAGAATTACGTTTATTGTTAATTGAAACCCTGCCAAGGATTGACCTGAGTTAACTGAACAGGAAGAAATAACGCAAACCCGACGTGACCCCGGTTAATCATTGTACCAAAACCACAAGCGGATTCACAAAGGCGGATTGCCTGTATCGCACCACTTTTGCAGAGTAGGCGGTATTTACTGAATGTGAGCGATTCCATAGAGTAATTGACACGTGGCGAGGTGGACCTGCGGAAAACCACTGTTTAAAGCGCACCATCGCACGTTATAGTTCGTACCATGATGCCGTGCGATATGCGTACGTGCTGTCGATCTAGAGCCTTGCGATCGAACGGTGGTTGCACGATGGACTTGCCCAACGTTTAACTAAGGTACGGTGTGTGCATCTCGTTGGATTTTGCCGATGGTTTGTGTGGGCCCAGAGCACAATAAAGTTGTTAATTAAACGATTGGTGAATACTTAACATAAGTCTGGGTATAATTTTTATAAAGTTCAAAGATAATATATATAAGCCAGGAATATAATATAACATTCGAAAGTTGCGAATATTTTTATTTGTCAATTTCTTTGAAATTGATAAATAAAAGTAAAAATAAGATAAAGAACCACGTGGGTAAACCAAAGGGGAATGATGACAGAGCCACGCTATAGTTGACCAGCTCTCCGTGGGGCCGAATTTTAGTTTTGTTGCATCAATTGTGGTATTAGAGCTGTTGTTTTGAGTTGTTTTTGTAGAAAGATGACATGGCAATTCGAGTTGGTAGAGGTGCTGGGAGAAGGAGACCTGTTGCCAACGTTGAGGTGTTGGGGATGTTGCAGAGGGTCGAAGCCAGAATAGATGCCATGGAGTGAAGACAGCCCAAAGATCCGGAAGAAATCAGGGAACTTGAAACAGAAGAAGCTGAAGAAAATGTTGAGATTCCTCCTGACATGAGGCTCCTTAGAACTGTTCTGGGGTCTGCAGTTAAGCCTAGAATCGAAGTGTCGAGTTATGCAGGGGGACTGAATCCAGAGGAACTGGTGGATTAGATAAATGAAATGAATAAATGATTCAATTATGAAGATATAAGTGAGGATAAAAAGGTCAAGTTTGCAGTGACAAAGCTGAAAGGACATGCTGCACTTTGGTGGGATGGAGTGCAGGCAGAGAGGAGGAGAATTGGCAAGAAACCTATTAAGAGCTGTACCAGAATGATGGCTAAATTAAAAGGTAAATTCTTGCCTAGTGATTACCAGCTGACATTGTATAAGAAAATGCAGAACCTGAGACAGAGGTTGCTGACGGTAAAATAATATACAGAGGAATTCTACAAAGTAAGCATAAGAGCTGGGCAGTTTCAAGATACACCAGAGAAGACTGACAGATATGTGAATGGTCTCAAGCTTGAGATCCAAGATGAGATTGGTCTCCTATCTCCTAAGACAGTGGAAGAGGCCTATCAGATGGCCTTGAAAACAAAGGAGAAACTTCTGAGGAAATAGTCTGCCAAGAAGAGAGGTACTTTCCGTGGAAAGGGAAGTCAGGGTGGTAGAGGAAAGCCTACTACACCCAGAGATGGAGCTAACAGTAGCTCACCTTAGAATGCATCTACAGAGGATGATGAAAGGGGCAGAAGGGGTTCTTACAGAGGAAAAGGAAGAGGAGGCAGAGACAGAGGCAGAGGTAGAGAATTGAGATGTTATAGATGTCAGCAAGTGGGACATAAACACTACGAGTGTCCAGAGAATGTGGGTGCTGGTCCAAGAAATGCAGTTGTTTCCTGGGCTAGAGAAGAGGCAGAAATTGAAGAATAAATTCTTCCATAAGGGGGAGAATCCTTGGTAGTAAATAAGGTCCTATTGAAGCAAGCCAAAGAGGTCACTGAGCCTGCACAAAGGAAGACTTTGTTTAGGAGCATATGCAAAGTCCAAGGGAAATGATGCCAGCTAGTCATTGATAGTGGCAGCACAGACAATATGGTTTCCACTGAGGTAATATAAAATTTGAAGTTGGAGACAAGGGAGCATCCAACTCCCTATAGGGTGTCCTGGATGCACAAGGGGCACCAGCTGGTTGTAAAAGAACAGTGTGAGATAGAGCTGCAAATGGGAAAATACAAAGATAAGTCCTGTGTGATGTAATGCCCATGGATGTGTGTCATATACTGTTGGGTATACCTTGGAAGTTTGACAGAGCAGCAGTGCATGATGGCAATAAGAACACTTACAAGTTATTCAAGGATGGGGTACATCATACATTGATACCCATGGAAGAAGGAGAGCCATCCAGCAGAGTGATTGATCCAAAGACCTTGTTGCTGAGCGGGAAGGAATATCTGTAGCAGATAGAAGAAGAAGAGGTAAGTTTTGCTTTAGTTTGCAAACCTAAAGTGTTACTTCTACAAAGATTTCTGATTTGCCAATAGAAATCCAAGAAATTTTAGGTGATTACTGTGACATTATTCTGGATGATTTACCTGATGATTTGCCACCTGTGAGAAAGATCAGTCATCATATAGATTTTATCCCTGGTTCAAGTCTGCCAAATAAGGCAGCCCACGGAATGACTCCCAAGGAAAATGAGGAAATTAGGAGACAAGTACAGGAGTTGGTGGACAAGGGGCTGATTAGAGAAAGTTTGAGTCCATGTGCAGTACTAGCAGTATTGAGCCCAAAGAAAGATGGAGGCTCGAGGATGTGTACTGATTCCAGAGCAATCAATAAGATCACAGTCAGGTAGAGATTCCCTTTGCCCAGAGTTGAGGACTTAATGGACTGTTTGAGTGGTGCTAAATATTTCTCAAAGATAGATTTAAAAAGTGGATACCATCAGATTAGAATAAGAGAGGGTGATGAGTGGAAAACTGCCTTTAAAACAAATGAAGGACTGTATGAATGGATGGTAATGCCTTTTGGGTTGTCAAATGCACCTAGCACTTTTATGAGACTTATGAATGAAGTATTGAGAGAGTTCATTGGTAAATTTTGGATAGTGTATCTAGATGACATATTAGTTTTCAGCAGAACTAAAGAAGAACATTTAAGGCATCTTAATCATGTCTTGAAGAAGCTACACCAAGAGAAACTGCTGATAAATTTGAAGAAATGCTCATTCATGAAAGAAGAGTTGATGAATTTGGGTTTTGTTGTTTCTGCAGAAGGATTGAAGATGGACCCAGAAAAGGTTAAGGCAATTGTGGAGTGGCCTTCACCCAGAAATGTTTTTGAGGTAAGAAGTTTCCATGGACTTGCCAGTTTTTACAGAAAGTTTATAAGAAATTTCAGTAAGATTAATGCACCCATAATTGAGACAATAAAGAAGAGAAAACAACCATTTAAGTGGACTGCTGAAGCAGAAAGAAACTTTCAAGTTTTGAAGCAAAAGATAACGGAGAAGCCTATTCTGATTCTGCCTGATTTTACTAAACCATTTCAAGTAAAGTGTGATGCCAGTGGAGAGGCCATTGGAGCTGTGTTGAGTCAGGATGATAGGCCTGTGGCATATTTCAGTGAAAAGTTGAATGACACCAGAAGAAAGTATTCCTCTTATGAGAAGGAATTCTATGCAATTGTTCAGGGACTAAAGAAGTGGAGACATTACTTGATGTCCAGGGAATTTGTATTATATTCCGACAATCACGCTTTGCAGTATATTGTACAGTAGCCCAAGTTGAAACATAAGCATGCTAAATGGGTTGAGTATCTCCAAAGTTCTAATTTTGTTTTGAAACATATAAGTGGCCAAGCCAATAAAGTAGCTGATGCTTTGAGTAGGAGGCACATGCTTGTTCAAGAAACTAATTTTGAAGTTTTAGGATTTGATTTTCTCAAAGAATTGTATAAAACAGATCCAGATTTAAGGAAGCATTTGAGGCATGTAGTAACCCTGTTTTAACAGATAGAAGCCAATGGCTGGATTATTTCCTGTAGGAGGACTTGTTATTCAGAAGAAGCCAACTGTGTGTACCAAGATGTTCCAAGAGGAAAAATTTGATCAAGGAGAAGCATAGTGGTGGACTTGCTGGACACTTTGGTACTGATAAGACTTATGAACAGCTGAGTCACTTCTATTACTGGCCCAAGATGAGAGAAAAAGTGGAAAATTGAAAAATCTGTCAATATGCCAAAGGAAGGAGCCAGAATGCAGGATTGTACACTCCCTTGCCTATTCCAGCCAGGCCTTGGGACATGGTGAGTATGGATTTTGTTCTAGGATTGTCCAGGACTCAGAGAGGGAATGATGCAGTTTTTTTTGTAGTGGACAGATTCTCCAAAATGGCGCATTTTATTCCATGCTATAAAACTAGTGATGCCACCCATGTTGCTAACTTGTTCTTCAAAGAAGTTGTTAGATTGCATGGGTTGCCCAAGAGTATTGTTTCAGACAGAGATACCAGATTTGTGGGTCATTTTTGGAGGAAATTGTGGAAGAAAATTGATACCAAACTGAGTTTCAGCTCAACTTATCATCCTCAGATTGATGGAAAAACTGAGGTAGTGAATAGGAATCTGGGAAATTTGTTGAGAAGCCTTGCAGGAGAGCATCCCAAGTAGTGGGATCATATTTTTCCTCAGGCAGAATATGCATATAATGACTCACCAAACAGGAGCACAAGGCAGCGTCCGTTTCATGTTGTTTATGGAATGCACCCCGGAGGAATATCAGAGTTAAGAAATATGGGAAAGGCAGAGCTAAGGAGTGTAGATGGTGAGGAATTTGCTTCAGAGATCCAGGCCATACATGAACAAGTGAAACAAAAACTACAAGGCAGCAGCATCAGATACAAGAGCAGAGCAGACTTGAGAAAAAAAGAAGTTCATTTTGAAGTATGAGATCAAGTCTTGGCACACTTGAGAAAGGAGAGATTCCCAAAGAAGCAGTACAACAAATTGAAGTTCAAAAATATTGGGCCATGCAAGATACTTAGGAAGTTTTCTGCAAATGCTTATGAGATTGAATTACCTCCTGATGTTGGAATATCTCCTATTTTTAATGTTTCATATTTGTACAAGTATGAAGATGATGGTGCAGAAGAAAGAGCAGCAGACAAGGAACAGATTGAGTGGAGAGAACAACTACCTCCAGCACAACCATTGCAACCAGAGAAGATATTGGATAAAAGACCATTCAGAAGGACCAGAGGACAAGATTACTTTCAGTACTTGATCAAATTGAAGGACAAGCCAGAGGAAGATGCAAATTGGATGACTGAAGAAGTGTTTTAGAAGATAGGCAGATCAGTGGAAGAGCTCATGGACAGGAGCCCATGAAGAAAATTGCTCTCGGGAGTTTGATGCAGGGGCATTAGACACTAGCCAGCAATGTAGGAGTTTTGTCCACATGTTGTGGCTAGGAGAGTTTGAAAACATCTGAATTGTAACAGCTAGGTGTCAATACCTTAGCTAATTGTATTATTTAGATCAGTTAGAGTTAGTGGAAGTCAAATAGTTAGCCATCTGTCATAATTCAATTATTTGAATAAATTGTAATTAGACCTTTGATTTCTAGAACGGTCCTCTCAGAGGAACCGAAGAGTCATATGTTTATGTATATAAATGTAATCCCTCGAATGTATTGAGGGGGGTAGAGGAGAGATTTCTGCAATCAAAGCTGTGTGTTCACAATTGCTTCCAATTAAATAATTTCAGTGCGTATTTTCCATAGAATCGTTTCGAATCCTTAATTGTGAAGAGATTGTTTAATTATGAAGTAATGAACTCTGTGCATGTACAATTTAACTTCTGTATGAATCCCACACATCTCTGTCTGTTGTTTCCCTTAATATATTCGAACAAACCCTGTGAAATTAACTCCCACCCGTAGGCGAGGTCCGTGTAGAAAAGTTGTCATTGTTCAATAAGCTCTGTTGGATAAATCTCCATTCATAGAAGGAGCCAGTGTAAACTGTGGTCGACTAACATTACCCAAGATAGTGAAAACCCGTCGGAAGAGAATTATGTTTATTGTTAATTGAAACCCTGCCAAGGATTGACCCGAGTTAACTGAACAGGAAGGAATAACGCAAACTTGAAGTGACCCCAGTTAATCACTGTACCAAAACCACAAGCAGATTCGCAAAGGTGGATTGCCCGTATCGCACCACTTTTGCGGAGTAGGCGGTATTTACTGAACGTGAGCGATTCCATAGAGTAATTGACATGTGGCGAGGTGGACCCGCGGAAAACCACCGTTTAAAGCGCGCCATCGCACATTATAGTTCGTACCAGGATGTCGCGCGATATGCGTACGTGCCGTCGATCTAGAGCCTTGCGATCGAACGGTGGTTGCACGATGTACTTGCCTGATGTTTAACTAAGGTACGATGTGTGCGTCCCATTGGATTTTGCCGATGGTTTGTGTGGGCCCGGAGCACAATAAATTTGTTAATTAAACAATTGGCGGATAGTTAACATAAGTCTGGGTATAATTGTTATAAAGTTCGGAGATAATATATATAAGCCGGGAATATAACATAACATTCGAAAGTTGCGAATATGTTTATTTGTCAATTTCTTTGAAATTGATAAATAAAAGTAAAAATAAGATAAAGAACCACGTGGGTAAACCAAAGGGGAATGCTGACAGAGCCACGCTATAGTTGACCAGCTCTCCGTGGGGCCGACTTTAAGTTTTGTTGTGTCACAGAGGTTGACAAGGAACGGGAGGTTGGGGAACTGATACCGGAGGGGTTGGAGTGTTGGGCTGTGGATAAGGGTAGAAATGAGGTTGGGCACTATTTGGGAAAAAAGGTTGAGAAATAGATGGACCTAGCATCATTTGATGTGGTTGGGAAAATGCATAAGGCATGCTTTGAGCCAGATACATGTTGTCGGAAAGGGGATAAGTGTTGGAGGAGCCGGTCCCCCTAGGGGCTAACCGTAACCCATGGAAGGATGAGTGTACAGATGTGAAAGATATCCAATGATATCATCAGTGGCATGAGATGCCCCTGTTACATTGGCACCACAAGGTCTAGGATGATCCGGTACAATGGTATAAACATAGCCAGACTGGGCGTAGATCAAGTCATATTTTAACGCAACTTGGAGAGCTTCTTCCTCTATCTGAGGAAAATGAGATGCGACATTTTTATCAATGGAAGGAAAAAGTGTTCTATGAAAAAAATCCATATAGACACGGTCGTTGAGCGTAGGAGCTCAACATAAGCTCCTCCTTCTACGCCATTCTTGGACATGGTTAGAAAGGTGGGTGGAAGAACTTTGACGAAAAGAAGTAAACAATTTGGTATCGGTATCATAGCGAAGAGGTAATTGGAAGTAGGAAAAAAATGCTTTAGAAAGAGTCACAAAATTGGAATGAGATGCGGAATTCTAGTCAACATACCACTTTGTAGCTTCTCTAGTGAGTGTACGTTGGAACAACTGAAGGCGAATGGAGTCATCGGTAATGGAATTGGACGAACACCACATATGAAAGGAGTGGACATGATTAGTAGGGTCCTCTCCAGTGTTTCCTTCAAAATTAGGAATGTCATAAAAAATCTTTGTTGGCATATAAGGCCAACCTGGATCATGGAGTATAGGGTTTTTTATTAACTGACTAAAATCGAGAAGGCTTAAACCTGCCATAAAAGGTAGCAAAGGAGTAGTTGGAATGGTTCCAGTAGCGGTTCCGCTAGTAGCGGATACAATATTAGGGCCGGGGGCACCACCAGCTTGAGAATTGCACCTACATTGGCACCTGACATGGTGACGGTATGAGGGTGAGGGGAACCTTGTTCATAATTAGAGGAAGAACCCGATGAACTAAAATCATAGTCGGTATGGGGATTTGGTGGAGGAATAACTGAGACCCTACGTTGTGGAGTGAGTCTTCCTAATGGAAATCGAGGGTGAAGGCCTTAGAGTCTTCAAGATAAATGCCTTAGGGGCACAATGATGGAAAGTCACAAATGACATGAAAATATTGAAGAGTGATAAACAAAGGCTCCATGAGGAAAATTAATTAATTATGATGCTTGTTGGTCACTTTAATTGTTTATTGAATTAAACAATTCAAGTGCTACATAAATTATCAACCTAGAGAAGTCTGTTTATTTCAAAGGCAATCACACACTGTATATGCTCAATTTCAAAAGCAATGAAATGTTTTAGTAAAAATTACACTAATCACACCTTGCTTCAACAAACTAAAGTGTACTTGAGTTATAGCAAAGAAAATCTTTCTAGTGTAGACAATTACCAAAAGAATCCTGGATTACATTAAAAAGACAACATCTAGGAAAGCAAACCAATCTGCAAAAGAAAAGGCCAATGATGCTATAACAGAGAACATGACCCTATTCCCCAAGTAGGAATATTCAGAACTTGTTTCTGATTACCAAGCTTTCACAAACTCATTCTATAAACAAGATTGCCAATTAAAATAATCCACAATTTCTTAAGAATGAATTGTATGAAATCAACGCAAAAATTAATGGAAATAGAGCTTCAGCAATAGACAATAGAATTCCAATACTGCATAAATGAATTTAACAAACAGAGTTTAAAAAGGCATAAATGGAAAGAACAATTTAACAAACTACAGGAACAAATGGGTGAATCTTGTGAAGAATGCAGACCCTTTCCTTCTCACAAGATTCCCCAGAAGAAGGAATTAAAATGAAATACTCAGAACAAAATTTTATTCATCCTTTGAAAGTACATATTACAAAGGATTCACGTTCCTTCTCTGTTTCTGAAATAAACCTCTTGCAGTCTCTAATTTCTCTAATGCCGATGTCTCCTCTTTTTAAAGAGGAGACATCTATTACAATTGATTTACATTATAGAAATCCTACTTTTAACCCAATCTGATCTTCTATACTGAAATAGGACCTTTCTGTTCTTCCATAGCAAAATGATGTTACAATGGTTACTATGGTACTGGTTTCAAAGTGGCCCGTGTAACAGCTTCCTTACTTCTATTTTCTTGTTGCCGTCATGCTTGAAATGATGCTTCAAAATTGCAAATCACGGGCTTTTCAACAACGGGATTTGCATACCATGTTGACTGTTTCAGCAACGTGGTCTTCAGACATCCACGATAGATTATCTGTGGTCTTCAAACTATCTCAGCAACTATATATATTTGATTAATGATTAAATATGAAACTAATGTAAAATTATATGTAAAACAAGTTAAACATATAGTAAAGAGAAGAATATTATATACCTTTGGAAGAATGGATGAAAGTGATAGTATAAGATTTAAATATGGACTGGAAAAGAGTGGAATGATAACAAAATGTATGGTCAAAATGGTACATTATGGGGTCTTAATACCCCCCCCAACTGAAAGGGTTTCATGTCCTCAGGCAACTTTAGTTTGAGTCAGAGTCCGGATACTGGATTTTGGCATGCAAATTACTTAGACAGTAGCTATGGAAGGTGCTATCTATTAAAGCTCTGAATCCTTGCACATTTTGCAATATTTTCCAAGCTACTGCTTCATCCTTATTAGCCAACCTATAATGAGCATGCTATTCTTCTGCTGGCATCCATAAAATAGGAAAATGAAAGTGGTACCCTATCCAATTTTCAGCACATTGCTGAACAAATCTGATGTAATTGGGTACTCTAGACAATGCAGTTTCAAGGTGAGTAGGGCTAAAAGGATTATACTCCTGCCTCTCCTTAGAGGATTTTTGCCAAAACATATTGTTTGCTCTTAAAGCAACAGTTTCTTTGGCCCTGATAAAATGGTGACAATCTTGGAGTACTGAAGCCTGTAATTGCTGTATATGTTCAGTCATCCCTGGCTTCCGAAAAAATTGATGATATTATGCCACAAAGATGGCAGGGTTCTGAGGTTCTAGCCTTATCTAGAGAAGGCGGTTGTCTTCATTATGCCTAGTTGCAAGAAAAGCAGTCTGCCATGTAATTTGATTAGCAAGGAAGGAGGCAAATGCCCTCATCTGAATGTCACCAACAAGAGGGTTGAGATTAATATTTTTGTTTTCAGGGATAGCTTCATTATGAAGGTACAACTCACATAGTAGGTGTTGATCCCTGGTGGAAGCTTCTACAAATGTTTTCACAAACTGTTCAGATGTAAGCACCTCATGGGGTCTTCTGTCTTTGACTGCTTTCAGCTGAAAGTAAACAAGGCATTCTGAGAGAAATAAAGAATAATTTAGAGATGGTTTCCTAGTAGCCAATAATTTTTGTACCAGTTGAAACATTAAGAGCAGTTTTCCTTTTAGCTCTTTATTCTCCTTCTTGTAAACTCTAAATTGCTGGAGTGTATGCTCCAAGATCTCCCAGTTAGAATATATATGATTATGTCAAACCAATTTGTGCTGCTATAAGGTTTTATCTTGTGAAATAGCATACTGTTTCCTCCACTTGTTCATTATTTCCATCTCATTCCATGGTTCAGTTTGTGTTCTAGCATTGCAAGTGGTAGGCTGAGGTATAGTCTGAGTAGCAAAATCAGTTACAGTAGGGTAGGATAATTTTACATCAACTTCTTTTTCTGAAATTTTTGAAGGCCCTACTAGTTGTTGTGTAACAGTAGGGCATTCTTCTTTGACTGCAGAAGATGTATATGCTCCCGGCATTGGAACTTGAACTATCTTATATCCTGCCTGCTGATAGATGTTCCACATTGGTTGCACATATATTCTTTATATGGATCATTTTCTGTATGTTTTTTTGCCATGGATGTTGTATGGGCCAGGGTATAAAAATTTAGCTCCTTCTCATAGGCTTCCCTTTCCATTACCAATTCTCGCTTATAAGCTTCTAATTCTGATCTTAAAAACTCATTTACTTGTAAAAGGGAAGCCATGGTGACTAGGCCTTGTGTATTAGTTGCATTCTCCAGAATTGATTGCTGTGTTTCAACTGTAGTTGTTTCTTGTGTGACAGCTAGAGCTGGTTCCTTTGTGGCAGCTATTGAATAAATAACATCTTGGATGTCTAGTTTTTGCACATCGGCAACTGGTTCTTGTGTTTCAGCTACTGACTGAGTAGCCGGTTCTTGTGGGATAGCTACTGACTGAGTAGTTGGTTCTTGTGGGACATCTACTTGTTCTGTAGAAAATGATGTCATATTACCCTGGGCATCTAGTTCTTGTGTTTCAGTGCCACAGGGTGAGACATGTAATAATTCTGGGGTTTGGAAGGGTGGTGATTTGTGGATTTTTAACCAAATGGCTGAAGGATTAGGGGTAATAGGAATGGTTTCTGCTTCAATAGACGTCCTCATTCATCTCCTAGGTAAGAAAGTAGAAAAAGAAGTAGTTTTCTTTTTATTTTTATGAGAGGGTTTTTCCCTAGGAGAAGGGTTATCAAAGGAGGTAGTTGCTTTAGTTACGGCCCTTGTTTGTCTTTTTGATAGGGAGGTGGTTGTGATTCATCTTTTTCTTTTACGAATAGAGGAATATGGTGGTGTATCTTCCTGAGAGTCATCACTGGGAATATGGACGGTAGGATCAGATGATTCTGCTAAGTGGTGAGATGGACTTGAAGAAGGGTTAATTGGATTAGTTGGTTCTATGGATGGAATTAATGGAGGGTCAGGGATATTCTCTGGTTTCTTCTCATGGGGACTTTCAGGAATTTCTTGAGGATTTTCAGCAGCTTCTTGAGGAATTTCAGTAGCTTTCTCAGGGGGTAGGGGTAGGTTGTTTAGAGGAGCGTATTGTTAAGAAAAACCCCTCTGAATTAGTAGTTGAACAAGGCGGTGATGGGTGAGGGAAAGGAGTGGGAATTCTACCCATCTACAATAATATGACATATTTCTAATGCATCCAAGTAAATAGTAAGGAATGTTGATTAGTCTACCATTTCGTAAATGACTCATTAAGACAAAATCATGCTGATAGACTACCTGATAGCGACCTTCACAAGTGAGATAATGTTTGACGAATTCAAAAACTTTCAGCCAAGGAGGGGGTAATGAGTGAAGTCCAACACCCTGGCCTTTAAGCTCGACATGTTCTCCTCGCAGAAGAAAGTCCCGTTGTGCATTCAAAATGATGTGCTTTCGACTAAACCCTCAAGTACCAGTGACCGGTAGACTTGAAACCTATGCTATGTCACCCTATGAAACCGGAATTTAGACTTCCTGGATAGTAGAATGATCTTCCTGAAGATTTTGTGCAAATTCAAGGACCTGTTTTGGATCAAACTCTTGAAGTCTCTCAAAATATCCTACCCAGCCTGCCTGCTGAAAAATATGATACCTGTTTTGGAATAATTCAAGCAGAGCTATTGAGCCGAGCTCATGTTGAATATCATGTCCTCCCATAGTTAACCAGATTTGGTAAAATGCAGAGTCAAAGAGCGAAGTTACTGGACTTCAAACAGAGTAAACTTTGTGAATGAGAACATGGAGTAATGGTGAAGAGTCGAAGTAATGGGTAGGAAAAATGATGGTAATTGGCATGCTGTGAAATGGTGGCATATAATTTCGATATTCCCCCTCAACTACGGTGAAATGATGTCTTTAAGTATGTGGAGATTGTGGTCATAATAAACAAAATCTTCTCTTTAAACCATAGTTTAATTGTATTTACATAAAATTTACATACCTCATGTTTACCTTTGATTTGTAGTTCGAAAAATATAGTGCTTGTTTATAATGGCTCAATAGTCATGGAAGAACTTTTAGAAGCTTTTTGAAACATGAGGGAGATCATATTAGAGGTCTGCTTGATCATAGGAAAAGGTAGTGAACGGACAGGATTAACACAAGGAATAAGAGAAGTGAAAATGAAAGATTGAAGAAGATGATTTCATGACAGAAAAATTAAAATGTTGCATAGTCACGTTTGTGGAGAAAGAAATGGTGTTTCAGCAATGGGAAAAAGAATGAAATTCTGCTAAAAAGTGGTGTTTCAGCAATGGAAAAATAGGGAAAGTGTTGTTTGAGGAGTGATGTTTTAGCAGTGGGAAAATGGGGAAAATATTTGTTGAGGAATGGTATTTCAACAATGAAAAATAGGGAAAATATTTGCTGAAGAATGGTGTTTCAGCAATGGGAAAAATAGGGAAATTGATATGAAAAGGGAAAAAGGAATGAAGGAAATGAATGTTGAAATGTTACTGGGAGATGGGGAAATGAGTTTAAGTGAGGGAAGCAATGCTTCTCAAAATGAAGCTTGGATCTTCTTGTGGTGAAATTTTCCTTCCTTGGTAAGCCTTTCCTTAATCAAGAATCTACAAAATAATCAATTGTAACATGCCAGCCCTTGACAAGGATTATTAGTTTAATAAATATAATCTAATACTAAAAATACAGTGCAGAATACAATAAAATGCAGTGAGGAGCAGAATACTCCCCTAGAAAGAGAGAATGTGCATCTACCTTGCAAGTGGCCTTAAAATCTTCGTTGGAAATAGGGCGCTGGTATAGACGAAGCCAATGACCATTTACTAATAGTGGTGTTTTAGAGTCATCAATTGTTAATAGCCTTACTGTTCCATTGGGAAAAACAACATCTACTTCATAGGGTCCCAGCCATATTGTACGTAGCTTCCCTTTGTGGAGGGTTTCTTTGGGCCATTTCTGAGCTTGTCTTCAGTGGAGGAAGATTTTTTTCCATTGGGAGATCAGTAAGGAAGGTCCCTATTCTTCATGTTATATTTTGGCATCAGGCCAAGTCATCATCATCCCCTAAAGCGCAGTTCCAATCCATGACTACGTTATTTCAGTGAGAAGTTGCAAGGGTGAGTTCAGTGCTCCATTTGGAGTGTTTTCTTTTTAGTGGAGGGATCAACCCTACACTTGAAGAGTCCATTGGAGGAGTTTATTTCAAATCTACATTAGATTCAAACACCTCCTTTCAGGTGCCCAGTTTCTGATTTTATTCAACCCTAGGGCTACATTCCAACATTCTGATATTTTGGGTATTTCCGGAAACCCTTCCTGGGGTATCTAGGAAAAGTGTTGAGGAGCATAGATCTCCATTTTTGGCCTTGTATGAGCATGATATATATATATATATATATATATATATTTCCAAACTGTAGTATTAGTCTTTAAAACTGCATTGTACTTGCTTCAATATTTTGTGTAGCAGTGTATTACATGTTTTGGGTGCGTTTGGGAATTTGAGGCTTCTTTTTCCTATCTTGAGGCACTTGATCCCCAAGATTTTGTACTTATTTATTGCTGTTATATATAATACCATGGATCTATCTTTGGCTGACATATGATGTATTGACATTTTCTGCTATTTTCCATCATTTTGTGCTATATTGCTGCTTTCCCTATTTGGGAATATTACAGTGTTATCATAGCATAATCTTGGATCAGACTATGAAGACATTGCATCTATGTTATCATAAGAAGAATAATATTCTCACAGAAAGGAGAAGACTCATAGAAGAGACAAAGGCAATTATCCATTATTTGGAGAAATGGAGGGAAAGAAGTTTTCAGAACTTCTTCTCCAAACTATGCATGATATTAACAGAGAGATCAAGGGAATGAGGAGGGAAAGACGTGAAGATCCCTCTAAAATATTAGCACATGAAGAAAGCTACAGTTCTTCATATTATGGGTGTGAGCATTCAACCACACAATCAGATCCGAAACGCTCTACCATGCCTACATTCACAACAAGAGAGATGAAGTGATTATTTGCAAGAGTATGAATCTCATTCTTAGAGGTTCAAATATCATCTAAACTTCCAAGGGTTTTGCAAGATCAAGGAGGATATAAGGCCTACCAATCACAATAGAAGTAAGAGGTGAAAGCAACATGGCTTGGGTAGATTCTTTCTACCTACTTTTGATGGGTCACCTAAATGTATAGCTAGGGCTTGGGTGAAGGAGCTAGACATCTATTTGCAGTAGCACCAAGTTTCAGAAGATGAAGCCATTAGAGTAGCAGTGCTACATCTTAAAGGTAAGGCTTATGCCTGGTGGTTTTATGAAACTTCTTCCTTGAATCATGTAAATGTATTTAATTATGAAAAGTTCACTAGGAGGATAGTGAAAATATTTGATGTAAAAAATTCTGAAAATCCTTGGTTGAGCTAGCCAAACCCAAACAAAAAAAACCTTTGCATGAGTTGGAAGGATCCATAAAGCCAAATCCATTCCAGAATGATATTGAGGGGGTTAGAAACTTGCAGAATACCTTGCTAGAGGCAAGATCCCCACTTCAGGAAGAGCTCTCTTCTCAAGAGGAAGACATGGAGATCTCTTTTTCAAAAGAGGATCAAGACAAAGGACCTCTTAATGATGATGAGGTATCCTCCATCAATGATGAAGGGGAAGAGCATGCAAGAGGTAACAATGTTGTCACATCAGGAGCAGATCTAGTACCTCATGGAGAGGAAGATGGAGCAATTGCTCCAATTAGAGGAGCCCTTGTATCTTTGCAAGGATTTCCAAAGGATATAACATGTGGATATCAGGGAAAAATTCATGAGCTGCATGTGCCCTCATTGATAGATTGTGAGACCTTGCAGATGAAAGAATAAAAGGATAAGGAGGATGACTGACATTAGGTTATTAGGAGCACACACCCCTATCTATTTCATGATGTTGATACACAAAAGAGGCAACTTGATTTGTGTAGTGAGAGTAGGGACAAAGCAATCCATTCATATATGCAGTCTAATCTTTACATTGATGTCTCGTTACATGGAGGCATTCCACCTGGGAGACCACCAGATCAGGAGTTGATGATAGATGCATCACATCTAGTTGCACCACCCATAGATCTCGGAGGGGTGAGAACCTTGGGAGAAAGTGACACAACACAGAGAGTCTTGGGTAGGCTCAAGGAGGAGGGATACATTCTCCCAATATCAGTATTACCCACTCTCACCAAACATCTGGCGCTAAGGGAAGATGTTTCAGAGATGGATGGCACCATCATGGAGCAAGGAGACCACTCCATGGCTTTGGAGAATCAGAAGATACTTCCACATTGGGAGGAATATTCCACATATGGTAGAGTTTGGTGGCCACTCATGCTTGCATTGGCCAAACTCAGAAAGTTTTTTATAGGTGATAGATTCCCGTGGAAGGCTAGCCTCCAAAAAATTCCACCTTCACTAGAGCATGATTAGTTGCAGAAGGAGCAGCAGGGGAAAGATTGCAGCATTCTGGTGTATGAATTTGGCATGGGAGATGTCAAAGAAGAAGGAAAAAACATGACAGGTGCTTCACATGATAGATCAGAAATGCTGTCATTATTGAGTATTGACCCTTATTGGAGATCCCAGATGTTGGTGGAATACTCCAAGGATCTATTTTCATGCAGATTACTTGATGGCCAGTTATCGGATGGGAGATATGTAGTGAGAGATGGGGTCATATACTTTCAGCGTAGGATCTTCTTATCTAGAGCCTCAAAGCTCAAGGAGAAGCTACTATAGGCATCATATGAGGGTTTTTTCTCCAAACCCACTAGTTTTATAAGAGCATAATGAACTATCCTAGAGGGATTCATTTGGGAAGGATTCAAAGAGGAGATGCACCATCATATGAGGAGATGCATGGATATTTTAGAGGTTGAGGAGAGACATAGCTCTTTGATAGAGTTATCACAACCACTTCCTTTCTCATTGGGAGTGAGAGGAGACCCATCTATGAGCCACCTTACTATCTTGAACCAAGTCCATGGTAAGGATTGTATTCCTATACATCATGATTCACTTACTATGTATTTGCATTTACTTACCATTCATGTGCAGGGAATTTCTCCAATAGGGGGCCCTCTTTCTTATAGACTTCATGGTCTACTTGGGGTCATAATCAATATTGATTATGGCCACTCCCTAGGAGATGTTGGGAGATGATATCTTATGCTGGGTGTGCTCAATTTGCATCACACATCATACACCTTCTCCAAGCATGTGAGAAGATTGGGGCAGAAAGCAAGTGGTTGGGAAACCACTCATCATGCCATATTATGATGCAGTAGGAGTCAAACTGCTCTGGTTACAATTGAGGGACCATTTTCCTTCTCCGGTATTACACATGGCAGCTAGTATGACTCTGATTATGATCCCTATGTTGATGATACCCATATCATTGTTGGGGGCATGATTAGAGAGATGACACATGGATTGGATGTTCCTATTAGAGGTGTGATTCTCCACATTTCTTATGTTTCATACTTCAGGGAGAACTTGGACAATCAATGATTGCTACATTGGACCTCTTGTTTCCTTATGGGATGTGCCGTTTGGGTAACTTGAGCATTTGGGAGATGCCTCTCATGAGAATGTGGGAGGAGTTTTTCTATGAATTACCATTATGGAAGGTGATTCATTTTATATGGATGATAGCTTGGAGTTTGGACCTTCACATGGGAATGAAGGTTCCCTACATTTTTCAGATCTATCCTTGTAGTTGCTTAAGGATAGCCAACATTTGGGAGGGGAGGATTGTAATATTCCTAAATGAGCATGCAACTAATTGGAATATTAATTTTTTATTTTTCTTCTTATTTAGAATAATAAGAGGGTAGGGAGACCCGTAAATCTTCTTAGTAGGAATAAAACCACTCCAAATGTGAATGGAGGACATTTAAAGAGTTGAATAAAGCACCCCTATGTGTGAACAAGGGTTGAAGCATGTGGACTGGGTCAAATTTGACCAAATCAACATCGTTAGTATGGATGGAGTGGACATTCAATAGGGACACCACAATTTTCGAGGGAGATCCTTTGCATGGAAGTAGTGCCTTTAATGAGTGGGGCCAAGGGTGAGTAATCTAACCAAGAATATAAGGAAGGGGATGACAGCCATTGAGGATATGTTTTATATTATTATTTGATTGTGGTCTGTTATGAATTTGGGATTTCTTCATATGTTTAGCTAAGATTGCAGTGCTATTTAGCACAAGGGTGTTCCCGAGTGGGAATCCCACCTTCATCCTCGGGGGACTTCGAGTGCCTACTCAAGAGAAGTACATTGAGCATTATTTCCACCTTCTAGAATTTGGCCAAGATACAAATTTCTTCTACAATGCAGATTTTGTTTAGATATGTGCTGAGTTGCAGGTTGCAACAATGAAGGGTTTTTTTGGGCCATTTCTAAGTTTGTCTTCAGTGGAGGAAGCTTTCTTTCCATTGGGAATCAGTAAGGAAGGTCCTTGTGATTCATGTTATATTTTGGCATCATGCCAAGTCATCATCATCCCCTACAATGAAGTTCCAGTCCATGATTACGTTATTTCAGTGAGCATTTGCAGGGGTGAGTTCAGTGCTCCATTTGGAGTGTTTTCTTTTTAGTGGAGGGATTAGCCATACACTTGAAGATTCCATTGGAGGAGTTCCTTTCAGATCTAAATCAGATTCAGTCACCTCCTTTAAGGTGCGCATTTGCAGAGTTTATTCATCCCTAGGGCTACATTCCGGCATTATGATATTTTGGGTATTTCCGGAAACCCTTCCTGGGTTATCTAGGAAAGTGTTGAGGAGCATAGATCTCCATTTTTGGCCTTGTATGAGCATGATATTATCAAATCCATTTATATATATTTCCTAGTTGCAGTATTAGTCTTTAAAAATGCACTATACTTGCTTCAGTATTTTGTGTAGCATGTTTTGGGTGCTTTTGGGCATTGGAGGTTTTTTTTGACTATCTTGAGGGACTTGATCCCCAATATCTTGTACTTATTTATTGATGTTATACATAATAAAATGGATTTATCTTTGGCTCATATATGATGTATTAACATTTTCTTCTATTTTCCATCATTATGTGCTATATTTCTTCTTTCCCTATTTGGGAATATTACACCTGAAATAAGGATAGATCAAACCCTGAAACAATGGCTGAAAGTGTTGCAAATCTCAGATTACCTACTCATCTTAACCCCTCCTAGAAAGGTGGAAGCCCAATAAAACCCCAGGGGGCTTGGTTCTACTTCAAGGAGACAAACTGAGCATATATAGGCCTAAGATAGGTTGAGAAAGAGGCCAGACAACCTAAAACAATGCTCTTGGAAAACCATGGCAGACAGAAAAAATTCAGGAAAAAGTTTTGGCTCACAGGTACTGACCTTTCGGTTGTGGAAATCGTAGTTTATGGGCAGATAGGTGCAAGCTCTCGGAGAAATCGTAGTTTTTTAGCCAAAAAGTGTGATTTCCTGTTCCTGAACCTTTGGGTGACAAGTTGCGGAAAAGTTGTCATTTTTGGTGTCACTGATACCTGTTACTTGCAGAAAACACCTGAAAACAACCATAATTTATAATTTTGACTGATCTAGGGCATAAAATTTAAAGAAAAATATCACGAAACTGAAAACGGTTGAAGAAAAACCCTAGTTACTGAAGTTGTTGGTCACACAAGAATCTAAATTACACGAATGAAGTCTCCATTTGTTGATGCGAATGTGTAATTAAAGACCTAGTGGAATCACCATTTGTTAGTGTAAATTCTTAATGCAAGTGTACAAAAAGAGCTCACTTTAGTTGTGTGTGACAAATAGCCCTAAAAAACAAAATGACTACTTAAATTATTTAGATATGTAGGACCGATAGTTAGAACAAATGCTGCAAAAAACCAGATCTATGCAGTAAAAACAGTTAAACAGTAAAAATAAATAAGAATCACTCCATGCATCCAACGGAAAAGACAAGATTTAATGAATTTTGAATATATTATAACACCTAGTAAAGGGAAATAATACCAGATACGAGTCCCCCTCAATGGGATGGGTTCTTGGTTATCCTCAATGCTTCAGATCAAGAAGTTTCTCTCTCTCAATGGTGCAGAAAACCCAAAATGTGTTGAACTCTATGGGAGCTCAAGAAGCAAACAAAATAGTAGCAACAATGAGAATGATCAAAGCACGACAATGAAAGTGATCGACAATGAAAGTGATCAAACTAAGGAATGAATGGAAAGCCCTCCTATTTATAACAAAATATTGAGTTATCCTCGATAATGATGAATAATAAAATATTGTTAACCAAGATCTAGATCTAATAGCTTGGAATATTTTATTATATTTTGTTGGAGGGGAAAGATATTTAAATTGGTTAAATACCTTTTTTTAGAAATAATAAACAAATAAATGATTTATTTATCATTTCAAGACTGTGGTTAATGAATAATTAGCAAATAATGATTTGTTTAATTATTTCTTGGTGATTTAGTCAAATTTAACAAGGAATAATAACTAAATAATGATTTAATTAATTATTCCTATAGAAAAATAAGAAAAATAATGATTTATCTAATTATTTCTTATAATTGGGTTATATATGACCATGAATATTATTTAAACAATGGTTTAATTAATGATTTCTAGAGGAAAATCAAATAAATAAGGATTTATTTAATTATTCCTCACGGTGTTTCATGTTTTAACCATAAATAACTTAATCAAATATGGTTTATTAAATTATTTATTATAGTGAAAGAAATTTTTCTATGGTAAAATTAGTCTTACATCGTGTACTTCGATCCATCTAATTGAAATGGTTAGATTACTAAATTTTGGTGATAACAATCCCTGCTCTAAATGGTTTTTTATTGTCAAGTTTGATACAATAAAAGAAAAGGATTATGTATTAAATGAAAGACCATGGTTTTGGGGAAATGATGGGATCTTCATGATAACGTGGTTTCCTAGATTTGATGCTACCACCATGGTGGTATCCAAAATGCCCGTATGGGTCAGGTTACATAATCTACCATTACACTTTTGGCACCACAAAGTATTAGAAGGATTTGGGAATTCTGTGGGGAAATTTCTTAAGCTTGATTCAGATTGAACCTCCAAAATCATTTTTACATTTTCCAGAATTTGTGTTGAATTTGACTTGAGTCAAGGTTTACCTAACCACATCATATTGGTCTACAATAAAATTCAATGGACACAACCTCTTGGTTATGAAAATACAACATTCTACTTCCATACATGTCTTCAAACGGGACATCTCCAAAGCTCATGTCCACAAGCTAAAAAGGACCCCAAAAGAAAAAAGAGAAAACCTCAAAATCCCAAAGGTTGGAAATTTTCATAATCTCAGGAAGAGGAAGAAGAAGATGCATATTCTGCAGGATATACCATAAAAATAAATAAACAAAATGAAAATTAAACCTAACAGAATGATGAGATCGAGCATAGAATTTCATTAGTTGAATTATCTTCATTTCCACAACAACAGAGTGTGAAGATTACCCCTAAAAAGGAGGTAAGTGGTGTTAGGGTCCTATAATTTTTATAGGATCACTGATGATTATTATGTTTGATATGTTGTAAATAATATTTCATCCTTCAAATTGTTTCCGAGGAGAATCCAAGTATGAAGATCAGAGAGATTTTTTACAGGAATGTTTGGATCAGATCATGTTGCAGGTGTTCCCATCACGAAGTTCTCACAGGCATCTTTTCAATGGTATATATGGTGCGTCAAACCGACTTCTAGATCACAATATCCATAAAGTTGAATTTTTCTCCTAAGAACATTAAAACAAGAGAAAATATTTATTTTGAATTATTAAAATTAATTGAAAAATAAATAAACAAATACAAACTCTAAAACATTGAAAACATATTTATCATATGTCATGATTTGTAAATAAAAAATTCAAACCCTATGGCCCATCATGCACTAAAGGTTAAACTCTCGTGTTTTTACCATGCCTCAAGATCCATAAATAAATAATCAAGGGTTATGAATATGATTCGGACCACCCAGCCCCTTCGACATTTAACTAAAGGGGGGTTTGCCCTCCGACATTTAACTAAAGGGGGGTCCGAAAAGTTGTTTTAAATGTTACCATTGTTTACCAGTTGTCACCCTCCTGTCATTTTGCACCCCCTCTCACAATACCTCTTACTACCGACCCCCGTTCGAAAACCATTAACTATATTGTTGACTTTTATAAAATATGGCGGGATTGGAGTTTCAAAATTTTATGAGGATGGGAAGTAGGGTAAAACGATATTTTAAAATAATTCACGAATGGAAGGCTAAATGAAATGAAATCACAAGATAAGGTGATTTTACAGCTAGAGGTAAAATGGAATTCACAAGATAAATTAATTTTACAGCTACAGGTAAAATGGAATTCACAAGCTAAAATGATTTTACAGCTACATGTGAAATGGAATTTACGAATGCAGGAAAATTACAAGAGAAAATACTATGAATATTTTTCAATCATATGTTTATGTACAGGTGAGGAAAAACATGTAAACGAGTTTTAAAGATATAAGGAAAAGAAAACACGAGTTTTTATAGAGAAGAAAGATATTTTTGTTTTTACAGGGATAAAATTCAAATAGAGAAGAAATATATATTTTTTACAGGGATAAAATTCAAAATAGAAATATTTTACTAGCGATGGTTTTACCAAGAAAAAACAACCCATGGTTTTGAAAACAACACATGGATTTGAAATACATGATGGTTTTATAAATAAACGTGTTGAAATTTCAATTATGAATTTAATTCAAAATTTTAATCAAAATATTTTGGAAAAATATATTGTGACAATAATGAAATGATGAAAAGCCAATTACAGTGATAAACAAAATACAATTAAATAGGGAGATAACAAAGCATTTCTTCCAGCAAAGCAACATCATTGCACATTTGGAGGGCCAGTCATCATGAGCAATCCACAAAGATAGTGCCAAGTATATTCATTAGTTTTGAATTTCCAATATTTCAGTTCTATTTTGTAAACACAGTTAGAGACATTTATAATAAATCTTGATATTTTTTCAAGATATTTTGGTTTATAATTTGTATAAATACTTCATCATTTGAAGTAATAGATGTTGGGATTTGTATTGAGGAAGACTACCATTCATTGTAAAGCTGTTCATTGAGTTCAAGTGACCATTTGCAAGTAATACAAGACCAACTGTTTCAAGATTAATTTGGTGTATTCACTGGTGAAGTGCTTCTACTGTTACTGTGTTTTCCATTGTTTTTCATTTTCTCTGTGTATCAAAAATTATTAATTGTAAAACAGAAAGTGTGATGAATAGGACATGTTATTTAAAACACCTTATTCTGGCTGCTTTTACAATTTATATGTTTTCCTCTAAAGTAAGATTGAAAAATACTTAATTTATTTTCAGTATCAACTGAAATTCACCTTCCTTCCATCTCCATTATTCATTTAAAAATCTAAAAGAATCTAGTTAATGCAACCTAGCTTGCCCTGTTTCACTCAAGCTTGATACTTCTGCAAATTGATCACCCTAAGCCTCTTTAACTCCATTGCCAAATGGCCTTCCCTTGCTGTTCCAACCAAAAAAAATAAAAAACCAAACTCTGAGCCCATTAAGTAGCCTAATATATATTAAAAACAAAGTTAAAACATAAAGAGAGATCCCTCTCTGAAGCTGGCAGGGCTATATCCCAACTTCCAAAGTGTTTTTGATGTTACCTAAGAGGTTTTCTCTTCAGCTTTGAAATTACAGAGTGCTAACATAGTGTTGACCATACTAGGGATGAAAAATATTTTATCTTCCTCAGAAAACTATATCACTTCCAGATCTGTTACTGATGGTGGACAGTGATGAGAAACAATAAGGTTGAATTATTCACTTGGCGACTCTATGTTCAAACTATCCATAGCTTCAAAATTTTCAGGGTGACTCCATTGTCAGTGAATCCATGTTTTAGAGCATTCATGGAAACTCCACTACATGTTGATCATATTTCTTACTGAATGAGATGAAAGGGTGTTTGGAAAATCCTTTATCTTGTGAATTTTTAAAATAATTCAAGGATGAGTTAGCAGAGTTTCAAATTGATGAATATTTTTTAACGGGCATGTTTCGTTGTTTGAAATTGAGAAAATTTTCTCCTGAAAGTAAAATTTATTTTCTTGAGTTAGTTGCTGAAACATTTGAGACGGTTATTGAACTTTTGGATTTTCAGATCCAGTCATACAATTTCCAAGATCCTAAAAAATTCTTGGAAAACATTCCTTCTCCAAAGCAAGAGGAGATTGTATTGCCTTTTTATTTGCAGATTGTTTTCAAGTATAAGACTGAAACTGTAGAGTTAGAATCAGGGTTTAGCTTTGAGGATACAACTGATGAAATCATCCATGATCAACTGGTCATTGAAGACCTGAAAGCTAACATAAGAAATCATGCTTTTATTGATCCTATAACAGACTACATGGAGGTTATTTTCAGCTTAAGTGTTCAACCATGTTTTCACTATAAGGACCAGATCCATCAGTAGTTGCCATTACATGTTACATATTTGATTTTTTGGACAAAAAGTTAAGTTTTCCCTTTTATTATGCTAACAAGCAGTCAATTATTCCACTTGTTTCAACAAATACTTGACTAGCTTCATTGGCATTTTTGTATTACTTGATTCAACATGATTATCAACAGTATAGGGTAGGTAGCATTGTGTAAATAAGCTCAGTGCTTTGAGCATTTTTCCAAGAATTTTTTCTAGTTTCAATTTCAGATTTTAGTTCAGTGTGTTTCAGATTTCAATGTGCAAAATGGTTTTGATTTCAGTTTGAATATTTTCAGTCACAGTTTCAATGAGAGACAAACAATTCCCCATATCTTCACCAAATTTCCAAACCAAGGAAATAATGCAAGATCCCCATGTATTTCATCTCAAATTCTGTTTCCAAATCTTCTTTGCAAGAATTTATCAGCTTCTCATCACCTGTTCTAATTAAATCATCGACATATAATACTATAATCAATAATTTACCTTCAACCATAATGTGGTAAAGGTTCACATGTGCTTCAATTTTCGTGAAGCCCAATTTGGTGAAATAACTATTGATCCTAGTGTACTGAGAACGAGGTGTTTATTTCAGTCCATACAACACTCAATTTAATCTTCACACATGTGACTCTCTGTTGAAGGTCTCAAATCCTTGTGGTTTCTCTATGTACACCTCTTCCTCAATCACTCTGTTGAGGAAATATTTCTTTACATCCATGTGGTGTATTTTCCATCCCATATGCGCAGAAAGTGAAATAATAGATCTGATTGAAGAGTACATTGCTACTGGATCAAATGTCTCCTCGTAGTCTATTCCCTCCACCTGAGAGAACCCCTTGGCCACAAATCTAGACTTGTGTTTCTCCACACTCCCATCTGCTGCTTGCTTCACCTTGTAGATCCACTTGGTTCCTACAACCGACTTTTCCTCCAGTCTTGGGAAAGCTTCCCATGAACTATTTCTGATAGTGGAGTCATACTCCTCTACCATCTCATCAACCCATATTGGTTTTTGTATTGCTTCCTTGAATGAAAATGTCTCACTCTTCCTGATTTCTAAGAGTGTCCTTTAGTGCCAACTTCCTGTGTTCATTTTTGTTCTAAAACAAATCTCTTAAGGCCTTCCATATAGCATATGGAGTTTCCTTTCCATGGATGTTCGAGACAATATGATCTTGAACACCTTCCAATATAATCCTTCTTTCCTTTTCTACATTATTCTTCGAGGGCACCAGATCTTAAGCATCTTTCACTACAGGCTTAGGAATATCATAGTCTATGAACTCCTTTATCCCATTGTCTTACAACACTGCTTCCATCCCATCTCTCCAATATATGTAATTCAAACTACCCTCAAGGGCATATTCGAGTCTCAATCCAGAGAAATACATCCTGATGCTACTACTAGTCTTGAAGAGTAGATTTGAAAATTTGATTCACCTGCACAGAAAAAAACTCATATTCTTCTCTTCTATTGTGATTCCTGCTATGATGCCATGTAGAAAATCTAGGTAGATTTTCTACAGCCACATCATAAGGATAAGGGAGATGGAGGCTAGTAGGCCAACTATGGGTTGGGTGAGTGCGACTATGGAGAGGCATTTGACACCCATCCTCATCATCCAATGGATAGTTTTGTTCAAGCCCCTTCCATATAATCTTTGAACATTCAAATTGTCCAAGTTACTTGCATTCTAGAGCGACTTGGTGAGGATTGACATGAGGATCACAATGTAATCATTAGCTTCATGAACGACTTGCAACACAACCAATGACACATGTATGATAGGTTCACCAACATTTTAAGAGGTCAATGGAAATTACAAAAGAATTTGGAATGTATCAAAGGCCAACTTTCCCAAGTGGAAAAGCATGTACACTATGATTTCAAACCCTCTCCATCTCCGGGTTCTGGTCCTCACCACCCTACTCTGGGAAACTCTTCTGATGCTTAATTTTTGTTGGATGTATTTTTATTTTGAACAATTTTTGGTCTCTTTTGTCTGTTAAATTTTGGTTTGTCAGAATGCCCATGAAACTAGCCATAATTTTGGGGTTTTATCTCTGGCCAAAATATATGGTAAGTGTGAGGCCAATAGAGTTTTGAGAAAATGTAATGAATTCGAATATCTTTCTGATTAATGGAACCATCTTAATTTACAAAAAAAATATAATCACAATGGTTTTATGGAAGTTTATACCTACCTCCTAAAAATAGAGAGATGAAAACTTAGTAGGAAATAGAAAAAACCACACCAAAATGCTCCCCCAACACATAAAAAAAGAAAAATATTTGTAACTAATAAAATATTGTATAAAGAAATATTAAATATTTACTTATTATTTGATGTAATATATTAGGGAAAACATATTTTTTTATTTTTGTGATATATTACATTTTTTTATTTTTGTATCATTTTATTGGTGGAGAGAATTGAATTCTTATTTTTTAGTGATGTGAATTAAGTTATAAATAGGAAAAACACAACAAAAGGCATAAAAATTTGAAAAGTGTTGCAATAATAAGACTTCCAATTAACCTATTGTTCACCAAAAAAAATGAATTTCAAAATAATAAGAAAATAAAATATTTACTTTACTATTGTAAAACTTTAAAGTTTTGTGCAAAATATTTGATAGAACCACAAACTAATGCAAATTAAAAAAACAAACTTATTGCTATAAATCTTATCAAAAGTATGTATAATAATAAAAAATACCAATATCATGGCTCTCAAATCATTTAATGAATATATAAAACTAAATATAAATATTATAAATTACAATATCATTTAGTGCATATCTAAAATCTAAAAACATAGTTTAAATGTTCGATCTTTTGTTTTTTTCCCGACATATTTTTCAATCAATTTTGTTTAAAATTTAATTAGAATTTGTTAGAATTGCATATTTGAGTTTTTGAGGGAATATAACTTAAGTTTTTTTTATGGACTTTTGAAAGCAATGAATACTTTTAAAACTTCAAAAATGCATTTTAAATAATGAAAAAATTAGATTTCACCAAATATTATATCAACAAATTCAGATAAAAAAGTTAAAATATAAAAGATTTAAACTCGACTAAATTAAACTATAAATATAAATTACATAATAATTATATAAATCCGTATTAATGGATATAAAACATTGGACTTGTTGGGCACCTATAAAATTTTTTCTATCAAAAGGTTGCCAAAACATTGTTTAGCCTTCAAGGAACAGTTTCATTGTAGAAAGTGTATCTCTTGAAGCCTCTGGAAGACATCATATCCTTGTTTCAATCTTCATTGTTGATTCCCATTTCAAGCTCAGGAAATTCTGCTGAATTCCATGAGAAAGACTGCTGCAAAATCCCCTTTTTTCCTTCCTGCACTCAGAAACTAACCTTCATTTTTACTCTCTTGCTCCCCATCAAGATCCCTCATTCTCATAATTTTTCCATCTCCCCTTCATTAAAATCCCTTTCATAAGGTTTTAAGATCCTTTTTGGCCTTATCGAAACCCCCAAAACCCTTCGAAAACCATTGAAAATCTATGAAAAAATCCATTTTCTTATTATTAAGGGTTTAAGCCCCCTTGGGCTAGGTCTCTAACCATTCTCTTCCATATGCCCTGGTGTTGGAACCAGGTGCTGAGCCATTTGGGCGCCTAACCTTATTTTATATTATCCCGCCCGAAAATATTAAAAACCCTATATTATTTCCGAAAATTTGGGTTTTTTAATTATTTTCTGAATTTTCATTGGTTCAAAGCCTCAACCGATCTCCGTCATCGATCTGATCTGCAGATCGACGGTGGGGAACCTATCGTGGTCGGTGGTCCCCACCGCGCCAAACACTATGCAGAAACCAGCGGTATCCATCGCACTGCCTTCTGAGGGCTAGCGGTATTTTTCATTTTAGAGCGATTCCATACAATGATTGACGCATGGCACCAGCAATATTTGAAAACCGCCCCCCCATCGCGCATTATAGTTCAGCAATAAACCCCGCACGATATTGACATGCACCGTCCAATCTGAGGCCGCTCATCGGACGGTGGCCGCTCGTCAGAGATGCACACGCGATAACTCAGGGTACGACGTAGTGGAAACAACATCTCCGCCGTCGATCTGATCTACAGATCGACGACCCAAATTTCATCGCCCGATCCCTGCATGTTATTTTTCGCCTCCACTTCCCACCGTTGATCTCTACGCGATCGACAGTTCTGATTTAAACTTTTCTTCCGCCGTCTCTTTGAATTTTCCCGATCAATATCGACCGTTGGATGATGCCATCCAATGGCCACGCTCTCTCCATGTACCTTCTGAAGCAGTCAACCTATATATGCAAGATTTTTTAGTAGTTTTTTGTATTTTTGTAGAGTTTTAATTGATTTTTTCCGCCATGCTGAAGAAAAATTCACAGGTCGAGGGTGACAATCCTCCCGCCTGCGATTCACCACAAAATCACTTGCAGGGTTTTAAATTCACATTTTATCAATGAATTCATGAGGCATTGATGCCATTCGACCCCTGTATAGCCCTGCACACTGGAAAACACAGTTAATTGAGCACCGATCAAAGAGTATCAGTGTCGAAGACAGAACATACCAGAAACAGGAGATTGAAGACCTAAAACACAGTTCTCAAGTAAATTAAAGGTGTTTTAGGGAAAGACGAAGACATCTGTCGAGCTGAGAAACCCTCCACCACCATAAGAAAAGGCCAATTGAACCCTCTCCAGCTCCTAAAGACACCTACAGCCTCAGAGAAATCAATGAAGGTTAAATTATTACCAGAACAATAGGTGTTTACCTGAATATAGCTGAACAATTAATACAAATAAAATAATCTTATGTCTAATTGTCAGAAGAACCATTTTAGAAGATTAAGAACAATTCAGAAGCACGTGTTTTGATCATTATGCCTCGAAAGGCAGGAATAGATGTTATGGAGCAGAGTTAGAAATGATCACATAATTAATGATATTTGATCCTTGGGAAAACCTCCCACTTCCTCATTTCTATATAAATACCTCTGTAGAACATAAGAAAATGTTGGTCTCTGGACATATGAATGCATGTAATGGTTTTCTGAAGCTACTGATGCACTGTGTGCAATTTGAAGATAAATAAGCTGATATGAGAAGTTTGAAGTTGTAGAGACCCTCTAGGCTTGCTGATTGTAACTGGTTTGAACATCAAATACAAGCTGTTGATTTATGGGATCCTGATTTGTGTCAATGGTGATGTGTTCCTCACTGTCAATTTTTATTTTCTTTAAGTTTTCACTCTGTTCATTTTCTCTGATAAGGAACAGCAAACATAGAGCTAGGAATTACTCTCAGTGGTACCCTACTCTTATTGAAAGCTTTATTTTCTATGTTTTTCTCTTGTTTAATACTAAGTATATTAAAGAAATTTGGTTTCAAAGCACTTGCCTGATCTAAATTTCTCATTATGATGATCATCATTGTTTTCCTTTAGAATATGCTGAAAGCAGATTGGTTTCAAAGTACTCACCTGATCTTAAGCTGTTCTAACTGTTTTTGAATGTTTTTTGACTGAAAGTACTTCAAAGCAGGCAAGTTTAAAAGCACTTACCTGATCTCAGAATGCTTTTATATTTTGTTTCCCTAAACTGAAAGTACTTCAATGCAGGCTAGTTTAAAAGCACTTACCTGATCACAAAATTCATTTATGTTTTGTCTCTCTAAGCACATGTTGAAAGCAAGATAGTTTAAAAGCACTTACTTGATCTTAGACTGTGCACTGTTATTCATTTTGTTTTGTTCTCCATTTCCTATCTATTTCACTCCATAAATCACCTTAAGAGATCCTTTGACATAAGTTACTTGCCCCATGGATCCTTCTTGAACCTTGCTATCCAATTAAAATCCTCCTATGACTCCATAGCCCAATGGGTTAAAACTATCTTTGCCTTTTTCTATCAGCCAAATCATTCCTTCACTTGCAGACATCTTCACCCTTCATTTTGAACTGCCTTCACCTTCATCATGTCTTTGCCCAACCAAAACAAACAAAAAAGCCTCATGCTCTTCATACCTAGCCTAATATCACAATTTCAGACTTTAAAGATCACATCTTTAAACTCATTCATAGAGAGATCCCTCTCTGGATTCAGGGGGGCTAGATCCTTGAATCCCAAAGCGGTTTGATGTTACCCCTGTAATTGGAATTTTTCCAACCTTGCTAATTACAGAGACCATAACATAATGGTGACTCCACTGGGGAACTTTTAGAGTTCATAGTTGCTTGGCCAGCTTTTATGGACTCTTTAGTTTTCCATACAACCACAGAAACTCAGAAAATAACCTAAATTTTTTTTTAGGTTGGTATTCAATAAGCATGGTAGTGGACTATTAAACCTTTTACCTCCAAAAGAGCTAAAAAATTCCACTTGGTGACTTCACAATCCTTAATAGACCTTAAGACTCCACTAGGAAGAACCCTATCAATGTAATATCTTTCAAACTCAGTTAGAGGACTGTAGGATTAAAATTTGTATAAACAGATTAGTTGACCTTTTAAAGATTGTCATATCTGGTTAAACTATTTTTGTTTAAGTTGGGTCTAAAAAACACAGCATACTGGCTCCTAGAAAGATTCACACTAGATCCTATCCTAATCGTGGTCCACCTGAGATAATTGATAACCCAAAAAGTATCCTTAGGAGGTCTCCTAGGATTAAACTCTCAACTATTTTCAGATAACCCTTGAGAGCTAATTCAGTCCCTAGAAATCTTTCAGCTCTACCAAAATCACAAGCCGACTTAGTAAATCCATTTAGAACTAGGGCTCTTAGTGTCTTAGGTCAGTCAGATTTTGAGTTTTCACTTTCATCTCCTGAAACAAGTGAACATCCTGGTAGTAGAGAAACAACACCTCCTGATTCACATTTTCTTCACAACTCAGGTGTCTCTCATCCAAGATCAGCTCAGCAATATATTCCTAGTCCATCCATTTTTTTTCATCCTACATCCACTGTTCAAACCACCCCACTTCAGCCCACTTTCCTTCCTGTGAATCCACCCCCACCACTTATCATGGCAGCATGGTATGCTCCCTTAGTTCTTCCTGTACCATTAGTCAATCTTCCACAGGAATATCAGTCTAAAATTCCATTGTATGATGCTAGCAATGCTACAACTACATCATAACATGTGGATAAGATGAATGACTACTTTGACAGAAATGAAATTGATAATGATTCTGTCAAGCTTAGATTATTTTCTCAGAGCTTAGGGGGAGAAGCAAGAAAATGGTTTAAAGGTTTAACCCCCCATAGTATTAATGATCTCCAAGCCTTCCATCAAACATTCTTAAACAAATGGGAAGTAAAGAAAAACCCTCTCCAAGTCATTTCTGACTACAAGAACCTCCATAGAGACGTTGGGGAATGTGTGCAATCTTATTGCACTAGATTCAATAGTGTGTATAATGCGCTTTCCCCATAACTAAAACCTCCACAGGGCTCAGCTTTAAGCAAGTTTCCTGAAGGGTTTGAGCCCGAGATGCCCTATCAGCTGAGAGAGAGAGATTTTGCAACTCTTGAAGATATGCAAAAGGGTGCTCTTTCTGTGGAAGTCAACTTGATGGAGAAGAGAGCAAGAATGAAAATTGAAAAGAGAGTGCCCTTTAGAGAGGAAAATGCACCTTCTACTTCCAACTAAAATATGGAAAAAATGATGGAGGAGATGATGAAGAAAATGAGCATCCTCAAGAGAGCACAAGCAAGTCAAAACCAAACTACTCCTCAAAACAAAAACCAGAACCAAAATCAGAATTTTAGAAGGAACCAG
Source organism: Pinus albicaulis (assembly GCA_034641835.2). Classification (NCBI taxonomy): domain Eukaryota; kingdom Viridiplantae; phylum Streptophyta; class Pinopsida; order Pinales; family Pinaceae; genus Pinus; species Pinus albicaulis. Next base: position 1,411,000,685 of record CM076577.1, on the reverse strand, counting down.
CCTCCAAACATACCTAGGGAAGATGATCAACTAATCACTCCTCCTTTTCATCAAAAGTATATAAGTGAGGTTGAGGAAACAGATGAGATAACATAGGAAGATGATATCAACATGCTGGGAGTAGATAAGGATGACTTTGAGATTCATTATGATAGAAAACAAGGTCTTTATACCCCTGATGATGACAACAGAGATGATGATGAAAGTTATTTTCAAGACATGGAAAATGTCATCATAGAGTCCCAAAAAGAATATGACCTTAGAAGCAAAACCAGTCAACAAACTCTCAACACCAAAACCTCTGACAAATTTTCACAAAACAACACTATAACCAAGCCTAAAATTGTCAAACAAAAGGATAAAACAATGACTGTAAATTCTAATAAAAGTAGAGAGAAGGGCACTCAAAACAATGAAAAACAGAGTGCAGACATTAGTAGTACTACCACTTCAGTTAGTACTCCTGTTAAGACCATTTTGTCAAATACTAATAGAAAAAATCAGCAAGTTGATGTTGCTGATAGACTGGCAACTAGTAAGGCTGAGACAAGTCCTTCTAAGAGCCAAATTCCTTTCATCCTTGAGTAGGAAATTTAAAAGATCAGAATCTCTGTTCCCCTAACTGAGTTAGCTGCCCAGAGTGTATATAGGACCCAAATTTTGAAGGCTTTAAATATTGATGACAATAATGATACAGTCAATCTTAATGATGACCAGCCAGAGCTCATTTTTGGTCCTAAGATTGAAGGTATATATCAAGAGGGACCTATTACCCCCTTTTATGTGAGTTTAAATGTTCATGACAAGATCCTGCATAATGCTATGCATGACTCTGGAGCCTCTCACAACCTTATGCCAAAGGTGATAATGGAAAGGCTAGGACTAGAAATAACCATACCTTACAAGGATTTATATTCTTTTGATTCCAACAGAGTGAAGTGTCTAGGTCTAATCAAAGACATTTTTGTGAGTTTGACCCAAATCCTAGCCAAGTTCATGGTGATGGATGTTGTGGTGGCTGATGTGCCTCCTAAGTATGGCATGTTGCTGTCAAGATCATGGGGTTCCAAGCTACAAGGTACCATACAGATGTATGGAACATATGCCATTATTCCTGTCTTTAGCCAGCTTAGAAGAATATACAGAGAGTCACACATGAAATTCATGGTCAGTAGCTCAGAAAAGCCTAAAAATTCTCCCATTTACTCTGTCCATACTGACCTAGATTCATTTATCTTTTACAATAATGAATCCACAAAGCAGCCAGAGCCAGAACACAGTGACTCAGATGACTAGTCAGAGGCCCCTAATCTAGAAATGATGGCAGTTCTAGATATGGAAGAAAACAGAGAGAAAATTTTGAAGAGTGCACTGAAACAACCGACCAGAGTGAACAAAGCGAAGATGGTAAACAACAGACTACCCCTCACACTCAACTCCACGAAAATCTTGAGGAATCAAAACAAATACAACTAAGTGCTGAGATTTCACAACAACCCTTGAGCACGTTGGTTGAAGGAGACAACAACGAAGACGAAACCGAAAATAGTCCTCTATGGAGTATGTATTTTGACGGGTCATGCACTAAGAACAATGCTGGTGCAGGTGTCTAAATTACCAACACTGAAAACAACCACAAAGAAAGCATTTCTTGCAAATTAAACTTTCAGTGTTCCAATAACATAACAGAATATGAATCCCTTCTCTTAGGCTTACATCTATTAAAAAAGTTAGGAGCCACAAGAATTAATGTGTATGGAGATTCAGAACTAGTCATTAAGCAAGTCAATGGGGAATATAATGCAAATCATCCCAGAATTAGAGCTTACCGAAACGATTTCAAGGACCTTTTGAAAACTTTCGAGGAGTCCAAATTGATTTTCATTCCAATAAAAAGAAATATTGCTGCCCACAATTTAGCCTTTGTAGCTAGAACATGCTTAACGCCAATTGAAACCAAAGACTGTACAACTCAAATTAAATATAGACTTGCAGTGCCAGATAATGAAAAATATTGGCAGGTCTTTGAGGGCGACAAGTAGATAGAGGATTTCCTGCTTGGCAGGAAAGAGTTTGAATTATCTGATTCAGATTCTAAATCTGATAAAAATTTCCTCAACAAAGAGTCCCTTGAAGGAGATAAAATATTTGGTCCCGTAAAAATCAACATGTTAACTAAAAAACTTAAAGCTCACACTGAAGAATACAAGGACACAGAAGATGAAGACATTGAGGTATTGTCGTCAAAGGACAAGAACATACCTTGGGGGCTAGCACCATTATAAGACCTGTTTGATTTTAACGACGTAGAAAAGAAACCCACTGTAGAATACACAAATTCTGATGTCGAGGAATGCAACATAGGCACCAAAGATCAACCTAAAATGATTAAATTAGCTGGCTCCTTGCCAACAGACATGAAAAAGAAATTCATTGACTTATTTAAAGAGTTTGTTGATGTTTTTTCCTGGAGCTATGAAGACTTAAAAGCCTATGATACACAAATCATCCAGCACAAGATCCCATTGAAAGAAAACCAAAAACCCTTTAGGCAAAAACTGCATCGAATTAATCCAATACAACTACCTCTAGTAGAAAAGGAAATCAAGAAAATGTATGAGGCAGGAATCATTGTGCCTGTGAGGTTTTCAGATTGGGTTTCTAACCTTGTAGCTATGAGGAAAAAGACAGGAGAAATCAGACTATGTATTGATTTCAGAAACCTTAACAGAGCCTCCCTAAAAGAAAATTACCCCTTACCCAAAATGGAACACATTCTACAAAGGGTAGTTGGTTCAAAGAGGATTTCTCTGTTAGATGGTTTTTCAGGGTATAACCAAGTTTTAGTACTCCCAGAATACCAACTCAAGACAGGTTTCACCACTCCTTGGGGCGCTTTCATGTATGTGAAAATGCCTTTTGGGTTAATGAACGTTGGGGCCACTTTCCAAAGGGCCATGGACATTGCATTTTTAGAGGAGATAGGGAACTTCATTGTAATTTACCTTGATTACATAAGAGTTTATTCCAAATCTGATGAAGAGCACCCGAAACATTTAAGAAATGTCCTTGAAAAGTGCAGAAGGTTTGGGTTATCTTTAAATCCCAAAAAGACAGTGTTTGGTCTTCAGGAAGGTAAACTCCTTGGCCATATCATATCAGAAGAAGGGATCAAAATAGATCCAAAGAGAGTTGAGGGAATATTAAAGATTAGCCAACCAATGAACATAAAAGAATTATAGTCTTTTATTGGAAAAATTAACTTCTTGAGGAGGTTCATTCCCAACTTAGCAGAGCTCCTTAGAAACATGACTAATATGCTCAAGAAATAAGTAGGAGTGAAGTGGACTGTAGAAGCCAAAAAATCCTTCGAATTGGTAAAACATGCACTCACCCGGGCACCAGTCCTGATTAGCCTTGAATTTACAAAGGATTTTCTTATTTTTCCCTTTGCCTCAAAGCATACTGTAGCTGTGGTCCTATTGCAGAAAAACCCAGAGCGACAGGAACAACCTATTTCTTTTTTCAGTAAGGCTTTAAGGGATGCACCCTTGAAATATAACATAATGGAAAGATAGGCTTATTCTTTGGTAAATGCCTTAAAGGACTTCAGGGTGTATATTCTCCATTCTCACATCATTTCTTATGTGCCTAATATAGTGGTAAAAGACATCTTGTCACAAGACCCAGATGGAAAGACAGGCAAATGGATTGCCGCTATATTAGAGTATGATTTGGAAATCAAACCCACCAAACTTATTAAAGGTCAGGGCTTGGCTCAATTAATGGCTAAATCTAATCTACAATCCCTTGACATTAACATGGTAGATGCCTTGGATGAACAAGAAGAATTACCTGCTCCCACTATGGAAGAGTAGTTCCAAAACTCACCTTGGTATGCTAACATCTTGTATGTACTTACAAATCTTAATACTCCTCCTCATTTATCAAAAACAAAGGCAAGGTTTTTAAAGTTGAAAGCTAGGAACTATTGCATTTTAAATGAATTTTTATATTTCAAAGATGCTAATGGTTTATTGCTTAAATGTTTGCCTGAAGTTGATGCAGAAAGGATCAAGCATGAATTCCACGAAGGAGAGTGTGGAGGTCATCTCTATTGGAAAACCACAGCCAATAAAATCCTTAGAGCTAGCTATTACTGGCCCTCCCTCTTCCAATATGTCCAAAAGATGATAGTTTCCTATCACAAATGCCAAATTTTTTAGGGTAAAAGAAAACTCTTTCATTTACCATTACAACCTCTCATTGTTGAAGCTCCTTTTCAACAGTGGGGCCTAGATTTCATAGGAGAAATCCATCCTGCTTCATTTTCCCAACACAAATGGATTCTCACATCCACTGACTACTTCACCAAATGGATAGATGCCATACCTTCTAGAAATGCCATAGATTCTGTCATTATAAAATTTCTTGAAGATCATATCCTGTCTAGATTTGGCTGTCCTAGGAAGACTATTACTGATAATGCTGCTGCTTTTGGTTCCAGAAAGATGATTTATTTTTGTCACAGGTATCAGATTACACTTGGTCATTCTACTGCTTACTACCCTCAAGGTAATGGGTTAGCTGAATCATCAAATAAAATTTTGGTGACCATCATCAAGAAGCTGCTTGAAGAGAACAAAAAATCATGGCATAAAAATTTGGTGCATGCTCTGTGGGCAGACAGATTGACCACAAAAAATTCCATTGGAATGTCCCCTTACCAACTAGTTTATGGAGCAGATGCAGTGTTTCCTACCAGCCTAGGTGTACCAGTGATAAAGTTAATCCAAGAAATACAGTCAGAAGAAGACAGCATGATAAGGAGGATCAATTAGACAATACATCTCCAACAGTCAAGGGAAGAAGTTTACAATAGAGCTCAGAAGGTGCAAGAGAATATAAAGAAGTTGTTTGACAAAATAACAAAAGCTTGTGACTTCAACATTGGAGACAAGGTACTCAAATGGGACTCCAGAAGAGAGGATAAGGGTAAACATGGAAAATTTGACTGTTTGTAGCAAGGTCCTTACATTATTCAGTCCACCATTGGTCCAAATGCCTTTTTTCTGCAAGAGTTAGATGGCACAGATCTATTTGGGGGTCTTGTCAATGGTAGGTTTCTTAAGCATTACTACTGCTGAGTTCAAATTTTGAAGCTTTCATTTCCATTGTAAATACCATTGCTTTGTTCAGTTTCATAAAGAAAAAATACAAAAACAATAAATAAATAAATAAATAAATAAAAGGAAAAGAGGGTAGATTATAAAAAAAATAAAGGTATAAGCCCCATACCAAAAGAAAAAGAAGAAAAAAAAGAGAGATAAACAAATCTGAAAGTGTGCAAGCTCAAATGCCACTCCTGAAAAACACACTCCTAGTTAGTCAAACAACCTAATCTCGACTAATTAGTTTTAAATTTACTGCTGATAGGATAGTGAATTTGATTTGCCAAACTGTTTAAACTTGGCTTATCAGTAGATAGATAAGGTTAGAAATTAAAGGTTCAAACCTGATCAAAACCTGAACCTAAGTTTCCAAGAAATAAGTGACTCCAAACTATGTTTTATTCTGAGTCAAAACAGAGGTAAATCTAGTTCTAATCAGCTCAAAATCTGAACAAGAGAAAAAAAAAGAACAGCTCAATCAAGAGGCAATCAGAGCTGTAGAAAGGTGAAGGAAGTGCATGAACTTTCAGATCTTAAGCCTTCCATTTTTTGTTTTAAGTTGTGTGTAAAATAAATATCTATGTGCAGCTTGTTTTTATGCCATAGATCACAGCAAGTCAAACTGCTTAATCTTGACTTGACTTTTTTTAAATTTCTGTTGTAGAATTTAGAGAATAAAATCTGCTGGACAGTTTAATCCCAACAGATAGTAGATTAGGTAGAGAATCATATGGACTCAATTGTTTAATCTAAGTCCATGGAGAAATAAGGAGTAGAGATAGATTAGATTTCCTGTTTACAAAAGAAATAAAATGTTTTAAAGAGTTTCCCTATTCAAGTGCACTCTAAATGAAGAAAAAATGTTAGATCAGTAGGATTGGGTAGGTAGAAAGCTTGTTGATGAAGATCCATTGTTTTCCATAGCTACTAATATGTTTTCAGGAAAAAGAAGAGCATCCTAGCAAAGAAGGAAACCCAATGGATAAGGCACTGATCAACCCCCCAGAGAATGCAAGTCTGAAGTTCTTGATGCCTCCAGGAAGGCACCATCCCCAAGTGGAGCCACTGTTGGCCACCTATAAAATTTGTTCTATCAAAAGGTTGCCAAAACATTGTTTAGCCTTCAAGGAACAGTTTCATTGCAGAAAGTGTATCTCTTGAAGCCTCTGGAAGACATCATATCCTTGTTTCAATCTTCATTGCTGAATTCCATGAGAAAGACTGCTGCAAAATCCCCTTTTTTCCTTCCTGCACTCAGAAACTAACCTTCATGTTTACTCTCTTGTTCCCCATCAAGGTCCCTCATTCTCATAATTTTTCCATCTCCCCTTCATAAAAATCCCTTTCATAAGGTTTTAAGATCCTTTTTGGCCTTATCGAAACCCCCAAAACCCTTCGAAAACCATTGAAAATCTATGAAAAAATCCATTTTCTTATTATTAAGGGTTTAAAACCCCTTGGGCTAGGTCTCTAACCATTCTCTTCCATACACCCTGGTGCTGGAACCAGGCACTGAGCCATTTGGGCGCCTAACCTTATTTTATATTATCCCACCCGAAAATATTAAAAACCTTATGTTATTTCCGAAACTTTGGGTTTTTTAATTATTTTTTGAATTTTCGTCAGTTCAAAGCCTCAGCCGATCTCTGCTGTCGATCTGATCTGAAGATCGATGGTGTAGAACCTATCGTAGTTGGTGGTCCCTGCCACGCCAAACACTGTTCAGAAACTGGCGGTATCTATCGCACCACCTTCTGAGGGCTAGCGGTATTTTTCATTTCGGAGTGATTCCATACAACGGTTGACGCGTGGCACTAGCACTATTTGAAAACCGCCCCCCCATTGCGCATTATAGTTCGGCAATAAACCTTGCGCGATATTGACGTGCACTATTCGATCTGAGGCCGCTCGCCGGGGATGCACACACGATAACTCAGGGTACGGTGCAGCGGAAACAACATCTCCACCGTCGATCTGATCTGTAGATCGATGACCCAAATTTCATCGCCCGATCCCTCCACGTTATTTTTCACCTCCGCTTCCCACTGTCGATCTCTGCGCGATCGACAGTTTTGATTTAAACATTTCTTCCACCATCTCTTTCACTTTTCCCGATCAATCTCGACCGTTGGATGATGCCATCCAACGGCCATGCTCTCTCCATGTGCCTTCTGAAGCAGTCAGCCTATATATGCAGGATTTTTTAATATTTTTTCGTATTTTTGTAGGGTTTTAATTGATTTTTTCCGCCATGCTGAAGAAAAATTCACAGGTTGAGGGTGACGATCCTCCCGCCTGCGATTCACCACAAAATCACTTGCAGGGTTTTAAATTCACATTTTATCAATGAATTCATGAGGCATTGATGCCATTCGACCCCTGTACAGCCCTGCACACCAGAAAACACAGTTAATTGAGCATCGATCAAAGAGTATTAGTGTCGAAGACAGAACATACCAGAAACAGGAGATTGAAGACCTAAAACAAAGTTCTCAAGTAAATTAAAGGTGTTTTAGGGAAAGACGAAGACATCTGTCGAGCTGAGAAACCCTCCACCACCATAATAAAAGGCCAATTGAACCCTCTCTAGCTCCTGAAGACACCTGCAGCCTCACAAAAATCAATGAAGGTTCAGTTATTACCATAACAATAGGTGTTTACCTGAATACAATTGAACAATTAATACAAATTAAAGAATATTATCTCTAATTGTCGGCAGAACCATTTGAGAAGATTAAGAACAGTTCAGAAGCACATCTTTCGATCTTTATGCCTCGAAAGGCAGGAACAGATGTTATGGAGCAGAGTTAGAAATGATTACATAATTAATGATATTTGATCCTTTGGAAATCCTCCCACTTCCTCATTTCTCTATAAATACCTCTGTAGAACATAAGAAAATGTTGGTCTCTAGACATCTGAATGCATGTAATGGTTTTCTGAAGCTATTGATGCACTGTGTGCAATTTGAAGATAAATAAGCTGATATGAGAAGTTTGAAGTTGTAGATACCCTTCGGGCTTGCTGATTGTAACTGGTTTGAACATAAAATACAAGCCGCTGATTTATGGGATCCTGATTTGTGTCAATGGTGATGTGTTCCTCACTGTCAATTGTTATTTTCTTTAAGTTTTCACTCTGTTCATTTTCTCTGATAAGGAACAACAAAAATAGAGCTAGGACTTACTCTCAGTAGTACCCTACTCTTACTGAAAGCTTTATTTTCTATGTTTTTCTCTTGTTTAATACTAAGTATATTAAAGTAGGTTGGTTTCAAAGAACTTGCCTGATCTAAATTGCTCATTATGATGATCATCAGTGTTTTCCTTTAGAATATGCTGAAAGCAGATTGGTTTCAAAGTACTCAGCTAATCTTAAGCTGTTCTAACTGTTTTTGAATGTTTTTTAACTGAAAGTACTTCAAAGCAAGCAAGTTTAAAAGCACTTACCTGATCTCAGAATGCTTTTATATTTTGTTTCCCTAAACTGAAAGTACTTCAATGCAAGTTAGTTTAAAAGCACTTACCTAATCACATAATTCTTTTATGTTTTGTCTCTCTAAGCACATGTTGAAAGCAAGATAGTTTAAAAGCACTTACTTGATCTTAGACTATGCACTATTATTCATTTTGTTTTGTTCTCCATTTCCTATCTGTTTCACTCCATAAATCACCTTAAGAGATCCTTTGACATAAGTGACTTGCCCCATGGATCCTTCTTGAACCTTGCTGTCCAATTAAAATCCTCCTATGAATCCATAACCCAATGGGTTAAAACTATCTTTTCCTTTTTCTATCAGCCAAATCATTCCTTCACTTGCAGACATCTTCACCCTTCATTTTGAACTGCCTTCACCTTCATCATGTATTTTCCCAACCAAAACAAACAAAACAAACCTCATGCTCTTCATACCTAGCCTAATATCAGAATTTCAGACTTTAAAGATCACATCTTTAAACTCATTCATAGAGAGATCCCTCTCTGGATTCAGGGGGGCTAGATCCTTGAATCCCAAAGCAGTTTGATGTTACCCCTGTAATTAGACTTTTTCCAACCTTGCAAATTACAGAGACCCTAACAGGACTATAAAATTTGAAAAAAAATAGTTATATTATATAATTTTTTTATCCTACTATATTTGTGCATATGGTATTTGAATTAATAAAAGTTAGACATGGGGCCTAGAACCCTTACATCAATTTTCTGAGACAAAATTCTTGTCTTCAACATAAAATACAAAATTTTTACTGCCATTTGGACTAGAAAGCCATTTCAGACATAAGAAATGACCACTATAAACTTTGCTAAAAAACCCAAGAAGAAAATAAAACCTTGAAGACTACCATATTGACACAAGAGATTTAGCATTGGAAAACATTGGTTGACCAAAATTATACCCCTAAAATGAGGCACAAACCTCAACACAATCCATGACTAGCCACTTCGCCCCCTGGAACGACAAGTTATTTTTCTTTTCGCAGGAGCACCTGAGCTAGAACCTCCAATCATCGACATCTTTGTTGAATTGCTAGAGACTTCTAGTGCAACCACATGAGCAGTAAGTGGAAAATCCTCCTCCGACCACCCTTCCAATGAATTTTCCACGTTATCATGGTGGTTTAACAACTTAGTCTCCATAAAAATATGGAATGAACACCTCTATCTCTTAAACATATCTTGTATTTTTTAGATGGAAACTAACATTTCCTGTGTTGCATCTAATAGTCTATCAAGCACTATGCTTGCATTGATATTATACTGAGAACAAAATTACTTGACATCCTAGGATGAGGGCCTGAATATATTCAGTCAAACACAATGGAGTTCCGAATACCAAGAAGGGATATTTCCAGACTGGGATGCCACTTTTAAAATTTATTTTGACACCAAGAGTGATCCATGTAGTTTCGGCTGGAAAATGGAGAGAGTCGATGAGAGCTCTATTTGGCTAAACTAGGCCCAAATTTCAAATTTGAATTGGGTCTGATTTCCCCTCAAAGAACAAGTGAATTTTGAAGATGGAGAGAGAAAAGAGATGGTCTCTCCAAAATTATCAAATAAATCTTATTGAACCCATCATTACTAATGAATTGGAGAGAATCCCAACTTGTGATTCAAATCAATTACACATAGTTGCACCTTTCTTAGCTAGTCCATTAGCCACTGAGTTCAAGTGTCTATACACATGAAATAATTCCACTTGTTGACTTAATGGTGAGGAATCAAAGCTAATTAACTTCTTGACTTTGGTTAGTTGGAATATGACTAGCATAGAGTCACAAAAAACTGTTATATTAGGAATTTTGAATTCACTAGCTAGTTACAACCCCTTCCATATATATAAGTATTATGCTTGATTGTTTGTTATTGTCCCAAGACCCCAAGAAAATTTGGATTTTTTTTCCTTGGGGCCAAAGTTGATCCCTCCCGCTCCTGCCTCCCCTAGATTGCCTCTTGAGGCTTCCTCGAAGAAAAGGGTAAAGTGAGTAGTTTCCTAACTCCATTTACTAAAGTCCTAGTGATTCAACCTGATACAAGGAACCCTGTAAATTTTAGGAAAAATAACAATATGATAATGGGGTTAATAACTATACCTTTCTTTATCTAATCTTGTTCCTGTTGGTTTAGATCATAAACCTCTTTTGGATTAAATCTATGAGCTAAGATGGCCTTGAGGAGTATGGATAATGCTTTGAAGGAAACTTTATGAGGGGATGAGTTTTAATTTTCAAAAATGGATTTATTTTGAGAGATCTAGATTGACCAACATAGAAAATTTGGGATACATCCCCAACATCAAACTGACAAATAGGTTTCTTTCCTGTTCCATAGATATTTCAATCTCCAATTTTTAAAAATTTCCTCTCATGTACTTGGGATAGATGCGATGGGAGAGACCATACCAAAAGAAATCTTCCAAACCTCCAAAGAAAACAGACATAGCAAGAAAAGACGGGGAATATTTTCCTCAGTATTACAACATAAATAAAATATTGTGGAGCCAAAGATGTTTCTCTTCCTGAGGTTCTCAACAACGAGAATTTTCCCATGAACGAAGGACCAACAAAAAGTGTTTACCTTTAGAATGTTGTATTTTCTCCATATTTTGGACCACATCCTGCTCGGTGGGGGAATGGGGAAGATGATTTATGAGAAGAGAGTAGCCCATCTTGAAAAATTATTTTTGATGAGGAATTTTATTCCATGAATTATGATCCTTCAATAAAACCAAACTAGGGGCCATTTTGATTAACATATGGATCAAATTGTTCCATTGATTCTCTAATTGAGGAGGAATGTCGGGCCTAATCCAACCTTTCCATTGAACCTGTTCATCCCAAATTGAGATATTTTTAATCTTTCATATTCTGAAACAAATTTTCTTGCACCCATAGCACCAAATCTTTAAATTCTCCTAGGACTCCAAGAGGGCCTAAGGAAGAGAAGTTGTCATTCCAAATGTTGATATATTGGATGCCATTTTCGACACATCAACTGATATGATAAAATATAAGGGGGGGGGGGACTTCCTTTCAGAGCACCCACATTTTATAGCTAGGACAAGTCATACTCCACCCTTAACAAGCAAATTTTGTTAAAATATTTTTAACAAATTTTGTTTTCCACCATTATTTTGTGTCTCTAATTAACCTCCATATCATTTTTGCATCGAGATCCAAATTCACGTATAGGGGGTATTTCACTTCCCAACCTCAATTTTCCTTATGAAGGAGCATGATATTCCACCAAACTACATGGAATTTCTTTTCATTATTTTTTCCTCCTTGTGAGGAAATTTGCGTATTAAAGCACTTATTTGTGTAGCCACAGATTTAGGAGCTAACAAACTAGAACATAGGTATATTGGAGGGAGGATTGAATTGATTTGACTAAGATCACCCGACCCGCTCTTGAAAGCCACTGAGCTCCCCTGGTTTGGATTTTATTCTTAAATTTGTTTAGGATATCCATCCAGTTGTCTAGATTTGAAAAACCTAGAGAGATTGGGATTCCAATATACTTGAAATAATGGCACTAAATAACCAAATCATATTCTAGAAACTTTGAAATCTCCTAAATAATGTGAGGAGAGGAGTTCCAATCATATAAATAACTCTTCTTTTTGTTTATGATCCCCCCTGAAATATTTAAGTATGTGTCAAGGATTTGTTTGAATATAATTGGAATTTTATTTGAGGCGTATTCCATTAAGATAATGTCATTAAAGAATTGAGAATAATTAACATATTTGGTATTACTAGTAATTATTAGTCCTTTTAAAATTCCTTCAAATCTACAAAGTTCCAAATTTATACAAAGGATTTCTGCAACAAGAATGTACATGAGGGGGCTAAGGGAACATCCTCGTCAAAGACCCTTTGAGGCATGAAATAAATTGCAAGGAAAACCATTAACAAGAGTGGAAAGCTAGGTTTTTCTAATGCAAGCCCCAATCCAATTGAAAAATTCCCCACTGAATCCAAGATTTTCCATGACTAAGTAGAGGAAGGAGTGAGAAAACCTGTCAAAGGAATTCATCATGTCAAGCTTGATAACCAGGCATGGCTTTCCAATTTTACTATGAGAATGAATGGTCTCTTGCACAAGAATGACATTATCTAGGAGTTTTCTATGCTTTAAAAAACCCCCTTGATTGTGAGAAATAGTTGCAAGAATAAGGTATCTTATCCTGTAGTAAATGAATTTGATCAGGATATTGTAGGATGAGTTGCACAGGGAAATGGGTCTCTTTTGAAAAAGGCCCAACAAGATTGGAAAAATCTTACAGAGAATCTATCCAGACTAAGGCCTTAGTCTGTATCAAGAGACCAACTTGCCTTTATGACTTTCTCGTCCTCTATCAACTTCATAAGATGAAGGTTTTCAAGGTTAGAAACAATGGATGGCAGACATGAGATGAATGAGTGCACCTCAATAGGCTCATTCTCTTTATCCTCATAGTATAAATTTCTAAATAAATTAAATGCTTCAATCTTGATTTCAAAAGATGGATAATTTAGGAATACCTTATGGAATGATTTATTTGACCTCATTTCTAGTTTATCATGCCTTGGATTGTTTGTACAAGAATTATGTATTGTGATCCCCTTCCTTTAACCAAATAATTCTCAATTTCGAGCACCAATACTCCTCATCCTTCCTACTAAGAGCATAGATTTGACTGCTTATTTTCTTTCATTTTTTAATGAATCCCTTAGAAACTGAACTTGACTCCATATGAGCTGAGCGGATCTCCAACTTCCTTATTAAATCCATTTTTTCTTGTCCTGAGGGCTTGAAGTTGAACTTAGCCTGGGTACAAAGAGCTTGCTTCACCAGTTTCTACTTAGATTCGCAAACAAAGGTTGGGGAGGCTTTAACTAGGAAAACCCAAACTTGTTTTATTAAGCATAAGGCTCCTTCTTTCTAAAGCCACCCGAGATTGAATTGGAAGGGGATTGGTCCTAGATCTTCTGTTGGGTCAACATTTAGCTCTATATGCCAATGATCAGAGTCTCTTATTTCCAATATTTATGAGGAGCATTTGATACATTTGAAAAGCCAATTGTTGTGGATAAGGAATTGGTGAAGCATAGCCACTACATGCCCTGGTCCCCTTCTCTTGTTTGTCCACATATATTTTCCTTTTTTGGGACAATATCAAGGAGATCCCAATCAATTATAAGGTCTTCCACCCTTTCTTGAAAAGGGTCTCATACAATAGATCCTCCACGCTTTTCAAAAGGGATGTAGATTGTATTGAAATCCCTACCGATGATACAGTTAGTGTGTTGCTGCTCATCCTTTAGCCTGATTAAGGATTCCCAAAATTATCCTTTATCACTATAACTAACACTAGCACAAGTATAAGTCTTATTTTTAATGTATGTTTTATAATTTGAATGTGATCCAAAACTTTGAATTAATGTTGTATTTTAATATGAACCTGGAGTTCGACCAAAAATGCTCGTACCTTTAAAGACACCATAGGATATTTGAGAAACCCAAAAATTGTTTTTATAGAATGTTCTTGATTGTTCCAAAATATCTTCATCAACCAAATTTATCTCTTGCAAGAAAATGAGTTGAATTTTTTCCATTCTAATTAAATATTTTACTACCTGCTATTTACAGGTTTTCCCAGTCCCCTTATATTCCAAGAGATTACATTCATTTGGATTTTGAGGCTGATGAATTACCTCCTCTAATTCTGGTATTCCCATGCTCTCTATTGCTCACATTTATTAGGATCTCAATGATTTGAGACTGGTTTCCCAATTTAATACTTTTCGCTGCGTTTGATTTTCTAACATCTTTGTTGAGGGCCTTCCTTTTGTTTTGAGGCTTTCAAATTCAAGACTAGATAATTCACTAGACCAATTTAGTTTTTTTTGCACTTATCATGAGGACCTGACTTGGTTCTTCTTCTGTTATTTGCTGGTCTCTTGACACATCTTCAAGAATTTTGTCCATCTTAACTAGGTGTGGAGGGGTATTATGATTTTGATGAGGGGAAGCTTAGAAAACACTGGCCAATTCACGCTCATCTACTAGAATATCCTCTTCTTCATCTTCTCCTTTTTCTTCTTCCAAGACTGGGTCTTCATTTTCAACTATTGCCTCCAATAGCTTAGGCTTGCCTTGGGACAATACATCGAAGGGGTTTGAAGATGAAGAAGAAATGTTTTGCACTAATGCTTTGAAGTTTTTTGCATCAAAATTCTCTTTGTTTTCTCCTCTTTTCTGAGTGTGCCTTTGATCTTCCCGAGGAAGGGAGGAACTGTCCCCATTTATGTCCTTATTTTTCTTGCAATCCCTAGAGAAATGTCCATATTCCTAGCAAATTTTACATTTTAATGAAAAATATTTGTAGTCTAATGATTGGATGAAGCTCCATTCTCCTTGAGTTAGGGTGATATTTGAAGGTAGGCCATTCTCCAAGTTAAATTCAACTAAAATATTCATGGATGTGAACTGCTGACCTTTCGGTTCAACCTTATCAAGATATTGACCCACTCCGTTTGCAAAACATTCTAGCCACTCGCCACTCCAGTAGGAGAGAGGAAGACGAGGGATTTTAACCTACATAGGAATAACCTTTGTGATGTCTTCATCTATATTTAAGTCTAGAGGCTAGGCGTTTAAGTACATGCCCATGGAGCCTAAGAAATACAGATCATTTTGAAAAACTATATCCCGGTCTTTCTTGAAGTTGAACAGAAGGGCAGAAAAACCATTACCCATAACAATACGACAAGATTTCCCTTCATCAATAGATTTTAGGTTTCTCCAGCCCACTGTTCCATTGACTTAGGAAAGGGGGACATGCCCATGAACTTACTGACCAAGGCCCTCTCAATGAAGGTCAAAGAAGTCTTCTGGAAACTTAGGGGGAGGACGACGGACATAATGTTCTCAACTTTTTAATGAACTTCTGTTGTACTTCCTTAGGCCTGGGGTTAATCCTTGGGAAACATAATCAGATCCTAAAAATGAGACTCTTCATCATAGAAAGGAACAGAGCCCCACTCCCGGATCCTGTCGCCATTGAGGTTTAGTGGGAAAACCGCCGTTCAGATCTTCGATGTTGTAGAGTGTATTGCACTAGTTGCTATACTTGTGCAAAGTTACAGAAGCAAGAAGTTAATTTATTCTTACTGGGGGAATCTAATCAACAATACATTTAAGTTCTTTCTCATGTTAAGAATGATGTCAACATCTAAAGTAAGTTGAGATTAAGTGAATTTGGTGTGATATACATTTCTATTATGATATTTTTAAAATTTTATTGTAGCCATATAAATTAAATGAATTGTAAATGTCGATAAACATCAATTCACAATAAGCATCAAAATATTTACTTCATCATACATCTCACGTTGCTAAAATTTAAAAAAAAATGACAAGAATTAACTAAATTATAGCTTTATTTAAAATTATTATTATTAATAATCTTAAAAGTAATTAATATATAAGTTAAACATATTTAAATTTAGAAAAAATGCATGTTACATGATCATTAACCATGAAGATTCTTAATCTATAAATGAGATTTGTTATAATATCACGACCTAATATCATGGCTTATCTATACCACATGCACTAAAAACCATAACTTATTTCATTTGACAATTGTTAAAAAAAATGAATTTAATTAGAAAAAGACATAACTACTATGGAATTAAATATAGCCTCTGATTTTTGTATATTAAGAATATTTTAGAATACAATATAGAAATTAAATCCCTACCATCCACTTAATAATTAGATTAAAATTTTGGAAACCATATTTCAAAATAATCATATCAATTAGTATACTACGTAATTGAACTAAACAATATCAGTGAATTTTTATAATATTTAATATAATTATGTTAATTTTATTTTGATAAAAAATTAGCATGAAAATAAATATATATAAATTTGAAAAAAATTAAATAAACAAAAGCATAAATAATTCCACAAAATTGTATAATTTATGAAATTTAATAAGAGTATAAACTAAATATTCATTACTAAGTTAATCCGAATTCCAATAAATCCTAATAGTGGCCACAAGGTTAAAAAAAACTATCAAACATGAACTTCAATCGAGGTCTTCCTAGGTTATTTTAAGGATATTCCCTTGAGAAATCATTTAACTTTGTCTTTCTACCTTCCCAAGCTACAATATTATCTTCTTAATTTTCTATCTCTATGCTACTCTTAAATGATTTTTTCTAAATAATTTTTAAAAAAATAGTTGGGATAACTCTCTTAACATAGAATGATGATGATGATGATGATGATGGTGTTGGTTAACATCAACTAAGACCAAAATTTGGTCTATCGGACCCAAAGAAACAAATTATTTAGTTGTTTTAAAATTGTACACCTATGCTCAAAGAGCTTGGAGAGAAGCATCCCCAGCTCACTATAATTTTGACATGTTAAAAGGCTAGGAAGGTCAGTATTGCAACAAAGATAATGAAGCTGAGATCTGATCTGGGTGTATGCAAGGCACTCTAAGAGGAAGTGATTTTCATCCTCAATGTTCATATTCTCATAGAGATGGCAGATCCTTTCCACCCATGGTGTTTTAGGAACTTCCCAATGACCCGTCTCACTATGGAGCTCATAAGAGTTCATTCTTATATTGGCTATATTAATTTATTTCTTTGAGCTAGTAAAAACAGAGAAATATTTTTGATATTCTAGAGTAAGGTTGATGACCTCCTTATAATATCTTAATTTTCTTTATTTTTCATCATATACCCACATCATTTTCACTTTACTTAAAAAAAGAAAAAAAAAGAATGAAGTAATAATACATGACTTTAATAATATTAATTTGCTACCTCTATGTTATTCTTAGAAATCCATTTAACTGTTCTTTAGAAAATAGTTAGGAGAACCCTGTTAGCATAACAGACACATCATTATTATTATTTTTTTAAAAGGATGAGTGAAGAATCAATGTATGAATTCAAAATGGTTAGTGATGTTTGATGTCACATTAATTTACAAATACTTTGTATTTTGTAAATTTAAAATTTAAATTGATAAAGACAATGATTTAATGTAGAAATATTTGGCATAAATAAAAGTTTGTCATCTGACGTATCTAATATATTTTTCGAAATAATAATGTTGAAGCAATTAAAAAATAATAACACGTGAAAGGAATCTCTTTGCTATCTAGAGATATTGAAAGGAAGAGAACTCCACGTCAGCCAATAGTGCCACCTTCCCTACAACATCAAGCCCTTCAAAGATGAGGTATTATGTGACATTTCTTCTCTTGATGTTTGTGATGTATTATTAGGCCAACCATAGTTGTGGAAGCGACATGCTGTGTATGAGTCCCAGCCTCGCGTTGCTATTGTTACTTTGGGCAATAAGTTCTATAGGATACCAGTTGTACAAACGCCTCCGTCCATCTCTTTGGTTACTGCAAAACAATGCAGTAAGCTCATCTCCAAAACCAAGAGATTTTTTTTCCGGATGATCCGCCCCCAGGGAAAGAAGAATACTATGGCCACGACCTCCAGATAAGGCACTCTACAAACCAAAAACAAATGGACAAGGTCGTGGAGGAGTATGGGGACATCTTCACCTCACCCATAGGGGTGCCTTTGCACTGTCAAGTCAAGCATTGCATCGATCTGACCCCAGGTGTGTCGCTGCCCAATGGAATGATCTATCGACGCTATGTTATGGAGAACGATGAAATCAAGAGGCATATCAGGAGCTGCTACAGAAAGGTCACATCCGGCCGAGTTCATCGCCTTGTGGGAGCCCGATCATGTTGTTGCAGAAGAAGGATGGGACTTGGAGACTCTGTATTGACTATCGGGTGCTGAAGAAGATCACTTTTCGGAATAGGTACCCGATCCCACAGATTTATGACCTTCTGGATCAACTCAAAAGGGAAAAATATTTCAGCAAAATCGAATTGAAGTTTGGTTATCACCAGGTACCAATCGAACCCTCTGATGTGTGGAAGACTACCTTCAAAGCTAAGGAGGGCCTTTTCGAATGGCTGGGCATGCCTTTCGGGTTGATGAATACTCTCGCAACCTTCATGAGGCTGATGGACAACATCTTGCATCCATTCACCAACTCATTTGTAGTAGTGTACTTAGATGACATCCTGATCTTCAACCAGACTTGGGAAGAGCACCTCCACCACATTCAATAGGTCCTCCAAACACTGCGGCAACACAAGTTGTGTGCCAATTTGGAGAAGTGAACTTTTGACCCAGGTTCAGTATATGGGATACATTATTGATGAATGAGGGGTGCATGTGGATCCTACTAAGATCCAAGTAATTCAGGAATTGCTGGCCCCAAACACTCTAACAGAGCTCATAGATTTCTGGGTCTTGCTAATTTCTACTGCAGGTTCATATTGGGATTATCTCCTATCACTTGGTCCTTGAGTCAAGTCACCAAGGGAGGAGTGAAAGAAAAATTTTGGTCGGAATCTCAACAAAAGGTGTTCATAGAATTTAAACATCGCCTCTACTCTGCCCCAGTGCTCACATTACCATACTTGCAACAACCATTTGATATCAAGACAGATGCCTCTGACTATGCTATTGGGGAAGTTCTTACCCAACATGGGCATCCAGTGGCATATCACAGTGAGACACTGTCTGATAGAGTCTGCAAGTCTTCAACTTATGACAAAGAAATGTATTCCATTGTGCAGGCATGCCGCCAATGGAAGCATTACATTTTGGGGAAGGAAATGATCATCCACACAGACCACCGACCCCTGCAACTTATACAGACACAAGGGAAGTTGCAGAACGATCGCCATCAGAAGTGGTCCACATATGTGCAATAATTTCATTTGAACATAAAGTATACGAAGGGAAACACCAATAATGTTGCAAACTGCCTCAGCTGACCACCGATCGTGGCACTAACCACCTTTCTAAACTCTTGTGGGAACGAGACTTCTGATTGGCTGCTTCTCTACAAGAGAGATCCAAAAATCGGCCACATATACAAGTCACTCTTGGAGGGTACGAAAGTTCCAAATTTTCACCTCCAAGATGAAATATTATGTAACCTGGGACACGTTTGTGTTCCTTCAAGTGAGCGTGCCAAGATGATTTGGGAATCACACTACGCTCAAGTCACTGGGAATTTCAGGGTCGAGAAAATAGTGGCAATACTTTAGAAGAATTTCTTTTGGCCAAACCTTCGATAGGATGTTGGGAAGTACATCAGATCCTGCACTACTTGCTCCATTGCCAAACTGACCATCAAGAAGCAAGGCCTCTATACTCCGCTACCTACCCCTAGTCGACCTTGGGAATCCATCTCCATGGATTACATGTCGAGCCTTCCTTATACTAAGCATAGAAATGACTGTGTTTTCGTGGTCACCGACAGATTCTCGAAGATGGCCATTATGTCGGCCTGCAAGAAGAATATCACAACAGAAGCCACTGCTAAACTCTTCTTTGAACAAGTGTGGGTGCACTTTGGGATCCCACAGTCTATCATATTAGATCGGGACAACAGGTTCCTTAGCACATTTTTGTCCAGCTTCTCTTCAATGCTGAACACCAAGCTCACGAAGTCCACAACTTTCCATCCCCAAATTGATGGCCAAACAGAGTTTGTCAGTAGGATGATTGTACACATTCTGCGCATGTACAATTCAAAGCATCCACGCATGTTAGGTTCCTATAATTTAGTAGATTGGCAAGACTAAATGCTGTAGAGACTACATCAAAAACCACTTTGGGATTCTAGGATCTAGCCCTCCTGAATCCAAAGAGTGATCTATTTATGAGTGCAAAGATTGATTTATCTTTAAGGCTTTTAGTATGATATTAGGCTAGTTATTTAAGAACAAGGGTTTTTTGTTTGTTTGGATGGTTGGGCATGATTTTTGATTGTGTGGAAAGTCCTAAAAATGAAAGAGTTTCAAAGGGGTGAAGGTGTGAATAATCAGAACAAGGTTTAACTGGTAGGATAGATATGAAACAACACTTCATCCATTGGGATATGGAGTCATAAAAGGGTTTAATTGTGCAACAATTTCAAGGGTGGTCCAAGGGGAAAGTCATCTATATCAAAATATCTTTTTAGATTAAATCATGGAATGGAACATTAGAAGTGTTGAGAAAGTGGAAAAAGCCAATAATTTCAACAAGAATTTATCAACTTTCCAATACAAGAAAAGCCTTTTAAGTAACTATTTGAAACCAATCAAAGACAGGGCTAACCTTAAAATTCTTTGGACAAGCTTGTATTAAAGCTAACTTATCAGACAAATCCAGTAATCCACATGACTACTTTGAGAAGGGATGAAAACAGATAAGAAAACAAAGTGTAGCTTAAGATCAAGCAAGATACATTAAAATCAAAGCCTGCTTTTAGCATACTCTTAGGGAAACCTTCTAAACAACCTTTGGAGAAAGAACTAGAAGACAGGGCAAACCATAAACTTTTCTAGTTTAACTCTACTTAGTATGTAATGAAAATATCATTCAAGAACTTCCTTTCAAGTTTTTCACATCAAGACATGGACAAACCAACATTCCTTGATAATGTTTACACTTAACTTAATTCATTCTTAAATACACAATTGGAGGAAAACATAAAGATAAAGCTTATCAGTGAGAGTAGGGTACTTTTAACAGTAAATCCTAGCTCTATATTAGTTGTTCTTTATCAGAGAAAAGTGAACAAAATGGCATACATGAAAGGAAAACAAGTTACAACAAGAGGTAATTCACCAATGATATAGACCAGGATCCCATGAATCAGATTGTATATTGATGTCAATCCAGTTACAAACTACAAGTCCAATGTTTCAGTACAACAACATCTTCTCTTCTTAGCCTAACTTCTTTGATCACAAACAGAGCTTCAAAATCCTCTGAAAACTATTTACATGTAGAAAGTTTCGAGCAACAAGTAATACATCAAAGTCCAGAAACCAACCTGTATCTCATCTTCTTCAGAAGTATTTATAGAAGAAAAGAGGAGGTGTTATGAAAGAAAAAAAATCTCTAGGCTCAATTAATACAAGTTAATGCTTCTCTACTTTCAAGAAACTTAGCAGAGAATATTTATGATATTTCTCTGTATTAATGGGTTTTCATTAAGTATTAAGCTACTTGGAAAATTTTGTTGATTTTAAATACTCTTTAGGTAGGTTGGCAATAACTTTGGCTGTCTTTAGGAAAAAATATCACTGACTAGGCAATAACTATGCCTTCTTTTGATTTATTGAGGCTGCAGGTGGCTCTTTGGCAGCTTAAGAGGATAATTGGCCTCTGATGTGGAAGTGAAGGCCTCCTTTGCTGATATTCATCCTCTATTTTACCTTAAACATCTTTAATCCGCTTTGGTCTATGTTTTAGGCTTAATTAGCCTTGATTTTCATCTTCGGATCTTTTTCTTTTAACACCGTCTTTGACTCTTTGAACTGGAGGATTAAAACCTTGATCTTTAGGTTTAGGCTTTATTCTCCCTTTAACATTGATTTCTTCATTACTGATACACTTTGTCTTGATTATACAGGTGGCTTTGTGCTGTTGGAGGGCTTCTTTTGAACCCTGGATCATGATCCATGTGATTGAAACTCATATTTCAAAACCCACAGCTCCTTTTCTTCATTGGATTAAGGCACATAATCGTCATCCCAAGCCTTTTTTTCACCTGAATGTGACTGTGAACAAACGTAGAACAAACACCATTAAAACTTGCAAAAAACACAACAAACTCATTATAAAATCCTGCGAAATTGGGTTAAGACTGCTTTCAGAGGTTTAATTAAGGGGATGGAGCTGTGAGAAATGGGCAAATGTAGTGAAAAAGCAAGAAAATCCTGGCAAAATCAGTTAAACAGGTGCAAATGAAGTTTGAGCAGGTCGAGGAACGTGGATTGTTATATCTAAGTGATCTACGGTGGAGATCTTGCGATGGAGTCGCTTGGGGAATAGATGGGGGGGCAAATGAAATTGGAATCAGGATATAACGTGAGCCGTTGGATTTAAAACAATCAACGACCGAGATTAATTAATGGAGTGTTTGGAAGGAAAGACGAAGGGAAAAAGACTTGGATTTGCAATCTAACGTGAGCTGTCCAATCTTAAAGATCGACGGCCAATATTAAAAGGTGAAAATGACTCTGCGGAGGATGGTGGTAAGGTGGAAAACCACTAATGGTTTTTGCAAAGGATTTTGGGGGGTAAGTGGTTTTCACAAAAGAAATGCGATACGATTCATCATACGACACCTGTCCCTCCCGAAACTTCTCTTTTCACAAAATTTTTTGGGATTAAACATCGGGCGTGCAACTTTTGCGAAATGGAACGTCAGCCGTCGGATCGGATAGCCCAGATCCGATGATGCGGATCGCACGCGTCAGGGAAAACTGCAGGGTTGAGGAGATAGTGGGGTCCACGTGGTAGCTCTTTAGTGGATAGATTTTTTACAAGGTGGAGGTAGGTCCCAAAGGAGTTGGGCCTATCAGATTGAACTTCGACCGTTGGATTTAAATGATGGATGGTCTAGATTAGAAGAGGGAGCGGAGGAGATAGGCTCATCGCATCGGGGATTTTCGGGAAAGAACAAAGGGAAAAAATTTATTACGATTGTGATTAGGCCTTAGCGCTTGGTCGTAGGCACAGGTTACATGCGGAGGGAAGGGTTAAGGGCTGAGCCGAAAGGGGCTTAAGCCCTAAAGTGTTAAAGGGTGTTTTTAGGCCAAAAAACAGGGTTTTTAAGGCTTAGAAAGGGGTTCCGGTAGGTGAAAGGAGGCATTTTTACACCAGATAAAGGGAGATATAAGGTTTTAAAGGGGTTTTTGGAAGGTTTAGAGATTAAATGGAAGCATTTTGAGGGATTTTATGAAGGGAATGAAGATGAAACATGGGGGATTTTGTGGAAATGAAAAGGAAGAAAATGGAGGCCTCTTTGACAACAGTTGTTTTCATCAATCAGCAGGATTATTTAATGGAAACAGTAGTGAAGATTAAATAAAAGGGTAATTCTCATCAGAAGACTTCAAGAACTCACAATTTGCATATGAAATTGTTTCTTGAAGGCTAAAAAATGATTTAGCCACTATAGGTGGCTAACAACGCACATGGGATGAGAGCCTTCCCTCTGTACAACACAATTATAATCGGGCTCTCCATAATTCAACTGACCACAACCCCTTTCAGGTGGGCCTAGGGTTCCAACCACTATGTCCCATTGACATAGCCATGCCATTTTTGGCTACTCAGGCCGATTCGGCTCATGTCCAGTCTGAAGCTGACAAAGCGAAAAACTTCATTGCGAACATTCAACACATCTGCCAATAGGTTCATGACATATTGGAAAAAGCCAATGCTAAGTACAATCAACGACATGATCAACATTGGGTGCCACACCACCTTTAGGTGGATGTAAAATTATGGCTACATTTGCAAAAGGAGCGCTTCACTAGACCCCACCGCAAGCTTCGCCCACTTCAATATGGGTCGTACATCATCACTAAGGCTGTAGGGAACAATGCCTTTAAGCTCAGTATTCCACCATTCCTTGGCCTGCACCCAGTATTCAATGTGGACCACCTTCGACCCTATTTCCCACCTCTACTGGACACCTCTGACATTTCAGAACTATAAAAATTATATACATTAAGCATGCATACATCCAGATTCCCCTGATCTCACAGTATTTAACTTCTTTCAAAATAAAGAATCATTCCACTGTTAATATTTTGCGGAAAATTAATTTCAAACACATGTGAAGCATAAATAAAAACAATCACACATAACACAGTTGTTTAATGGGAAAGCCTGAAGCTGAAAACGCCAACTATCACATATTATGTATCATGGAGATAATGTAACAATCTCATACAAATCTTAGTACATCAAGCTCTTAGTACAATGTAGATTCATTACACACTGTCATGTAGAAATTTGCATCTCTATGAACCAATTTCTTGCCTCCTGACAGCCTGCCTCCATTGCGCAATCCCTACTGAAGAATAGCTCTGAATGAATTCGAATTACCCTTGCCTTGACTGCGCAATCCTCATTGGCAACTCCAATGTTTGTGTGGTGAGATCAATGCATCACTATAGTCACAATAGATAGTCCATCTTCCCCTTTCACCTATCTCTCCATTGGGTCTCCACTAGAACTGACATGCACTGTAGTTAACTGCTATATTGTTCAGTTGATTAATGAGTTATTATTTGTGAATTAATTAACTAATTAATTCACTCCACTCTCACTAGTGTATCATTCAGTTAGACTAGATACAACTAGCTCACTGAGTCTAACTCACTTTAACTAAGTTAAATTGAATACAACTCCATGAACTACTCTTCCAAATTTGTCATAACTTTGCCACTTCAGTTCTAACTGAGTCCTCCATGCATGAACCACCAGTACACCCTAGGAATTGCGTAATTCCTTCAACCCACTGATTTTCCAAATCTGTGCACTAAAACTAAGTGCTCCAAGAGAATAAGTTGTTGTTTATTGTCAGATTTTTATTAAGAGCTAATAATAATCGACACTTCTATTTTTAGATCGACGATCTATAAATAGACTTCGCCCAATATTATAAAAATAGAATTTCATCTATTTTTCCAACTTGACCAAACATCCACAAATAGCATCCTGCAACTTCTGAAATATGATCACCATGTCTAAAACTAGACATAGTCTAAAAATAGACTTGCATAAAAAATAGCCTGCAGGCCCACTTAGTGAAGGCGACTCTTTTCACTAAGCTCATAATCTTGTTGAGTCTTAACAAGAAAAACTCACACCAATAGAGTTAAACCTAGATTTCATGGAACAGGCCAGCACAGATTGTATCATGGACATGAAAATCAAGAACAATCGCCAGCAGAAGATCCAACTGTATCAGGTTGTCAAAGCTGGCCAACTCCTGCACCAAGGCCAGTGGTTCACCAGGGACCAAGTTCAGCAAAAGTTTCCTCATCTCATGGAGGAATTCAACGCAATGGGGACCATTTCTTCCTAAGGGGGGGAGGAATGATCCAGGGGGATATTGGTGGCCACCCACCTATTCCACTTGGGGCCCCACCATTGTTTCTTTCAGTTTTTTAGTTTCCTTAATTATAGCATAGCTTACTATTTTTAGCAGTTTTTCAGGTCTTGAACTTCTGGAGCCGTTTTGAGGCCCTAAACGAATTTTTTTGGTCATCAAACCTTCGACGAAAATGAGTCTATTCTAGGTATAATAACCACTATCATGAATTGTATTCCACGGATATATCTTTCTAACAATGTATCATGTGCATCAAACGGAGATAGCATGCCAAAGTTACAACCCCGACAATTTGATGTACCAATTTACCTCGATGGGGCCCATACTCTGGCGTTTCATCTCCTAGGGTTAGGTTTTTGGATGTTTAGTTTTTTCCATTTTTTCTCAATAATATATAGGCCTTAAAGCCTCATTGTAACATAGAGTTCAGAGGCCTGTAGCCACCACATCTCTTCTTAGAGATAAGCTACTAATGCCCTAGCTAGTTTATTTCCATTCCGTTTGTAAACAAATTTCAGTTCTTTGATATTTAATGAAATGAACTGTTATTTTCACTGCATTTTTATATTTATGGTTATATGTGTATTTTGTTGCGTTCCTACATAAACTCGGATCACCCAGAAATCATACGACAATCTCATAAAAATATTACAATATGGCGAATAATGAGATATGCAGCAACACAACAAAACCTAACTTTATTATATAGAAATAGGTATGCCAATACAATAGCTAGAAGCAACCCTCCAAGATATCTACAATACTAAATCCAACCTCGAAAATGAAAAAATTAAAACAATCACTGCAACATGTGAATCCTTAAAGTATCCACCAAGGGAAGAGATGGGCACTTGCCCACTCTCACTAAATCACCCGAGGGTTTCCGTCCTGGGGCTACCAATGAAGTAGAGAACCACATCTAAAACCTCTCACATAATAAAATTATCTAATCCGAAGATATCTCCAAATGACCTTCGCTTCTCCTTTTACAGATATGATGGATAGATCTCCAATCCTCTAGAAGCATCTTATTTTATGATTTTATTATTATTTTAGAAGATCCTCCATTAACTCTATCAAAGTGAATTTAATTTAATTATATTTCACTTAAGTCACTTTTGGCCCCTTTTCCTCTAAATATTATTTTTCCTTTAATTAAATGACTAATTAAAGTCATTTTTAATTAAGGAAAATAATATATCGCCCATGGTACTATCTTTGGCCTTTATAACTCAATTCTCAGCATCCCATCCTGAAGATATCCTCATTCCGATTCCAACGAGCTATTAAAATGAGGTGTTCTATCATGTATTCCTCTTAGAATGCCACCTTGAGCATAATTAATTGAGTTAAGCCCAAAATAACTTAGTTTTCTAAAAGTTTTCAGAATGCATCAGAATGAAAGGCAAACTATTCGGATGGTGGGATATATCAAGTGAATGCCATCGGCCCTCATAGAAACTCCTCAAAACACTTCGAAAAATCCCTTGGGCCCACTGATGACACCAACCTGTATTTGTGACCTGTCTGCTCCCAACTTTGGAAGTCCATCTTAACCCTGTCATAGGTGATACCAAAAAAAGTAATATTACATTTGAATAAAACACATGATACAATTAAAATTTGTGATTGAGCCCTTCAACAGAGCAACCCCAGTCTATAAATTCCCTACACTGCCTCATCGTCCATGGATGCATCATGTCTTCCTTGGAAGGTAATCCAATCCAAATATCAAAGCGCTTGCAAGAAGGAATAAAAAAATTATATGACGAATACAAAATTTTATATGACAATGACTGATCTGTGAGTTTTGGGGGATTGTGGATTTTACAATATTTGAATGCAAACCTCGAGATTTAGTCTCTGTGGCTCTTTTTCCAGGTTAATTTCCATGTTTGAGCGAAAAGCTCCTCGATTACCATAGAATTGGCTATGCAAGAATATATCAAAGCTCCTTGATTACCATAGAATTGGATATGTAAGCATATATCAAAATCGCCAAAGGTCAACCCAATGGCTAGGGGTTGGAAAATTCCTCTCAGAACGCTGGCTATGAGAGGTGGGGTTCATGCACCCTTCAGTTATGTGGTAGGAAAAATGACTCTTTGAAACTAAGGAATATGTTCCTTTCTGTGGCATATGGAAGTAGAAATTGACCATCCAATTATTTGATTACCAGAGCTTGATTAATAGAGCCATATCGATCGAAGGATTGAGTTCATCCTCCCAATGCAGAGAATGTTGGAAGAATGCTATCAGACTTCATCCTAGCATAGAGAATATTCATAGAATGTTATTAGACTTCCATTATCAGAATGCTATCATAATGTTTCTCCCTGCAGAAATGTTTTGTGGGAAAGAGTTTGATCAAGACAAGCCCACTTGTTAAGGACAATGAATTTTCGAGACATGTGCCTACCTGATTTCATGATAATCGACAACACATCAGGTCGTGCATTTACGTGTTGCCACACGAGTCTACCAACTTCAAAAACGAGTATATTTTCTGAGCCAAAGTTTCTTATCATTAAATGCTTCAACATTACTGCTAAGCTAATTGTAGCATTAATTCATAATTTCATTTCAAACTGCTCATTTTTTATGATTACCTAATTTTTTCCTCGATATGAGGTCAATAAGACGATGATTTTGCGGATTGGTCAATAAAAACGATGAACATACGTGATTTGTTCAGAAAAAAGTGTGGGGACACAATATCAAAGAAACCACAGGTTAAAAAGGTTAAACATTTATTGTTCTATGTGCCACGAAAAATAAAACGATGCATGTCAATTACAATAGTCCCTACCCAATAAAAATTAAAAAGAGAATGAAATAATAATACACGACTTTAAAAATATTAGTTTGTTACCTCTATGTTATTTTTAGAAATCCTTTTCAACTATTCTTTTAGAAAATAGTTAGGAGAACCCTATTAGCATACAAAACACATTTTTTTTTTTTTTTTCTAAAGATGAGTAAAGAACCAATATATGAATTCAAAATTGTTAGTGATGTTTGATGTCACACTAATTTACAAATACTTTTTATTTTGTAAATTTAAATATTAAATTGATAAAGAGAGTGATTTAATGTAGAAATATTTGGCACAAAAAAGAATTTATCCTCAAATAAAAGTTTGTCATTTGACGCATCTAATATAATTTTCGAAATAATAATAAGTCAATTCACACCTATAATTGTACTCATTCTCAATTGAAAACTAAATAATGTTAAAGCAATTAAAAAATAACAAGGCTACAAGTAGCGACTACCTGCCGCTTAGTTTAAATATAGTAATGTTGCAATGTGATGTTGGAAATGTCTATGGATAGCTATTATGGCTATTACATGTTGCTTAATGCAATTATAGAGACGTTGCAATTTGAATTTGAGCATGTTTATGAAGTTTTGTTTTGTAATAAAGTAAGGTTAAACTAAATTAGAAATAATTGTTGCAATTTGAGTTTAGTAGTAGTTTAAATCTATCTAAATTATAGTGAAACAACTTTTGTGTTGACCCATGAGCATATTCAATTGATGTGTAGATTAGATTTGCTACATATGCTTAGCTTATTTTTGGAATCAATATGAGTATGGAAGAGTAGCTACTACTTGCTGCTTAATGTAAATATAGAAATGTTGCAATTTGAGTTTCAACATGCTTATGAAAATTTGCTTTCTAATAAAGTTGCTGCTTTGTTTAGAATAGTTAAATTAAATTAGAGATAATTGTTGCAATTTGAGTTTGAGCGTGTCTATGAGGATTTGCTAGATGTTGCCATTTGAAAGGTTTAGAATCTTTTTTTACTAATATTTTGTTAATCCAATTTGACCCAACTACAATTGCAATGCCATATTGTTTACGATCTGAAGACTTTTAAATTTTTCGTAAAGTATATATATGAATATGAAAATATAGTGTTGTGATTTTAGTTGTTAGTTTAGAAAGAAATAATATGGCGATCCATCTCATACTAGATAGTTTATAAACATTGCTAATCGATATCAATTTATATATAAACTGTGATATTTTGTTTAAATATTTAATTTATAAACTTTGGGTCTACTTTAACTTATAAATATGTAATAACAAAATGCAAAAAAAATATTTTATAGTAATGGAAATGTATAATAATATAATATATTTTTAAAAATATATTGAAGTAATTATTTAACCAAGTATTGATCTACAGAAAAAGTATTCCATTATTAATATATATATGGATTAATTTATTAAATATAGGTTTTAAAAAAAAAAAACTAATTTTAAGGAGCTAAATACATTGATATATATAAAAATGTTATATTTATCAAAATAAATTATAAAAGAAGCAACAATTTGAATATATAAATCAAGTTTAAGTTTAATAAAATTAGTAAAAATAAATTATATATATATATATATATATAGATATCTGTGTGTGTGTGTGTGTGTGTATGGATTAATTTATTAAATATATAATTTGTAAACTTTGGGGCTACTTTAAATTATAAATATGTAATTATAAAATCTAAAAAAAATATTTTATAGTAATGAAAATGTATAATAATATAATATATTTTTTAAAATATATTGAAGTGATTATTTAACTAAATATTGATCTATAGAGAAAGTATATAAGTCAAATTTAAGCTTAATATATATATATATATATATATATATATATATATATATATATATATATATATATATATATATATATATATATATATATGTATATGTGTGTATATATATATATATATATATATATATATATATATATATATATATATATATATATATATATATATATAGGTTGGGGTTGATTAATCCAATTTGTGAAAGAGAATGAATAAACAGATGGAACTGCAAGCTTGGGAAATAAAAATTGTAAATTGCAACAGATCGAATTGCAAGGTCGTTTAATTTGCAATCATCGTCTTGGAAAATAAAAAATTAAAATTAAAATAACTATAGTTGCAGGGTTGTTTAATTTGGGATCTTTAAATAAAGCTTTATGTATAAATAAAACTTTATGTATGAAAAGGATTAATTTTGAATTTCCAATTAAATTATGTAGAAAAAGATGTATATAAATACTTAAAAATTATAATAAAATTTTGAAAATTAACTTAATCCAATCACCAATTGATCTGAATAAAAAAAATAATAAATATTCCAGAATTAAAAGAATAATAACTAAATACTCCAAATTAGCCAGCGTTATATACATAGGAATATATATCAATTGATTTGGATATACGGTGGAGTCACTACTTAAAAAAAAGCAAGATGACGGTAAGATGCATAGCTGTACCATTGTTTTAGCATTTGCTAGATGTTAAATAACATCCAAAACGGTGCAGAGTCAAAACAAATGTTAAATAAAGCTAAACTTAAAAGCTATGCGTTGCCTTTTTGGGTCCACTTTACAATGAGCACATGTTTAATGTTAAAACATATAATTCAAAGGTTATAAACTTTTTTGCTGTGCGATAACAAAAACCAACCCTAGTATAAAAATTCCATGGCACGATGTTTAAAACATAAAACAAAAATGTTAATAAAACTTAAAACCTTTGTAAAACTTCAAACTTCCGTCGTGCGATAAAGCTCTGGACTTGAAAGTCGATTCAACCAAAATACATTCACATATCGCGTTGCAATCTGGCTGATATCACATGGCCATTTGGACGCGCGATGAGTCATTAAATCGAGTTCATAATAGTTCATCGCTTCTACAAACAAGTTTTGGTGTGCGACGGATTTGGATGCACGATGAAAAAATGAAATCCGGCCTATAATATGCATCGGATCCGGAATTTGAGAATACAAATGGGCCATTTTGAATGTTCCAATTCCGATTGAGACCCCTTAACCCTTGGAGCTAGTTTCTAAATTAGTTTTGTCATAAAACATTTCTAGATTAATTATTATCATGAAACACTATATTATATGGAAAACAATTAGTCTAACTTTTTATATCTCAACTTCAGATTTGTTTAGTGTAAAAAATACTAAAATATTTTTTTTATTTAAAAAATGTACAAATTTAATTCCTAAACATTTATAATATCATATATAATTTTATCAAATAAATTATAAATTAGTTTAATTAAATTTATATAGTTTAGGGCAACGCCCCGACGAAAATTTTTGGCCCTTAATTTCCACGGTGGTGGCGTCATGGTTTTGTGCATGAGTTTGCACATGGTTTTTTGGGGTACGATGGTTTTCGACCCCTGGTATTTTGTAGATCCGGTCAAGGGAACTACAGTTATGTTCTAATCCAAGGTTAATGGATTGGGGTTTATGTATGCTTCGGCATGTATATATATGTGTTGTAACACTAAAAGGAATATAATGAAAAATCAAGCTGGTCGTCCCGATTTGGGATCCAGGGGAAAATCTCTGTGTTTATCCGTTTTATGTTTTATGCTCTCGCTATTGTTTATTTTCTGTTATAAGATTCGTGTGTAGATAATTTCTGTTCAGGGTTAAAACCTACATTTGGTATCAGAGCTGTTTCGGCTTCAAGGGGACGCCTTTGCTGCTGAGGGTTTTTTAGTTCGGGCCTGGGGTAGACCCTGTTCAGTGGGAGATCTGCGGGATCGATTCTTGCGGTGAAAGAAGATGGCGAGCAGCAGGAAGATAGAGATCGAGAAGTTTAATGGTCAGAGTTTTGAGTTGTGGAAGCTCAAGATGGAGGATCTGTTGGTGGATAAAGATCAGTGGATCGCGGTAGATCCAGGTACTAAACCAACGGGAATGTCAGATGAAGACTGGAAGAAACTGGATCGGAAGGCTAAGAGCACAATATGGTTGTGTGTGTCAGATTCAGTATTGTTGAATGTATCTGGGGAAGCTACGGCGAAGAATTTGTGGGAAAAACTTGGGACTTTGTACCAATCTAAGTCTCTGGTGAATAAGTTGTTCCCGCGGAAAAAGCTGTATAACCTGAGGATGAAGGATGGAGACTCGGTGACAGAGCATCTGAACGCCTTCAATACTGTGGTAAGTCAGCTGTCATCTGTTGATATTAAAATCTCAGATGAAGATAAGTGCATTAGTTTGTTGTGTTCTCTACCAGACTCATGGGATAGTCTGGTTATTGCAATAGGTAGCAATACAACTACCTTGAATTTTGATGACATTGTCTCAGCCTTGCTGTCGGAGGAAATGAGACGGAGAAATATGGAGGTTCAGAATGGAGATGCCTTATCTGTACGAGGAAGGTCCCAGAACAGAAACAAGAATAAGGTTTCGAGTGGGAGATCTAAATCTAGAGGGAGATCTAAATCTCCTGGAAAGTTTATAAAGGTGTGCTGGAAATGCGGAAAGGAAGGGCACTACAAAAAGGAATGCAGATCTAAAGCTCCTGAGAAAGGAAAGGGATCTGATGAAGGTCCTTCTGCAGAGGCAAAAACCACCTCGGATGAAGGTGGGGATGTGTATTTGGCTTCTTCTTCCAATACACATGTAGATCATGAGTCATGGTTGATTGACTCAGGTGCATCCTTTCACTTCACTCCCCATAGGGAGTGGTTCTGCGAGTATGAGAAATATGATGGTGGTGATGTCTTCCTAGGGGATGATAGGAAGGCCAGAATCGTCGGACGTGGAAAGGTCAAGTTGAAGCTACAAGGTGGGAGGATTAGAACACTTCCTGGTGTTCTGCATATTCCTGCATTGGCCAGAAATCTGATTTCTGTAAGCAAGATGGATGATGTAGGTGTAAAAATAGTGTTCGAGAAAGGTGCCTGCAAGATGGTTCAGGGAGCACTGGTATTAATGCGGGGAGTTCGGACTAGAACTCTGTACAAGCTACAAGGTAGCACTGTTATTGATGGGTGTAATAGTTCTGTGGTTCCTGAAAGTGGGATGGAAAGCCTAGCTGTCTCTGGAGAAAAGACCATGCTATGGCATCAAAGGCTTGGACATATTGGAGAGAAGGGCCTTCGGATACTGCATAGAGATGGTATGGTAGAAAGTATGTCTAATTGTTCTCTGGATTTCGATTTCTGTGAACATTGTGTATATGGGAAGCAGAATCGGGTGAGTTTTCCTTCTGGTGCTAAGAGGGCAAACAAGATATTAGAACTTGTGCACAGTGATGTGTTTGGGCCTGTGTCAGTTCCATCACTGGGAAAGTCTGTGTACTATGTTTCATTCATAGATGACTTCTCAAGAAATACATGGATATATTTCTTGAGGAAGAAATCTGAAGTCTTTGACAAATTTAAAGAATTTAAGGCTCTGGTGGAAAACCAGACAGAGAAGAAGATAAAGGCGCTGAGGACAGATAATGGTGGGGAGTTCTGCAAGAATGAATTTGAAGAGTTTTGTAAGAAGTGTGGTATAGCACGACAGAAGACTACTCCATATACACCTCAGCAAAATGGAGTTGCAGAAAGAATGAATAGAACACTGATGGAAAAGGCAAGAAGCATGCTCAGTGGTACCGGGTTAGGACAAGAATTCTGGGCAGAGGCAGTGGAGACTGCATGTTACTTAGTTAACAGATCACCTTCATCGGCGTTGGAGGATAAGACCCCACATGAGGTATGGACTGGTAAGAAACCCTCTCTTTCACATCTAAGGGTATTTGGATGTGATGCATATGTACATGTTCCAAAGGAGAAAAGGACGAAGTTGGATAATAAATCTGAAAGGTGCATCTTTATGGGGTATAAGGATGGTTTAAAGGGTTACAAGCTTTGGAACCCAGAAACAAGGAAGGTTGTGTACAGCCGAGATGTGGTGTTTAGAGAAGTGAAATATATTGTTAAACATGAAGTCCTACCAAAGGAACCTGAGAAGATAGAGTTTGAGCTAAAGGAGGATGAATCAGACTCTACAATAGAAGAAGACTCAGAAGATGAAGAGCCACAAACTCCAGCTTTGAGAAGATCAGTTCGGGAAAGAAGGCAACCAGAAAGGTATAGTCCATCTGCTTTCTGTTCGGGTTTTGCCTTAACTATAACTGATGATGAACCCAGAACTGTCAGGGAGGCAGTAGATTCAGAGGATGGAAAACTCTGGAAGGAGGCCATGGTTGATGAAATGGCATCCTTGCACAAAAACGATGCATGGGATCTGGTGGAGTTGCCGGCTGGAAGGAAGCCCATTGGGAGAAAATGGGTGTTTAAGAATAAGATTAATGTAGAAGGCAAGGTGGAGAAATACAAAGCTCGGTTGGTAGCGAGAAGGTTATTCAGTGCCGGGAATTGATTTGATGATATTTTTCTCCTGTTGTAAAGTCACTTCTATTAGATTACTTTTATCTGACTATTTCTTTAGCATTTGATTTGAGATAGAACAAATGGATGTGAAGACATCATTTCTTCACGGATGCAAGAAAGGAGATCTACATGAAGCAACTTTGAAGGTTTTATCTTTGAAGGGTAAGAAAAGAATTGGTATGCGGAGTTGAAGAAGTCTCTGTAGGGTTAAAATAGTCACCAAGGATGTGGTATCAGAAATTTGATACTTATATATGGGGACTTGGCTTCAACAGAAAGCGAAGGAGGATCTTGTGTTTGTGCAAATTAATTGGTGACGTGTTGTTATTTGGTCTTGTATGTGGATGATATGTTGTTGATTGGAAATGATAAAGAAATTATCCAAGATTTGAAGACCAATTTGTTCTCCAAATTCGGCATGAAGGATGCGAGTCTTTTTTACCAAACTATATTTTGGGCATGGAAATTAAGAGAGATCGAATGAAGAGGAAGCTCTGGTTAAACCGGAGGAAGTATGTTGACACTATGTTACGGAGAGGTTCAATATGCGGGATATTAAAGGCATGAATTTTCTATTCACAGCAGGTGTAAAGCTGTACGGTGAGCAGGTGTCCCCAGGCCACAAGAAGAAGAGGAGTATATGTCCCGTGTTCCATATGCAAGTGCGGTGGGTAGCTTGTGATGTATGCAATGGTGTACCGGACAAACATTGCACATGTAGTGGGAGTATTGAGCGGGTTTATGTCAAACCCGGGGAAGGAGCATTGGACAATAGTGAAGTGGGTTTCAGATATTTACGTGGCACTAGTGATTATGGCTTGTACTCACAGGGGAGAGACCGAGATTGGAAAGAATGTTGTTGGACATTTGTGGTTTTGTTGATGTAGGCGGTGGAGATGCGGACCAAAGAAGATCTACAAGTGGGTATGTGTTTAGCCTATTTGGAGGCACGATCGATTGGATGAGTAAAAAACGATCTGTGGTAAATAACTTTCAACTCGACGAATACATAGCGACTCATGCAACCGAGCAATTTGGTTGCGGTGTGTTCAAGTATGGGGTTGGTACGTGACTATAAGGATGAAGTACAGCAGTAGCCAAAGTGGTGCAACGCTGGAAACTGATGTATCATTCAAAGACAAAGCACATTGATGTTCAATATCACTTTGTTAGAGATATGGTTGAGGCTAAAAGGGTGTTGTGGGTAAAGGTGGACTTTGAATAATGTTGTAGATGCATTAACAAAGTCTGTGAGCACTCAAAAGTTCTCTTGGTGTAGAGAAACAATGGGTGTTGAAGAATTGGACCAATGACTAAGCTCTCTTGTGACCTACAGGAAGAAAAACAGCAAGTGGGGGAGAATGTTGGGTATGTGTTATATTTTCCACGACTAAGCACGCACGCGGGGGAGTAAGAGGGCGTCGCGCGCGGCGTGTCGAAATCGAGGCGCCACATTTAAGAGGCTTTTTGGTCCTTAATTTACGGTGGGATGGTTTTGTGCATGGTTTTGCACATGGTTTTGGGGTTATGATGGTTTCCGCCCCTCAAGGTATTTTTCATGTACGATCCGGTCAAGGGAACTACGGTTATGTTCTAATCTGGGGTTAATGGATTGGGGGTTATATGTATGTAAGCATGTATATATATGTGTTGTAACACTAAAAGGAATATAATGAAAAATCAAGCTGATGCCATCTCGATTTGGGATCCAGGGGAAAATCTCTCTGTTTATCTGTTTTATGTTTTATGCTCTCGCTATTGTTTATTTTCTGTTATAAGATTCATGTGTAGATAATTTCTATTTAGGGTTAAAACCTACAAACTTCAGCTTTGTTTAGTGTAAAAAATACTAAAATATTTTTTTATTTAAAAAATGTACAAATTTAATTCCTAAACATTTATAATATCATATATAATTTTATCAAATAAATTATAAATTAGTTTAATTAAATTTATATAGTTTATAAACTAAAATAAAAATATGAAAATCCTAAATTATTTATGAGTTAAACTATTAAATTATTTATGAGTTAAATATAAAGGTTTAGAAACTTTTAAAATACCATATGTAGGAATCCATGATTTAATAAGTTTATAAAAGTGAAACAATTTATTTTACAAACATAATATAATTATAAAGCTCTTCATACTACAACTAAGGAATTAGTATTACTCAACTTTTTCTAAATAGGCAAAGTTATACTTCATTTTGTTTCCAAATAAGCAAAGTTATACTTCATTTTGTTTATATTTTTTAAATTTCAACTATTTAAATTGTTTCCAAATAGGCAAAGCTATACTTCATTTTTGTTTGTATTTTTTAAATTTTCATTATTTATCATTTTATTTTAAAATAGTTATAGTTAATTTGATAAAATTATATTTTGAAAAAAGTAAATTTTATTAAAATAAATATATTAATTGTCCTATTAATAATTCATTTTATTTTTCAAGATAACTCACATTGGATCGAAGTTAATTCTAATTTTTACTTTCATAATCACTCAACCTAATCGAGGTTAAGGACAAATTAAAGATAACATGGATATGCTATAAAGTTACATTTTGGAGCTAAATTTTCAAAGTGTAGTACTTTTGGAGAGGAAATATAGTTATTTATGTATGAGGAAATATAAATTCATTTTTAAAATTCCAAGAAGGTTAAGAGACATTTGTCCTTTTTGTTATCATTTCATGTTTAAACTTTTTTTTAAATTCTTGGATTACAACATGATTTGACCAAGATTCGAGATATGGTTCGGGAAAAGCACGGTACATCCCACGACTGATCAAAGTATAGAAGATACATAGAATTGGATCTCGACTTTTCTAAAAGTTAATGTATAGAGGTAAATAAAAGTAGTGTGATGTGTCATATTTGAAGAGATTATTATAGGTTTAAATTTAAAGAGAGGTAGAGTTTGTATATATTTGCAGTTGCAATTGTGATTGCATCGCAATCTCCAACATCAAAAAGACACTAAATCGCAACAACTAAAATAAATTTGTGATTGTGATTAAAAGAAGTAGAAAGATATGTTTCAAATGCAAAGGATTGTGTAGATCAAACAAAAAAATGTGTTCGAGAAATTTGAAGGGCAAACAATATGTCTTGCCCAGAATGATATATGCGCTTGTCGGAAAAGTAGTAAGGTCTCGGATAGCGAGATTTGTAGTAAAGCTTATCCAAGGTGCATGGTTAATATGTCAGATTTTTTTTCAAACTATTGGATAGTTTCATTTATTTACATTAGTTTTAGCCAATTAAGTTCGATCAGAATGTAGCTAAATTCAGTAACATATGATCACTTCTTTCACAATGCACGGTGTGGGCATGAATTATCATGCATGCGGAGCGGAGTATAGGAATAAGCGACAAACATGCTAGTGTTTGTATTTGGATGAGCACAACATAATTAATTATTCGGTACCAAAATGAAGCTTTGGATTGGAACTTATTCAATGACATAAATGACAATTATAAGATCACGAACAATCTCAAGCGGCCTTGATACGATTTCTTTCACAGAACTTTGATTTAAGCACTTATTTGCAAGCTCCCTCAAGGCCACTTCCCATGAAGGTACGGTGATAGTGAAATTCATGATCTTCATCAAGTACCTTTCATGGGAGTTTTGTTTCGAAATAAGAGAGTCGCACTTCATATGATCCCTTTTCCTTACAATTAAATTAATGTGCTTATTATGGAACTAAATGAAAATCAATGTTAACTAATACAATACTTGTAGGGCGGGTGATTCTGTCTGCTTATTTTAACATGGTATGTGATCGTTCGGTGGAGTAAGCCTCTAAAGTCATCCTCCAACGATCTTTTGTGAAATTTCACATTAGTGTGTTGACACTCTTTGTTGTTGTTCATTTCTCTAATTTAATGGTTTTTTTCTTGAGACGAAGGGTATTAGAACATACAATAGCAATCGGCATATGCTTATTTTCTCAGTTGTGTACATTTAAATGGGTACTTATTTTTAAGTGCTGGAAACAAAAAGGGGGATATGTACAATTACACATATTCAAAGGAGTGTGTATTGGTTGGCAAACTTACTCGGTCGATAGAAATTGATTGAATAATTGCAATGAAAATATACACAACCTTGGGCTTTGTAGTTTTAACATTATATTCGAGTTATGAGTATTTTGGCCTAGAATTATAGTATTTAAATTAATGGTGTTGTTTTCTATCACGAGGGCATGACTTCTTTGTTTTTTACCACATTTTTCATCTTGCTATAGTTACGAAAGGTAACCTTTCGCTCGGTTTGGAATGTGTGTGAAATCTTAGAAGATGATCTGTTACAACAAAATAAAAAAGTTGATTATCTTTCTGTTTCATCATTACTTGTACTTGTATAAAAACGTGACCTTACGTACATTAGGTGATAACCTTACACATTCAATGTGGTGCATCGTTTTAATTTGTGTGGACGGTGTTTCAGACGATTCTTTAAAATAGTTGAATTCGTTGAAGTGATTTTTTGTCATGAGAGTGTCTTATGGTGCACACAAAGAGGAATATAGATCAATAGAGAATGATTTTCAAGGTGCTCGTTTTAGGTTATTTTTCAGAAAGTGAAAACATTGGGCGGTAAAACTTTGGGATATATGAAATTTAACATGCTCAATAGTATTAATCGTCGATTCTTTATGCAATGATGCATGTCACTAAGCGATAGGCGACTTTTTGATTATTGAAGTTTGTTTTATTGTAAAGGAGAGAAAGGCGATCATAGTGGTTTAACTTTAGACCCATCATAATGCACATGTTTGTAGGAATCCAAAGATTACGATGGATTTGGATGCGTGATGGAAAAATGAAATCTGGCCTATAATATGCATCAGATCCGAAATTTGGGAATACAAATGGACCATTTTGAATATTCCGATTTCGATTGAGAACGGACGCGCGATAAAGGAATTAAATCTAGTCCATAAACGATATTGGAGTCCCGGACTTCACATATGATCGGGCCATGTTAGAACCATTTGTGATTGTAACATAATATAAGATTTGATTGCGATTGCGAACAAGACACTTCATTTTGTTTCCAAATAAGCAAAGTTCTATACTTCATTTTGTTTTATATTTTTTAAATTTCAACTATTTAAATTGTCTCTAAATAGGCAAAGCTATACTTCATTTTGTTTATATTTTTTAATTTCAACTATTTATCATTTTATTTTAAATAGTTATAGTTAATTTGATAAAATTGTCCCACACGAAAAAAAATAATTTTTATTAAAATAAATATATTAATTTATTTTATTAATAATTCATTTTATTTTTCAGATAACTCACATTAAGGTTAGATTAATGCTAATTTTTACTTTCTGTCCTCACTAATGAGGAGGTTGAGGCAAATTAGAGCTAACATGGATATGCTATAAAGTTACATTTTTGAGCTAAATTTTCAAAGTAGTATTTTTGGAGAGGAAATATAGTTGTTTATGTATGAGGAAATATAGAATTCATTTTAAAATTCCAAGAGGTTAAGAGACATTTGTCCTTTTTATTTATCATTTCATGTTTAAAATTTTAAATTCTTGGATTGCAATGTGATTTGAACAAGATTCGAGATATGATTCGGGAAAAGCACGATACATCCCACGACCAATCAAAGTATAGAAAATACATAGAATTGGATCTCGGCTTTCTAAAAGTTAAAGTATAAAGGTAAATAAAAGTAGTGTGATGTCATATTTGAAGAGATTATTATAGGTTTAAATTTAAAGAGAGGTAGAGTTTGTATATATTTTCAATTGTGATTGCGATCGCATCGCAATCTCCAACATCAACGGGACACTCAATCGCAACAACTAAAAGAACTTTGCGATTGCGATTAAAATAGAAATGAAAGCTCTATTTCAAATGCAAAGGTTTGGTGCCGATCAAACAAAAAATGTGTTCTAGAAATTTGAAGGGAAAACAATATAGGCCCATACCCAAACGATATATGCGCTTGTCAAAAAAGTAGTAAGGTCTCGGATAAATGAGATTTTTAATAAAGTATCCAAGTTGCATGGTTAATATCTCAAATTTTGTTCAAACTATTGGATAGTTTCATTTATTTACGATAGTTTTAGCCAATTGCGGTTCGGTCAAATGTAGCCAAATTCCAATAACATATGATCACTACTTTCACAATGTAGGTGTGGGCATGAATTCACACGCATATGCATGCGGGTGGGTATAGAATAAGCGGCTAGTATGCCGGTGTTTGTGTTGAGGATAGGAAACACAACATAATTAATTATTCGGTACAAAATGAAGATTTGCATTGGACCTTATTCTATGGATTAAATAACAATTATACAGATCACGAGCAATCTCAACTGGCCTTGATACAGAAATTTCTTTCACAAGAATTTAATTTAAGCACTTCTTTGCAAGATCCCTCAAGGCCACTTCCACATGAAGAGTTTGTTGATAGTTCAA
This sequence comes from Pinus albicaulis, assembly GCA_034641835.2. NCBI lineage: Eukaryota > Viridiplantae > Streptophyta > Pinopsida > Pinales > Pinaceae > Pinus > Pinus albicaulis. The sequence continues at coordinate 1,410,959,303 of CM076577.1, read as the reverse complement.
TTCGTGATCTTCATCAAGTATCTTTGTTGGGGAGTTTTGTTTCAGCAATAAGTGGCACTTCATATGATCCCTTTCCTTAAAATTAAATTAATGTGCTTATTTGTTATTGCCCAAATCCACCTCAGGCTGAAGGAAGGCGGGATTCAGGGTAACACCAAACCACGCTCAGTCTGGTAGCTAGCCCTACCGGAACAGGAGAGGGCTCTCTCCAGGTAAATCTCAGGAAAAATGTATCAATAGGCCTTGAGATGACTGAAATGAGTGCTAATTTTAGGCTAGGTATATTAATCAAGGAGTTTGAAATGATTTTTTGGGGTTTTTTGTCGGAAAAAGGGAAAGGCAATTTTGGGCTTGGGGATGAGGCCAATTTCTTGCAGAGTTCAAGTTGGGGTAGGGAAGGCAATGGCTTTGATGTCTTAGATTCAATGAATGGACAGAAAATACTGCTGAGGAGCTGAAGAGGGCAAGAGGGTGTAAGGATCCTCTTCAAACTGACGAAAACATATAAAACTAAACAAAAGTTTAAGGCAGAGCACCAACAAACTAATGAATTCTACCTTAGGTACTCATTTTTTTAATTCAAAAGTAAAGAGAAGGGAAATGGAATACATAAAAATCAATGAACTTACAGATACATGAAGAAAATCATCATCAAAACTCAGAGTCACAAGGATCCCAACAAGTGCTGCAGAACTCTGGTCTTTCCTTTGCCAAAAATCTGAAATGAATATACAATGAGGTGCCAAACTATTCCCAAGAGTCCAACCTTTGAAAATGTCTCAGAAAATACAATATATAGACCATCCTAACCCCTTCCCATGCCTATAGGGGTCCAGATCATCCTTCTAGGAGCTGTTTCAACCAATTCTAAACATGGAACTGAAATCTAGGCAGCCAAACAACTTGCCTCTATATGCTAGGAAACTGATCCATTCATTTAATTTTCACTTTTTAGTGAATGAATCCTCTAGAACAAGTAAAAATATTCCCAAATTACATCATAATAATAAAATTACATCAAGATAGATCAATAGTTACATCAAGAAGTGAAACTAGTCAAACTGGCCGAATTTCTGAGCTGAAAAAGTAAAAATTGGACCAAAATCCTCTATGCGCCGCGCTAGAAAACTCAATGCGTCGTGCCACTTTGAGCTTGTTTTTGAGGCACTTCCTGAAGTCCAAATTGAGCTCATGATATCGCGTTAGAAGGCCCTTCCTGTCTACTTTCCAACCCAAGTGGAATTTCTAGATTTGGATGTCATTTGCCCCTCCAAAACTTCAATCTCCCAAGACTGGTTCCTGCTGGTGCAAAAAGTGGCAGAAAGGCCATTTTTGGAGTGTTTTTGACCTTTAAGACCACCCAGAACTTGATGAAATCTCTCAGTCGTTCCTGAGCATGCATAATTTACCATAAAAAATCTAAAAATGTAAATTTTTCCTCCAGAATATCTCTCAAACGTAAACGCGCGTCGAGTGGCGTGACGCGTCGGGCAGAAAAACCTGTTTTGCAACCAAAATTTCAAAAATGACAAAATTTACTCCAAATTTGCTGAAATTTGGAGTGAATGTCTCCCATCATGTCCCATGCTCAGCCAAAGAAGCTTCGGCCAAGATTCGGAGTCTACCCTCCCTTTTTCTCCGTTTCAGTGCCTTCCTGATGCATGCAGTTTCAGTTGTAAAGTCACTGTCTTGTTCAGATGATGTGTCAGCGTCCATCTCCATGGTGTTTGCAGGGTATATGTAAAGTATAGGTTTGATTTGGTTAAAATGAGAAATTAGGACTTGGTGTCTTCGTCTCCAAGTGTCAAATGTGCCAAAGGGAAATGAGGGATTGTGAGGAATATGGAACAGTGGGGACAAGTGGAGTTTCTGTCAAGTGAATTTAAGGTGTGCCAACAGTTACTTGAATGTTTGGGGAATCTGGGGTCTTTAAAGTCTTACAAGTGAAATGGGAAAAAGAAGAATGATAGGAAATGACGTAACTTTAGAGAAAGGGAAATAGGGCTTAGGAATGTAGGACTTGGGATGTAAAGGGATATGGGAATAGGGGCCTTAGGAGTGAATGCCTCTTAGAGATGTAAGAAAATGGTGTATTGATGATTAACAGTGATGGGAGAAAAATAACAAGGTAGGGAAGAGAAAATGTGACACAAAACTAGTTTAAAACACCCAGTTCAAATTCTAAGAAAGCAATTTCAAATAAGGTGATATGATTTATGGTTTTGACTTTCACCTTCTTCCAAACAACACCAAACATGAGTTATGAACCATTGTACAAACTAACTTGAGCATGGAGCAACCAAAAAATGCAATTTTGGAGAAGGCCAGCAAAAATTTCGGTCTCAGGTCTATGCGCCGCGCAGGCTGCCTAGCGTGCCGCGCCGTGTGGGTGCGCCACGCCTATGTAAATTTACATTGTGCAGAGGCGCCCAATGCACCACGCTTGCTCAGTGCGTCGCGCCAGTCACCCAATGCGCCGCGCACTAATCCAACACACAGTTTGGCTTCAAAACTTCATTTTTTCACTTCCTTGTTTTTTCTTGGCTTTTGCTGATGTCTTTGGTGTGCATATGGATCGTCGAATGTGAAAATATCTCATGTATACAAAGGACTTTGATTCTTTATTTTGACAAACCCATTTCTGCAATATTTTGAACTTCGACACTTTTCACCTTTAATACATACTCTGTTCTTTGTTTCCACTGATTTTTGAGCTGATGATGAATCTTGTCAACTTTTGCAAGGATGGTGGCATTGGATTTCAGCAAAGGATGACCAGGGCTGCATTTGAAGTATTTCATGACGGAAAACTTTAAAAATACATATTTATTACAAACAGTTAATTTGACGATTTCTTCTTCAAAACAGAGTTTTGAAGAAGAAACATCCTTGAGCATTGTTAATGGTGGAAATCTTGAAATAAAAACTTATTGAAGACATCCTCATGGCCTGCGGGCATTATTTGACATTCTGAAGATGAAACTTGCGAAACCCTAGACCTAGAAAGACCTAAAAACCCTAAAATAACTCTTTTCTGACCAAGAGACGAAACATGACTATGAATGACTGTAAAATTGATTTTAATGAACTTTGATAAACAAACCTAAGCCAGCAGGATAAGGCATGAGGGGTATGACTGAGGAGGCCCTTCCGTCAGATAATGGCATGCCCCTAACGGAATGCAGATGAATGGAATGAATGGGACACCTAAAAATGAAATGCAACAAAGAGTTTTGATCTCTGATGGAGGGATGTCAAGACCAACTCTAACACTTATCATGGAATTAAATGAAAATCAATGTTAACTAATACAATACTTGTAGGGCGGGCGATTCTATCTACTTATTTTAACATAGTATGTGACCCTTCAGTGCAGTAAGCCTCTGAAGTCAGCAATCCAACCATGCTGTGAAATTTCACATTAGTGTGTTGAAACTCTTTTCTATTGTTCATTTCTCTAATTTAATGGTTTTTGCTCGAGGCAAGAAGGGTATTAGGGAACATACAACAACAATCATCATATGCTTATTTTCTCGTTGTGGCCACATTTAAATAGATACTTATTTGTAGACGCGCACAAGTAAAAGGGGGATATGTACAATTACACACAAGTAAAAGGAGCATTTATTGGTTGGAAAACTTACTCAGGTCGATAGAAACTGATTGAATAATTTGCAGCTCAGGATCTATGTCTTCTCATTACCAATCTGTTAGCTTTGTTACTAATTTCTATACCGAGATGCTAAATTTTTCCACTGTTACAACAGAGATCTACATCTAAGCCACAGGCCAAACTAGCCCAACATTTTCTTTGCTAGGTTATTATAAGCTTTGGGGTTTTGATGATTGTAATAACTTTTGTTTCTTTTCTGTGGGAAAATTTGGGCAGGAGTACAAACACTGGATATAAACAGAAAGATGCAGAAAGTCACAGTCATGGCATATGTAGAGCCAAACAAGGTACTGAAGAAAGTGAAACGCATTGGGAAGCATGCATAAATGTAGCGATACGTGCCATACAACTCGGTTACCCAGCCTTTCTCTACAAAGAATCATGACAAGAAAGCCCCAGCTGGTTTTGTGAGCAGCCTTTCTCTACACAGAATTATGACAAGAAAGCCCCAGCTGGTTTTGTGAGGAAAGAGAGCTCAAACACCAGATCTTACTCCAACCACCAAGATGATCAGTACGATACTTACATGTTCACCGAAGAAAATCCAAATGCCTGTACTATTATGTAAACTATTAATTGCACATTTTTCTGCTATTCTCTTATAATCTATAGGCCCCCAAAGCCCCTCACGGATGAGAATATTTGCATAAAAAAGAAAACTACAAACATATGACCATTCTACTAAATGACGTAGAATGAAACAAGTTACTATTATAATAACATGATAACAATGCAGAATATTTGATTCTTGTTGAAAAAGTAATGAAAGAATTGAACAAGAAGCAAACTGAGACAAAACAATATATAGAAACAACTTTTTGAATGTAGTTCTAAAGCATTATATGTGATCCTCTGGAAGGCATGTCCACAACAGTGATTTTGATATCATAGTTTTGAATTCAATATGCTCTCTATTCGACATCACTGAGCCCAACATGCAGCTAACATCTCTTTCAAATCCATTTCTGGAACGCTGGTACAAAGCATACAACCCAAATAAAATTTAGCTTATTATTTATAATAAAAAATTCGAACAATAATAAAATTAAAAAAATTATGACACATTGACTTTTGTTCACAAAGCATTAATGCTATTTATCCAATGCCCTTTCCGCAGTGTATGGAAGATTCACCAAATAGCACGTTTGATACCATGAGAAAAATAAAGCAAAAACCAAGACAATGATATGAAAAATTACGGCAAATAAAGCCATGGCACAAAGCATTTCTAAAATTATAACATGGGCATACGCTTGAAAATTTCCTAGCTAATGGAATTTCACAGCTGTAACCCATCCGACTTCCATATGGCATTCGGTGGAACATTTAAGCGACACTTTTTTTTGAGGTTTACATCTAAGGCTTCCCACTTACGGCTTCCCCAGTTAGTCAATGAATCTCATGCTCGCTCAGAAAGCAATTCTGCAACTTCTGAACAATCTTCAAACGTGAAATGACAAATTGTAAAGACTGCAGGCCGACTATATTTCCCCAGGGTATGCGAATCACAAGCATTTTCTTCTGAAAAATGGAAGTAGAAGAACGTGAATTGTGTGTTTGAGGAGATTCAAAATAAGGACTTCAGTGCAGAGCAAGTCTTCAAGTGTGGAAATATATTGGAAATCGTCAAGAATTGTGTTGCATATGAGTACAAGAGAGTTCCCACCCAGCCACACAGCCGTAGAGTGATTCTTTAAATGGAGAAGGAGCAGAGCAGGATGACTTCGACCATAGAAAGGCTCATTGCTTTTCTTTTTATTACATTGTTTTTGTATCAGTCTGGCAATTATGGTACACACTTTTCTTTTTCACTTTTGTGTAGCCCTAAATTTAAGCAAAAATTTGTTAGATTGTTCAAATATATGCATTTATTTATAAATTATTACGATTCACATCGGTATATAGCATTCTAGGGTAAATTTATGTGCGTAATTTACAATCTATCTATAAATTTAGACGATTTACAGTGAGAATGATGAAAATTTCAATTTTCCTAAATTCCAGTCCAAGAAATTCATCATGGAATTTAAAACTATTTTGAATGTCTTTACAGTGGTAACCTATGTGAATTTCGTATTTGATTCAAAATTTTGAATTACCTCAATTCTAGTCCAAGAAATGCATGAAGGAATTCAATTTTTTTATTTATGCCTCTGAAAACCTTAGTGAATCTCGGGTTGTTCTCTCTCTCTGATGTTTCTCTACTCTTGGGCGTTCGGCCTAACAGGATATCTCATGCTGGTGAGTCTGCATTGTATTGTTTTTCCTTTGTGGGTGCAATTTTTATGGAAAAAATCGAAAAAATCTGTTTCGTGGGTATAGCTCATTCCCAGATTTACTATGTAGGTATAGTATTTTTTTCAAATTTCCTTTGTGGATGTTTGTTTTTCCAAATCAAATTCCTTCTTTGTAGTTATCGCTCTTTTATTCGGCTGTTACATCAGTATCCAATAGTTAATAGTAGTTTCCCGCCCGAAGCGAGCGAGGAATAAGTGGGACCTAATCAGTCTCATGCGTCCGAGAAACTTGAACTGATCCGGGCACAAGAATCTAAGGGTAGTCTAGCCCCGATAATGAGAATCCAAGGTAGTTGATAGTGATTTCATTTTCCTACTAAATTTTGCTTCGTACGTAATTTTTTAAAATTTCTAAAAGTTTAACTCAGAGCTGCTGTCGATCCCTCTGCATGAGTCCTGAATACTGGTTCATAGATAAGTGATCAGTGCAATTGGCTGTTACTGTTTATGGCATCTAGACTTCTATGATCGATTCTACCGGAAAGCTTGACGTTGAGATTCCCATTTTGTCTCAAGGGCTTGAAAGAGGTCTGCACATTCAATAGCCTGATGGATGTGATGTCAGTCTAAAACCCCTGAATGTACAGTAAATGGGTGCTCTAATATCAACTTTGTTGGAGGAAGTCGTTGCATGTTGTACACCTATGGTCCTATGGGAACAGGGTATACCTTTTAAGTGAAACCACCATCTCGGTTTTTGAAATTAGGTTGTTATTTGTTGATAAACATTGATTTTGCTCTTCATTATAGGCAGATGAACTCAGTTCCCTGAAACGAGTTCTCAAATTCACAGGGAGGTAGATTTACTATGTTAATTTGATCCTGGAATTTGATTGTCCGTCCATTTCTTGAATCGACAGAGCTGAACCATAAGCTGTTGAATTTCTGGTATTATAGAACTTATCTTGGACGTGATGCATTTAAATCCGCGAGTTTTGATTGCCCTTGGAGGAGCCGATCCTTTTATTCCAGTGGAGTTTATTGTATTCATCGCGTCCGTTCCTAATCGGCAATCAGAACTTTTATGATTCGCCCGTTTGTTTGTTATGTCATGGACCCAATCCGTGTTATCTAGCAGAGTTAAAGTTTAGTTTTCGGGTCCGATCCTCAAATCGGAATCAGAGATTTTATATAGCTCGTTTGTTTTGTGTTGCAAGTCCAGACCCGATGTTTTTATAGGTTGGAGTTAAGAATTGGTCATTGCGTCCAATATAGTTTTGAATGCGCCATGATAAATTAGTAACTTTTTTAGTAATTTAAACAAAGTCCAAGATTAAAAAAAGAATGTACTATCAATATTTCCCTTTATTAATAAGAATATATATTTTTAAGTATCAAATTACTTTGAAGTGTAAATTACAAATTAACAGTGAAAGTAATTTCAATTTTATTTAAACTACTTTTAATTCAATTTATTCACATCTATATGCATTTTGAATTAACCTAGACTTGCAAGAAACTTATTCTTCCAAGTGTTATATTGCGACATCCATCCATGTATATATATATATATATATATATATATATATATTTACTTTCTACTTTTCTATCTTATTACTTTTTTAATACCACGTGTTAACTTTATTTAACACCATAGCATTCACGATGGAAACACATTCTTATAAAACATGTTAAAATAGTGGGTTAAACCCTTTATTTAATACCGTAGCATTCACGATGGTAACACATTCTTATAAAACATGTTAAAATAGTGGGTTAAACCCTTTTACACTTCACCCTTATCTATACTGCTATCCGTTTAATATTGTTTTTAGCATCATAATTCAAAGGTTTTTTGTGAAATAACACCAACCTAGACTTAATGGATTGTGCATTGTATACCACCACGTAGTAAATTCGATGGTGATTTTTTTTATTGGAATCTGGAATGAAATAATTTCGTTAATAAATATATCATGGATCATTATTAAATACTTGAGTACCAAGTGACACCCCACTTTATCTTTGCTCAAGATTTGTCGTGGTTAAAATAAATCATCATATTTATAACTAACGCATAAACTGTAAAATCGGACCATTAAATGGAAAGGTAGCAAAATTGATGACAAAGCACTATCAAGTACAGTATTCAGTACTGACCAGGCTAGCCGCAAAAACGTTCTCATATGACTACTCTAGATAAAGTACAAGACTTGCAGAATAGATATCAATGTTTTTGTAATGACATTACAAATAATGGTGATAAAATCTAGGCATTTTGCAATAAGAAGTGAAAGTTTTTGGCCAATTAGATAACAGATAATTCAAATTAAAATAATTAAAATAAATGAACAATAATAAATCTTATAGTGAACCATGGCAAAAATAATAATAAAAATTGAAACCATATGTCTAATCAAGGTGAATTAATGTCACAATCAGGAAAAACTTGATACGTAGTATCCTGCCAGCAGCAGATACAATAACACGTGAAAAGAATCTCTTTGCTATCTAAAGATATTGAAAAGCATTAATAATTTATACAAGGACGTATAACCTTTGATATACTTTGCATCATATATGAGACACAAGGCATTTATTTATTAATTTTATTATATTGTTGTGTATAACAATGTCTCCCGCAACCATATCTAAAGTGATTTTTTAAAATTAATTTTATAAATGAGGGTACAAATGTTAGACACAAAAAATAAGACTTGAATATTTTTAGTGTTTCAATGAAACTATTCCTCGCTAGCTGAATTAAATTAATAAGCATTATAGATAGAGACCAGCATTATTCACCATTTGGTGAAGTATTTAAATATTTTATGTCACTAAAGGAAGAATCATGCCAATTAACTTACATATCAACCTCAACCTTTTTGAGTAGACAAACAATTTAACGATGGTCCATGCTTTTAATAATGACCATAGATAAAATGGCATCTTTTTTGTAAGACAACCAAAATATATAAAATTCAGACTAGACACAAGTCAAGGTTTGCTAGTTTTTTTGTTTTATTTTTTTATTAATGAGTGTGACAATATGTGTTATTTAAATATTAAGTTATTGATATGAAATTGTTTAATAAGTAAAGTTAATGATATGAGATTGTTTTTCAGATTAATTATATCGTTAATTTTAACTCAATTTTAATGATGTGATTAATTCGAAGGACAATCTTATTATCATTATGAATCACAAAAATCTAAGATCTAGATAAAATTAATATTTTTATTAAATTTATTTAATATATATATATATATATATATATATATATATATATATATATATATATATATATATATATATATATATTATTTAAATTAAATTAAAGTTTATAAAGATAATATTTTATGATCAACACTTTTATTAATTAGATAAAATTGTATTTTTTTTAATTTTTTGTATTAAATTAAAACAAAAAATTAATTCATAAGAGAGAGTTTAATTGGCAATCACTCATTATATTATAAAGTATGATGTAAACTATGCAATTCAATATTTAAATCCTCAATATAACAAACTAATAAAATAAAATTGAACATAAAAATAATTAAATTATTTATTTTTAAATTATTCCTTTCTTAAATATTAAATATTACTATCAAATATATATATATATTTTTTAAATACTAATTTATTAACATCAATTTTCAATTAAAGAATTACATTTGTAAATTTATGATGATTAGATTTTTAATAATTTACATATATATTTAATAATTTAAAAAAAATATTATTTATTTATTTATTATGATAAAGAATATGAATGGTATTTACCAATTCCTCCTAAATTAAAGATACCTTATACAATTTAATAAAGAGTTTGAATTAATAAGAAATATGGATGGTCTTTATCAAAAGATATCCTATATCATTTAATAAAAAATGTGAATTAATAAGGAATATGAATGGTCTTTATCAAAAGATATCCTATATCATGATAAAGAGTGTGAATTAATAATGAATATGAATGGTCTTTATCAATCTTATAGGATTATGTAGTTAAAACCTTCAGACATATTTTTCCTTATAAATTAAGAATATCATATATTAATACATTAAAGCAAACGTTGCAACTTATATCTTTAATATCTAACCCATGGCCCATGGCTAGACCCATGGCTACACATTAATGGTGAAAATCTTCATACAAACCTGGAGTATGTTCACTACAACCTTGTTAGAGAAAAAATTGTAAAAATATATGCTAAAACGGAAGTAAATCCTTGTTAAGTGAAGTATTACGTTTCTTGGACACAATAGATTCCATTTGACTTGTGAGAAAACCTAATAGATTATCACAAAAGTTATATGTTTTAGCATAGCCCCTTGAAAGGCATGCAAAGATATAGAGCTAAGGCATATTATATTATGACATTTATGGATTGGTACATGAAACCATCCTAATATATAATTTTAGTCTGCGTTGATATCAAATAGAGATCTTTGCATGCTATAGATATTGCTTGTTTCTAAGTTGCTTCATGTTGAGATGTAAGTACTTCAAACCCCATAACATAGTTTCGTAGGAGAGTATTAATGATTGCATTTGAATCATTCCTGCGCTTTTTGTTTTTGTCTTTATTTTTGTTAGTATCCATGGGAGTATAGGAATATTTTAGGTTAGAGTGGACCAAAAGAAAATATAAGGGTGGTAGATAAGTTTATTGGTAGATAATTTTATTGATTGTAAATTTCTTATAGCACTTTGTTTTAAGCTTTTGTTTTTTTATTTTTGTCTTTGATGGTATACAGGAAGTATAGGAATAGTTTAGGTTGGATTTTATTAGAAAAAAATACTTATTAGTTGTAAAATTTTCATTATGACTTTTTTCCAAGCCTTTTCTTTTGTTGTTGTTAATACTTATGAAAATACAAGAATGATTCACATTGGTTTCTATCAATTTTTTTTAGTGATTCCATTTTTTAATCTTTCAATTCACTAATCTCTATGAATTTTAGAACATTAGTCTTTATGATTTTTAAAACCCTTATGCTATTGCCTTTTATACTCATGCATGTTCCGAATCTATTTGACTTCTTATAAAGTATGTGAATGTGGTAATCATGATCCCCACCATGAAATTATTGTAGAGTGGCATTATATGGAAATCAAGCCTTAAAATTGAAGTGGGTTCCTATCAAGAAGGTTGATCATTGATATATCATAGTCCTTCTACTAGATAATAATGACATTTTAGAAAGATATATGCACACATTTTGGGAGTAGAGAAACAATATTGATAAAGGAGAATAGGATATGCCACATCTTGGGGTGTCTTTGGTATGAGTCCATTCATGATCCTCTTAAATCCAATAAAATTGAGTAAATGAATCGATTGATCTCATATATATATAGTATTCTTAAAAATAAATTTGGGAAGCTAATATCATACGATATGCCATGTGAAAGGTGACCTATGGGAATGGTAGAGGAGGAATTAGTTTCCTTTATATACACTATGCAATGGATATATATTTTCACCATAATAACAAGTAATCATGTCATGTAAGGGTAAAGGGATAACCTACTATGGAAATTATACCCTAATTAGTTTTCACATACTTAACTATGATGAAAGAAAGAAATTAACTATTCTAGTGATGCTATGGAAGTGAAGGAAAATATTCTAAAAGGAAATTACCCTATGAAAATTAACACTATTATTTTAAATTCCAATCTAGTGAAAGCAAGAATAATTTACTCTAGGAAAGTAATGAACTCTTATTCTAGTGAAAGCAAAGCAATATGCTAATTAAAACAATAAATCTACTCTAAATAAATTGGGAACAACAATCTATTCTATTGAAGCAATAAACTTATTCTAAGAAAGCATTTAAGTTCTAATCTAAGAAAAATAAATACAATTTTACACTATGAGAGAAAGAACAATTGTTCTATAAAATAAATGACAACTATCTAAAGAGGAAATACAACTATCTATGAAAGCAATTTTAACTTGTATATTAATGCAATACAAATATCTATGAAAGCAAGGGAAATCTATTTTAAGTGACTAAAACTTATGATGCAATCTTGAAAAAGCAACATTAAAAACCTTGATCGAAAGACACGCACTTATATTCAGATTTTATTCATGAATCTAACTGTAATATTCCTATGGATGTGGTGCAAGAGACTATGATTTTTATATGAATGCGAGACTAACAAAATGAATGTGAGAGTAAAGTGAATGATAGACAAATATTTTTGGTGTTTTATATTTAATTCAAGTTCTTGATCTATTGATGAAATATAGTGAGAAAAAACAAAATATAACTATGAAAGAAAAAATGGTATTAAATTATGAGAAAAAAACATAGTAAAGATAGATTAAGCAAAGGGATTATACTATAGTTCCGCACACTATAGGGGGACCGCCTGCTAGTTTATGATACGGAAGAAAACTCAAGAAACCTTACAATCAATGAATTAACATATTCATTGAAATTCTATGATAATTAGGAACAATTGTGATATTAAATTAAAAGAAATGTGCACAAAATAATAATATTATGCATTAATATGATGATATAATAAGGATGGTTCTTTCCACTTGGTGAGGCCTACTTATAATGTCTTTTATAGTAACTAACTTAGAGAGAATCACTACTATAAAATAGATAGGTAGCGATGATTCAGTGTCCTATTTTATTTTGAAGATATAATTCCTACAATTCTCTAATGAATCAGCGAATCATATGAATATTAATTGGACATGTTGTCATTCTATTTACCGATCTTTAGCTTTGTATATGATTATTAATGCTCAGCTGAAGTCAATATTGTTGAGATTTTCTGTTTTATTAAATTAGTCAAAAATCTCAGTAAGTGACAAAAATTAGGAATTTGTTGCTAGATTAGCTCCAGGTTGTTGGGAGAGAGTTAATGCATCCTAAATTTGAGTTGAGAGGATTTATGAGGCAGTTTGATTCTCTCTGCTATATAACAGGTATTCATACGGATGGTTTGTGTGTGTGAATTATGTAATCTCCTGTTTTGATTAATAAAGACTGCCGATGCCTATGTTGTGTGGACGTAGCCCAGATTGGTTGGGTGAACCACGGTAAACTTCTGTGTTTCCTGTGTATGATTTATTTGTTGCGTATATGTTTTAATCTGCTGTGTATCTTAGCTCCAACAATTGGTATCAGAGCTCAGTTGGAGGTGGAGCGCGTGCTGGAGGTTGCAGGACATACGTTGTGTATGGTCAAACTTTGTTATATGGGTTGCTTTATAATGTGGTCAACCTCTGGTGCATGGAGCGCACTGCTGTTCAACTGCGTGGCTGCCCGGTGCTGAACTGGAGCGCTGGTGTGTGGAGACAGGTCGAAGGTTTTTTGGTTGTGCGTTGTTTGCTGTACCGTGAGACTGCGCGTAAGCTGAAGACTCGCAGCGTTGATGCAATGTCCGTGTTGAAGTTGATTGGAAAGTTTTTTTTTTTTATGAACGCCATTTATAAATCGGACAATCTGACAGCCGGATGCGTGAGTTTATTGCCGTGGGTCGATTCTTATCATCTGGAAGCTCAACCAGATGCGTGAGCAATGTTATCATGGAGGTCTGCGTGGAGAAGTCGTGGCCAGTTTGTTATGTGCGCAAACTGCCGTAGACCGGTAAGCCGAAGTTGCATTTTGAACAGCGTTGAATGGTGACGACTTGCAGCGTAAGTCGATTTGCAGTTTTATATAAAGTCGATTTGGAGTTTTTTTAAAGTCACGTATGGTATGTGTTCTTTAAACAAATCGATTTATTATTGCAACGTTTTAAAACAAAAAAAAAAGAGGAACGTAAATCGATTTCACATATAAAAGGTCACATCTAAAAAGTTTTTAAAATCGATATGTAAAATCGATGGTATAATATATCGATTTGAGTGGTGGATTTTTAAATCGATTTTATTTTAAAAGGGTGGAGTTTATAAGGTGCACTTTTTTGTAAAAGTGTTTTTTTAAATCGATTTGTAATTTGTTTTTTAAAACCATTTGCATATGGTATGAAAGGAAAGACCTTTTTTCTATAAGGTGAAGGTTATTTTTTTTTAAAAGGAAGTGAGAGGCACTTAAAGGAAGGCAAGGGCAATTTTTTTTTTTTAAATCAAAATTCTTTATTTAAAAGTTGGTTTTTTGGAGATTATTGTGTTTTTTGCTGATACAAGATGGCGAAAACTCAAAATGCCCGGTTTGAAATTGAGAAGTTCAATGGTAAAAACAACTTCGAGATCTGGAAGGTAAAGATGCATGATCTCCTGGTTCAACAAGGCGTGGCGAAAGCACTGTTGGGGAAAAGCAAAAGGCCTTCTTCCATGACGGAGGATGAATGGGATGAGTTGGATGACAGAGCTCTGAGCGCAATTCGGTTATGTCTGGCGGATGACGTTCTGTTCAACATTGTGTCAGAGAAGACCGCCGCAGGCTTGTGGTCGAAGCTTGAAAAGCTCTACATGACGAAATCCTTGACAAATCGGATTCTCCTGAAGCGACAGCTTTATGGTTTGCGGATGAAGGAAGGTACCTCGATTACTGACCATATGAATGTTTTCAATACTCTATTGGTACAATTACAAAGTCTAGATGTAAAATTTGATTCAGAGGATAAGGCAATAACTCTATTGTGTTCATTGCCCGAATCGTGGGATCACTTTGTTACTTCCATAAGCTTTAGTACTGCAGCTGTCCTTGAGTTTGACGATGTGGTTGGAGCCATGTTGTCTGAGGAGACGAGGAAGAAGTCGAATTCTGACACCTCTACATCAGAGGCAATGATGGCTAGAGGTCGTTCTAGAGAAAGACGCTCAGGTAAGCGCAGCGATTCGCGTTCAAAGTCGAAAGGGAAGAAGAGCAAAGTAAAGTGTTGGTTTTGTGGCAAATCGGGGCACTTGAAGAAAGACTGCTGGAAGAGACAGCAAACAGAGAAGAAAGGAGACTCTTCGACGGAGAAGGAGGAGGCAAATGCGACAGATACAGGTTCGGCATCTGGTTCAGGTATGAGCGACGAAGTGTTGTCTGTTAATATGTCAAATCATGATCAACATTGGTTGTTAGATTCCGGTGTATCAAACCACATGTGTATTCATAGAGAATGGTTTAAGACATATAGATCAGTTAATGATGGAGTCGTGTACATGGGTAATGATGTCACATCTAATATTGTTGGGATAGGAAGCATACAACTGCAAATGTTTGATGGCACAACTAAATTGTTAACAGATGTGAGACATGTTCCAGACTTAAGAAAAAATCTAATTTCACTAGGAGCACTTGACACAAATGGATATAAAACTGTAATTCAAGGTGGAGTTATGAAAATCTATAAAGGCATTTTACTAGTAATGAAAGCTAAGAAAGTAGGAAATCTGTTTCAGTTAGAAGGAAGAACAGGGTCAGTTCATGTGTCTACGGTGTCTGAACATGACAGTAGTTCCATTCACTTATGGCATCAAAGATTGGGGCATATGAGTGAAAGAGGGTTGAAAATTTTGGCTGATCGCAAGTTACTTCCAAATCTGAAGTCTGGAAAGTTAGATTTCTGTAAGCATTGCTTGTTTGGAAAACAAAGTAAACAAAAATTTAAAACAGGGAAACATACTAGTAAAGGCATACTTGATTATATCCATTCAGATGTTTGGGGTCCAGCACCTACAACTTCATATGGTGGTTCGTCGTATTTTGTATCATTTATTGATGACTTTTCTAGGAAAGTGTGGGTCTACATGATGAAAAAGAAGTCTGATGTTTTTACAATTTTCAAACAGTTTAGAGCATTGGTAGAAAACATCACTGGTAGAACAATAAAATGTTTAAGAACTGAAAATGGTGGTGAGTTTACTTCCAAGGAGTTTGAAAACTATTGCAAGGATGCAGGGATCGAGAGACATAAGACCACGGTTTATACTCCTCAGCAAAATGGAGTTGCTGAACGCATGAACAGGACTCTTCTAGAGAGAGCAAGGAGTATGCTGAGTAACGCCGGGTTGCAAAAGGAGTTGTGGACGGAAGCGGTGGCAACAGCTTGTTATGTGATAAGCCGATCTCCATCGACGGCCATAGACTGCAAGATTCCGCAAGAGGTATGGAAAGGACACCCTTGTGACTATTCTAAACTCAGAGTGTTTGGTTGTGATGCATATGCTCTAGTGCCTAAACATCAGCGAACTAAGTTAGATCCAAATTCTAAAAGGTATATCTTTGTTGGGTATGGTGTTGGAACAAAGGGATATAGATTGTGGGATCCTACTACCCGCAAAATCATCATCAACAGAGATGTAAAGTTTGATGAATCCTCTCTTGTACAGTTAGATGTAGATAATAAATTGAAACAGGATAATGTATTTGATTTTCAGCACATTCAGTTTGACATCACTTCTAATGATAGTCATGATGACCATAGTTCAGATTCTAGTCATGAACAGGTTTCAGATACTAGTTATGAACAGGGTTCAGATATAGAGCGTGAACAGGTCTCAGATGCTGGTCATGAAGAAGTTCCTACATATGGTAGTCAGCCAATCGAGGAAGCACCAGAAACATCCTTAAGGAGGTTGACAAGAATCAAACGGCCACCGAGAAGGTATGATGATTATGTTACTTCAGTTGCTTTGACCGCTAATGATGATGAACCTCTGTGCTATCAGGAAGCTATAGAAGGTTCGAAAAGTGACAAGTGGAAAGCAGCTATGAAGGAAGAAATGATGGCCTTAAGTAAGAATGGCACATGGGATCTGGTTGAGCTTCCGAAAGACAGGAAAACTGTGGGGTGTAAATGGGTTTTCAAGCTGAAACGGGGTGTGAATGATACGGAGGACAGGTACAAAGCGCGACTGGTTGCAAAAGGGTTTTCTCAGAAAGTCGGTATTGACTTTCATGAGATTTTTTCACCAGTGGTTAAAATTGTTTCAATTAGAATTGTGTTAGCTTTAGTTGCTTTGTTTGATTTAGAGTTACAACAACTAGATGTTAAGACTGCTTTTCTACATGGAGATCTAGATGAGGAAATTTATATGGAACAACTGGAGGGGTTTGTTCAGCATCGCAATAAGAAATTTGTCTGCAGGCTCAAGAAGTCATTATATGGCCTGAAGCAGTCGCCTCGGCAGTGGTATAAGAAGTTTGATTCTTTCATGTTGAGTCAAAAATATATAAGAAGTGAATATGATCATTGTGTTTACTTTAAGCAGTTAAGTAATGGCATGTTCATTATCTTAGTGTTATATGTTGACGATATGCTTTTAGCAAGCAAAAGCATTGAAGAAATCAATAGGTTGAAGACTCAGATGGCAAGGACGTTTGATATGAAAGATCTAGGAGCAGCAAGACAGATTTTGGGCATGGAGATTTTCAGAGACAGGAGCAATGGTAAGCTGTGGCTATCACAACAGAAGTATATTGAGAAGATACTTTTGAGGTTTGGTATGAACAATGTGAAGCCTGTGTCAGTCCCTTTAGCTTCCCATTTTAAGCTTTCTTCGAGTTTATGTCCTAATACAGATGAAGAAAAATTGTATTGTTAGTATGAATTCTTCGTTGAAGTGTACGAAAAAGAACCACTTTAGCTACGCATAACTAATAGCCCTAACAACAATAGAGGCTGCCAAACATCTTCAGATCTGCGATTAGTAGTTAAAATGCTGCAACAAACAGATCTATAAATGGAAAGACATTAAGCAGTAAAGTAAAGAGTTTGCTCCATGCATCCAACGGACAAGACAAGAACACGATTTTTGAATGAATTTTTATATTACAGGGCACCTGGGAGGAAAACAAGAAGGTGTATCCAGCTCTCCTCAATGGGATGGGTTCTTTGTAGTCCTCAGCAGTTCAGATCTAAGCTTTCTCTCTCTTGTAGATGTAGAAAACCTAATGCAAAAATGAAGCTCAATGGGAGCAAGTGATGGAAAAATGAGACCAAGTGTGTAGATCCAGAGTGATCTAGTAGGCAACAAAAGGTGAAGAATGATGGGGAAAACCCTCCTATTTATAACAAAATATTGGGTCATTCTAGATCTTGGTGCATGATTAAAATAATGTTAACCAAATCTAGATCCACCTTTTATGGAATATTTTATTATATTTGTTGGAGGGAAAGGGTCTTTGACTTAGGTCAAATCCCTTGATTAGTTAAAAATAAATAAATAAATGATTTATTTATCTTTTTAAGGAAGTGGTTGGAAGATAATCAAATAAATAATGATTTATTTAATTATTTGTGGGTGATTTGGTCATATTTAACAAGGAATATTATCTAAACAAGATTTAAATAATCATTCCTAGAAATTAATGAGATAAATAGAGGTTTATCTAATTAATTTCTTTGGTTTTGGGTTAAACATGACTGGGAATAATAATTAAATTATGGTTTAATTAATTATTCCATGAGGAAAGTCAAACAAACATGGGTTTTTTTAATATTTCCTTTTGGGGTTTCCTGTTTTAACATAGTGAAAGTGGTTTTGCTTAGGGTAAAACTGGTCTTACATGGTGTACTTGGGTCCATCTAATGGTAATAAGTTAGATGACCAAAAAATGGTGTAACATATATGTCTCGAATTCCATATGCCGATGTAGTAGGATGTTTGATGTATGCGATGGTTTGTACTCGACCAGATATTTCACATGCAGTTGGGGTTGTCAGCAGGTACATGGAAAATCCGGGTAAAGAACACTGGTCAGCAGTGAAATGGGTGCTTCGGTACTTGAGAGGCACAAGTAGTTATTGTATTACTTACAATAAGAGTAGTGAATTTGTTTGCGGGTATGTTGATTCCGATTTTGCAGGTGATTTGGATAAGAGAAGGTCAACTTCAGGGTACGTCTTTACTCTTGCAGGTGGAGCTATCAGCTGGATGTCAAAGCTACAGAACAGTGTTGCTTTATCCACTACTGAAGCAGAATACATTGCTGCTTCTCATGCTTGCAAAGAGGCGGTTTGGTTGAAAGGTTTGCTTGGTGAGTTTGGTAGGTTACAGGACAACATCAGGTTACTTTGTGATAGTCAAAGTGCAATACATTTGGCTAAGAATCCGGCCTATCATATTAAATCAAAGCATATTCCAAGTAAGTACCATTTTGTAAGGCAGGTTATCACTGAAAGGGGAGTCTCTCTTGAAAAGGTGCATACAAAGGAAAACTGTGCAGACATGTTCACGAAACCATTTTTGTTGGAGAAGCTGCGTTGGTGTTTGGCTTCTCTTGGCTTGCAGAACAAATAAATAATAAACAGGGCATCAGGCTAATTGTTGTCAAGGTGGAGATTGTTGAGATTTTCAGTTTTATTAAAATAGTCAAAAATCTCAGTAGGTGACAAAAATTAGGAATTAGTTCCTAGATTAGCTCCAGTTTGTTGGGAGGGAGTTAATGCATCCTAAATTTGATGTGAGAGGATTTATGAGGCAGTTTGATTCTCTTTGCTATATAACAGGTATCCATACGGATTGTTTGAAGGGTGTGAGAGTTTGTGAGGATTTGATTAATTATGTGATCTCCTGTTTCAGGGGAAATAAAGAATTGTTGATGCCTTTGTTGTGTGGTGGTGACGAATGGTTGGGTGAATTTTGTGAACCACGGTAAACCTGTGTTTCTGTGCATGATTTATTTCTTCCGTGTAGTGTGTTTAATTCTTGTGCAATCTTGGCTCCAACAAATAAAGTTTGGTAAGTAATAGTCCTAATATAATCTTCCTCCATTCCATATGCCACAGATGGTTGACTAAGTGTTTGACCTTGCTATTATGGTGTCCCGATGAGTTTTTCGTTGTGCCCAATAGATGGAAAACCATACTAGAGTTATTTGACACTTGCTTATGTGCTTGAGATAACATGTTCCCTTCAAAATCTATTTGAACATTGGATCTAGCTACAAAATGTTATAAGGGTTGAAAAATATGTCAGTTTCCATAACCTTTGCAAATCAACCCTATTTTATCAAGTAAAACATATAGAACTAGACATGTATTAGAATTTTACCTTTTTGTGTCTTTGGTAGATTATATGGATTATTATTCATGGAAATGATGTAAAAATGAGTAGGTTATGAGGGTTTATACGAAATATAGGTGAAAAAATGAAGTAACGACACGCGAAAAGACATGATTTCTTCAACCCAACATTCCCCCATGCTTAAGGTGTTGCATGTCCACAAGCATATTGATAAAATTTTCAAAATTTTGACAATACTGTAGCTTAGAGGATAGTTTTAGAAGATTGTATTATAATATCAAAGTTAATTTTGGCTCCTTTATTCTTCATGGAAACTGCCCACTTGGGTTTTCTCATTAACATCTTTGTTTTTAACTGCTTCATTTTTTGTTGAAGTGCTTTGTTAACCTTCTTGAGTTTTGATTTTTTATGATGCCAATCGTACATTCACTTAAGAATATTATGGTTATGTTCTTTGAACAATTCATTTTCGTTTTTTACATGCTTTTCTAAGAATTATAATTCAACTATTTCATCTTTTAATGCTCTAATAATATCTTGGTCCATAGAGAAGGGAACATCATCATTATGTGTAGGACAACATATAGTATGAATTAGACTATCACTATTTAAAGTATGCTAAAAAATAGGAGAAGACTCCTTTACCTTTTCTTTGTGTGCCTCTTTCTCCAAAGTATCATAATAATCATCAACTTGTTATTGAATTTTATCGACCTTATAGCTTCTTCTTTCAAGTTTTGACAGTGATTCTGATTTCTTGAGCTCCACAATCTTCAAATTCTCAGATGAAAGAACATTGTTTCCTTTTGTCATGCTTGTGGTGATTCTCTTGCATTTTATTTTTGTCTTATTGTTCCTTTCTGGTTCTATTTTTGCAGCGCTAACATTCTTTTTCGTAGGTTCAAATATAACAATAACACTATTTCTTTCCCTTTGGATTCTTCTTAACTTCTTTTGTCACTCTTCTTCTGGGTATGATCTTCTTCTTATCCTCATTTGCATTTTTATTTTTATTCTTGTTATACTTCCTTTTTTACGGTTCCCCTTTGTCAACTAGTGAAGAATTTATGGTTTTAGATTATTCAAGTGCATCTTCATTCTCATATATCAATGGATCCTCTAGAGCTAGAATTTCATTTGTCTTGGTGAGTCCAATATCTTCTATCTCTTGAGCTGACAATTATTCTTCTCTTGTATTCTCTTCTTGGGGCTTAGGGTTTGATGAAACCATATTTTTTTTTGGAATGATGTCTTCTTCCTTTGATAACTCAATGAAATCATTTTTGATTAAGAAATTTCTCCTTATCATTCCTTGATTTCAATTTTCCTTCGATAAGGATTTAAATTAGCCTGAAATGATAGAGGGCACTGTCAACATTTCTAGAATTCATTTGGATATTGAAGGCCATCTTTCTAAGACTATTGATTGAATAATATGGAAATTTTATCTCCTTCCCTTTTAGAAAATGCATCAAAAGTCGAATGTGCTAGAATAGAATGATGCCATACATGTCTTTGTAGGTGATATACTTTTGAGGAATGAACAAAAAATTCCTCCATTTCCTTTTAAATGCTGATACATGGATACCTTTTTTGCATGATGTAATGTCTGTGTCAGGTTTCTTTAGAGACATCCATGATTATTCTGTGTGCTTCTGGCATTTGAACTAATTTTCGCTAGTTCTTGGAAGTCCTATCTCGAATTCTACTCCATAAAATGCTATTTCAAATGACTTGATAAATTCACGTCATGTCCTTCAAAATTTTCAAGGAAATTCAACCATCCTGCCTTTCTTAATTTCTTCCTTCATTTGGGATAGGCTGTAAAAATGTTTGCTCCTTCAGGCTCATGGCAGATGACAATACCGATTGCAAATGTTGGAAGTTTTAGACTTCGGAATGTACATCAAGACAACTGCTATAGGGAATGTTATGGATGGTAGTGGGATATTATCAATGGCTTTGGGAGGAATGATTGATAATGGTAGCTAATTATAGGATTTTATGGTGATGATAGATAAAAATAAGACTATCCATGCAATAATTACATATTTTTTTGATAAAATCTCATATATTTTATAAAACATTTCGATTGACGCCTTCAAATTCATGTTTTTGAGTGGGATGGAAGCATTATGATTCAAGGAATGGTGGGATAGGAGGTACGAATATATTGTGCCAAAATTAATTTCATATGAGGTTTATTTAGAGTAGGACTCTTTCTTGAGCTTTATTAAAAATAATAGGTAAGTCCATATATCATATATCCATAATTTTGAATTTAATAAAATTGACTAATATGAATTATGTTACCTATCAAGTTACCTTATATTTTCTACTTTGATTACTTACCAGATTATGGACATGGATTTACCTTATATTGAAAGAACTGATCAACTGATGAATGTTTTATTGGATATGGAATTTTATTGGTCAGAATATATTCCAAGTCTTCTTCAAGAAATCTTTCTGATGTTGGTGGAAATGATATTTTTATTTAAAATAGAAATAAGTGACAACAATAATAACCATTAAAACACATTCTCAATAATATAAATACTAAATAACTGAAATAGTTCAACTACCTTAGCAGATGTGAAAGACAACATGGAATACAAATATCTGCAGAATAGTCTTACAAATATCCACAATCCATGCAAGAAGAATGTGCTAGCCCATAGGGCTTCTGATATTAAGTAAAATTTCCAAGATAAATTATACAACGAACATCCTTAGCTCCAATAGTGGGGCATTGAAGCCATTCCTTTCTCTACAAAAGAACTAGCTTATCTCTCTAATGCTTTCGAGGGGCAGTTGTTGGGCCTTGTTTTTTATCTCTTTTTGCTTAAGAAATACATTTTATTTTTCCACATTATCCATATATTTACCATCATATTCATCCTAAATTGAAATAAAGATGAATATACAGGTATTTAATTTATTTTTTTCAATTATTATATGTTTTTTGTGAAAATTGGAATTGAAGTGCAATTTTGGACAACAGCAGGAATTCCTGTAATAGCATGATGGTTTGCATATGTGCAGGCCACTTGGGCTCGAGCTGGATATGTTTATAGAAATCTCTAGAACTAGGAGTAAGAGTACACCTATTGGTACAGTCAAATTGAGTTTTAATATGCTTAGTCAAAGGCGGTCAAACAGGACCAGTCTTTATGGAGGATCCCTAGAAACTAGGTCAAAACTCTTATTTTGTGGGATTTTTCCAGATTATGGTGGATATGATAGATGAATTCGACTTGATATGATATGATAAGGATATTTATGATTACTTGAGATATTTTAGATCAATTTGTTAGATATTTCATCTATTTAAGCCTCACACTTTGAAGGCTTTGACAATGGAACTTGTATGACTTATTATTATTATCTTTGAGACTTGAAGACATAATAGAAGATATGTTCTATCATATTTTGATGTTGTTACATGTTTATTGATTGCTTGAAGTCTTGAGTAGCTGAGTTTACCTACAATGCGTGAGGCAAGGGTGGAAAGGCCCCCACACTGAGCTAAGTGCACTTATTAGTTTTCATAGCTGTAATTTGTGAATTAGTTTATTTAGATTTATTATTTCTTTCTTTCATGTTTTCACAATGGTATTGATGATATAATGAAACCGGTAATGAAGCACAGCCAGGACCTCTGAACATAGAGCCTCTTGATTATTATTTCATATATCTTAATCCATTGTTTGGAAGTTAAATTTCCTTCTTTCATGTTTTCACAATAGTATTAAAGATATAATGAAACCAGTAATGAAGGACAACCAAGACCTCTGAACATAGAGCCTCTTGATTATTATTTCATATATCTTAATCTATTGTTTAGAAGTTATATTTCCTACTTTCATGTTTTCACAATAGTATTGATGATATAATGAAACCAGTAATGAAGGACAACCAGGACCTCTGAACATAGAGCCTCTTGATTATTATTTCATATATCTTAAATCTATTATTTAGAATTTAGATTTCTTGCTTTCATGTTTTCACAATGGTATTGATGATATAATGAAACTAGTAATGAAGGACATCTAGGACCTCTGAAAATAGAGCCTCTTGATTATTATTTCATATATCTTAATCCATTGTTTAGAAATTAATTAAGTTAGTTTTTATATTTGTAATATGCATTTCACTATCCATCAATAATCATCTTCTAAATTTGACTATGATTGAAACCCATATACTTTGGGGATGCTTCTAAGTTCACCAACCCGGATTGATAATAAATACTTGCATTAATTTGCAACAGTAAATTGACCCAAAAACAGCCAAGGTGAAAAGTCATGTGTTCATATAATGAGGGTGTATATATAACCAAGGGGTTATTCTTCACCCTCCTTGTGACTCTTTGAATTCCCTCATGTCTATTTTAATTCCTATGACTTTTCAACTTACATGACTCTTCATATTCCATGTGTTTCCTTTGGACTTCCACTTTACAATACACTTGAATACAATTTACATGATCCATAATAATGATGTGGAATATGATGAATTGTGACATGACATAACTTGACACTGATGACATGGATTGCATGATGATGTGAAAATGCCAAGTTTTCCTTCTTGTTGCATATTTCTTTGTGTCTGCTTGAAAATATGATACATGTCCTCTTCTTCCTCCTCCTTATGACTTGAAGATGAGGATTCTTCCATGTGATATTGATCTTGATCTTCTATTATAGGTTTGTTTTCCTTTATCTTCTCGCCTACTAATCATCTTATATTTTTAGCTCCATGTGTGAATTATAGCATGTCATCCTTATCCATCTCCTTATTCATAATCTTTTCATAGCATGATAGATTACCTTCATATGCAATTCAATCATGACAAGAACGATATCAGTCAAATAAACGCCTAGTATAAGATGGTGCATGATGATCTGCTGACTATGCCAGAACAAGGTGGTGGGACAAGGGAGAGCCTTAGTGATTATGGATTTGTGTAGCTCAGGAAGTCAGGGGTGGAGCTTAGGCTCTAATGCTAAACAATGTGCAGTTTAGGCTAGACTGAGGAAGAATATTGCGTAGTTTTAGAGCTCGGGGTGAGAGGTTGAGGGATTTTTCATTACTTCAGCGAATTGTGCAGTTTTGGAGGGAAGATGAGCCCAAGTAATTGTGAAATTTTGCATTTTAAGAGCTCGGGGATGAGGCTTGAGCCTTGAGACTGTGGAGTGTGGAGTTCATATAGGACTAGTGAGACAAACTGTGCAGTTTCTGGACTCAGTAAGCTTAATTGTGGGGTTTTGTACTACTTGGGAAAAATGCGGAGTTATGGGAGGCAAAGGAGGTTGGGCCATTGCACAGTTATGTAGCTCAAGAGCTCAAGTGATGAGATTGAGGCTAGACATTTCACAGTGTGCAATTGAGGCCATGCTAGGAATATGAATTTCACAGTTATGGGAGGCAAGTTCAGGCTTGAGAAATGAAATTGTGAAGTGCGTAGTACTAGAAAGAAAGGACTGCACATTGTGCAATGTCAAGGGATAAGGATGTAGCTTGAGGGTTAGAACTGCATAGCACACATTCTGGGAAGGTTGGATGAGGCTAAGTTGTTGGGGAACTTCTGAAAATTGGCTAAGTGTGGGACCAAAGAGACTGATGTGAATAGTGATATGACTTGATTGTGATCACACACTTGAAAAATTTTTGATGACACAAAAATGTAGATCATTTGAACACGTTCACAACATATTTCCCTCAATGTGAAAACCTTTTGATGTCTTCACGACAAGTGTGACACCAAAGATACACTTTGCGACAACCGTGATGAAGCTTGTGCGACAGTGCTTAAAATTTTGGGAATGAGTGATGTTGATGTTTGCGTGGTTAGACCAACTCATTCACATGAAGCTAACCCCTTGAAAACACTATAACAAGCATGCATACATTGTGTAATAGCTAAAATGTGAAAATACGCCAATTTTTAAAGTGTGAACGACTCTTGTAATATGTGGAAGACAATGAAAGAAACACAAGCCAAAGAAAATATAACATGAAAATGACACTAATTAGAGTAAAGGCAAGTGAAAGTGAGAGCCAAAAACATGAAAATGACACTCGCGAAAGCAAAGGTGTGTAAAAGCGATATTTGGAAAAACTCACCGAAATGGAAGTACGAACGCAACTAGAATGTCATAAATTGTCATTGTCAGTGCACACTGACTGTCGACATGGATTGGGCATCGCACAAACACAATCCTGATGGATCGTGCTATGCTTTTCCAAGCTTGCGTAGAAGAATGCGCTCATGAACTTATTGGAGACTGAGCATGTGTGTGCAAGTGACTTCAACACTTCCAATCCAAGAGGGAGCTAAAAATGTATCATCTAATCAAGAAGTGATTATGGAACGACTGATTGTAAGATCCATGATAGGCTCCAAAATTTGAGTATGAGAAAAATTTTAGAGGGTGTTTGTTGCAGCGACAACATAACCCCAACTGAAGCATCCAACTGATACTGACCTCCTTAATAACTCCCCCTTCGAAATCAATGGAAAAGGGATAAACTCACAAAACAATATACTGCAAACACAATAGCTCCCCTTGAAGACTAGTTGGATCTAATCATAATGCAACAAAAAAAATGATACTCTCTCTCACTCTTCATGGCAGTATGAAAACGACAATAACAAAAGTTTATCTCTCTTATTTCAGCAGTAGCACAGTCAATCAAAAACTCCAACAAAACTTCTCCAACCAAGAAAAAAACAACACATCATAAGCACCAACAATAACAATAACACTCAACTCAACAACAAGAAATAGATATATCATAGAAACAACAAATTCAATCAACAACACCAACTATAGAAACATCACTTCCTGAACCAAAACAAAAACACTCGCTTCTAAACTCAAGGTCCAAAAACACATACAAAGTAGAAATCATGACCATCCATATCAAGTAGCAACATCTGAGAAGCAAAAAAATACTAGGCATACTCCCCCTGAGCATCATCATCATCATTCCGCAATCAATGCCTCCGAGCTTAAGAGTACACCTCATGAACCAAGTAATGACTCCACACAAAATGAAAAGAAAAAATTCATATATGGTTGTAACACACACATAACATATGAATCTACATGCCTATCACTGATCAAAGACCTCAAATGGCATGACCTAAATATTTGAGAAATTGTTATAGGGCTTCATAAGTGAGATACATGGTTGTAATGAAAGTACAAAACTGTGACATCTATGAGCCTATTATATACAAGGATATGAGAAAAAAATGTACATGATAAGGCCCTACATCCAAGTTTCCATACATATTTGTTTCATAACTCTCTCCTTTACATACTTATCATCAAGATGATACATCTAACAACCCAAATGATGAACAACCAAACCACACACTATCCAAATTTTAGCTTTACATGACTCTCTTGAATAGGAAATGAGAGAAACATAGAAAATTTCAATGCGTGCTTCTTACATCAACAACAAAATAATGATAGTGGATAGAATATAAAGGTACATGACAAATTCTAAACCTCTCAAATATGACAATGCATGATGGCCTAATAGAAATGATTATAAAAAGATGTATAAATTACTTCAACAATAACAATATTTCTTCATCATTTCAATATTTTAGCAACAATAAAGAAATTAATCTGCCAATCCTAATCTACAATCTCATATCATGTGAAAAAATTCAAATCCTATTCCATCACATACCAAGTCAAACTATCAAATGTCAATTAGGTTCCTTCAACAAGATATATCATATATCCATATTATGATAGGCATCAACCAATGAAGAGTTTTCGTGTGATCAAACTTCTACGTTACACTTGAAATCCCTTGTCTTTCACCAACTTGTTGTCCATTTAATCCATTTTTCCCAAAGATCCCTTCTACCGTGAATCAAATCGGCCCTACAGCAGCTTTACATCATCACCTCATAGCTTCCTTGACCTATTTGACCCCATAGCCCAATTTATCTACATCTTGTTATCCAGTTTATGTATTTGATCAGTTTTATCCCTCACAAACTTAAAAACTAAAAAAAAACCAAAAACACACTTCATAACTAGCCTAATATCAGAACACCGCAAGTAAACACACCGACATCTTTTACACATATAGAGAGAGCCCTCTCTGAGTCCAGGAAGGCTAGGTCCTTGGGCTCCAAAGCTTGGTTTGATGTTACATCGTCATTTGGCTAGCCAATCGGCCAAATCACGGGACCCTAACACTTTGACTGTTGGAAATACTCAAAAGAAAGGGATACTGGGAAAACAAAGTTTATAAAAGACTTAGAGCAACAAATATTAATGACTGATAATTTAAGAGAGGAGCATCAGTGAAATCTAGTCTCATAAACTAGTATTGTCAAACATGAAAGAGAAAAATTAAAATATAGAGAAAGAACTGATAGGGAAATGAGACTCATTAATTTTATACTAAATACTCATTGAACATTGTAAATACATCTAATATTGCTCAAATATATTTATAATATGAGTGCTTGTTCAATCAAAATCCAACCCTTTTTCATTATTCATAAACTATCTTTATAGAGTTGTACACAATAGCTATGAAAGATAATATAAGACTTGTAATTACAATACTTGATATATTAAAAATATCTTTAGGTTCATGTACTGAAAATATAGACTCAAAAAATATCTAACAAATCCTAGAAAAACTATAGGTAAATCTACTTAAATCTAGGCATAAACAAAATGATTTGATCAACTTCTTTGTCGTAAAATAGAACAGGTCCCTTTGAAGTTGATTTCCTTTTTTTCCACAAAACAGGTCCCTCAATAAATGATCTTCGTTTTTTTTTTAATTTTCTTGGAAAAAAATTCTGACAGGTAACTTGTCTGTATTACTGATTTTCTGTTATGAGTTGTATATGAATATTTATTGACAAAAAATATGTTAGCATATCTATTTCGTTTCTGTAAAAATCACTAATAGGAATGCTCTCAATATTTTCCCTATATGTGTCCTTAGCTGACCTATTTTTCTGTTTCAAAATCGCTGACAAGCACGCTGTCAAGATTTTCCTGTAGGTTTTACTACCCGGCATATGTAGTTTTTTTCAAAATAGTTGATAGATGCACTGCCAATTTTTTCAAAACTTTTTGAAAATAGCATTGTCAACTCTCCTGATTATCATGGCGCATATGAAACTGGCAGGTCAACTGTTTACTGCGTAAACTAAGCTTTTGATTTTAAACAAGAGGAAATAAATGTTTATGATACCCTGACATATTAGTTGAAGGTATTTTCAACTTCAAGTAACACATCTAACTTGTTTAATCTTTGTTTCTATTTCTTCCTAGTCTCCATGGGATTTGATTTGGTATCTTGTTCATATTTTTTCTTGTGAGGGCTTGCAGACTTTTTCTTGAATTTCTTGTTTATAATTAAGTCCTTCAAAGACACATCATCTATATCAATGACCTAGCCAACTAACTCCAAATTTTTTCTGAGCTTGAACTTATATAGTAGCTTATTGGTTGGCCTAGTGTGCCTATTATCTTGTTTAGGAATTTCAGGTGCATTTTCTTCTGTGATTTGTTTCTTTCCCTTTGAATCTCTAGATATGGTTATGTTTGCAAGGGTATTTTCCGACGACAGAACTAAAAACTAGCAGAATCAATGTAAGCCTCTAGGATTTTCAACGATGGAGACTTTGACTTGTGGAATTTAGAAGTTTTCTTCTAACAAGCTTTAGGGGTTTTGGGGGAAACTGGAGTAGATGGGGCTTTTGAGTTTTCAACTGAAATAGGAGTTTGAAAAAGATTATGAACATGAGGTTTCTTTATCTTTCTAATGGTTTGAGCTCTACCTATTTTCCTTTTGGCAAGCTGATGCTGGAACCCTCCATAGAAAAGATAATGATCTTAGGTTCTGTTCAAATTTGTTGAAGTTTGCAACAAGAAACAGTTAAATTGGCATCCGGAAACAACATCCTTGATCCTAGTGAAATTTAAGCACCTACACTAGGTGGGGCCCACACAGGCTGTTTGTGGAGGTCTATTTATAGATGCATGAGAAAATTCTATTTATATTTATAGATGTATGAGAAAATTATATTTATATATGATGGTATATTTATATATGTATGTGTGAGTTCTATTTATAGATCACATGTCTATTTATAGATGCATGTCGACTGTTATTATCCCTTAATAATAGTTGGACAATAAACAATAATCTATTCTCCATGAGCACTTGGAAATAGTTAACTGAAGTGGAAAATCAATCAGCTATAGGAAATTTGAGTTCAAAGGTTAGTTGGTGGGACATGCAAGTGGACTTAGTTGTAACTGAGTGATTCGAAGTTGTAACAGAGTTGGATGTGTAGTTATGTGAGTTGTAAATTAGTTTAACTCAGATAAGTGAGTTAAAATCAATTGTGCTAGTTGTAACATAAGATACACTAGTGAGAGATTAGTGAATTAATTATTAAGTAATTCACAATCAGTGGTCTCACATGAAACTGAATATTTACTACTGTTAACTACATGCATGTCAGATCCAGTGAAGACCAAGTTGAGATGTAGGTGAAAGGGACATATTGACTATCAGTTGTGACATTATCAGTTGCACACATGTAGTTGGATGTGCCTATGATGATTTCATAGTAAAGGCAGGAAAAAATAATTCATTCAGGGGTTCTTTACCATCAGGGATTATGTAGTGGAGGCAGGCTGTCTGGAGACAGTAAATTGGCTAAGGAACTTGCCAAATTTTTGTATGACAATGTGAGACATTTAGCTATTGTACTGAGAGCTCTTGGATTGGAGATTTGTATGTAATTGTTTCATGATCCATGATATAATACATAATAGAAGATAGTGGGGTTTTTAGCTATATTCTTTCCCCGGAGTAAATTATCTGTGTTATGTGTGATTTATCTTTCTGCATGATATTACTATTGGAGATTGTGTTTTAAATTTCCACAAAGATAAGTAGAAGTGATTCTGTATTTAACAGTGGCATATAATTATTAGATCAGGAGAATCCAGGCAATACACATATTGTATAATTTCTACATGGTATCGGAGCACAGAAGATTGCAATTTTGAAGCAAGAGTTGAGTTTGTTGGTGGAAAGAATTTGAATTTCAGGAAGATTTTCTTGGTGCTACAGTTGAGTAAACATCGAAATGGATTTCAATGGCTTGCAGCTAGAGTATGCACTCAAGGGCAGCTTGAACTACATTGCCTGGAAGGACAGGATGGAGGCAGTTCTCTAAGATAATGGCTTGAAGGAATTTATTGACAAATATGTTCCTAACCCTACTTCGACAGATGCTGCATTACTTGATGCATGGAAAAATAAAGTGGCAAGGGCGAGGAGGATTTTGTTGGAGGGAGTACGAGACCATATTGTCTCAAGCCTTCATAGGAAATCCACACCATATGCTATGTTGATGGCTTTGACGGATCTATTCCAAAGTAGCAACGACCATAGGAAATTGGCGCTCAAAGATAAACTCAGGAATTTCAAGATGGAAAAGAAGGACACTATTGCGGTATACTTAACAAAGTTTGTCCAATGTTGGGATGAGCTTGGGAGTGTAGGAATAAGCATTGTTGATGATGATTTGGTGAGCTTAGCTCTCTTGGGACTTCCTAAGAGTTAGCATAGTTATGAAGACTCGGTCAAAGGACGGGAAAAACTACCAGATTGGGAATGACTATGGTCGGATCTGGTGCAGGAGGAGTTCAGGTGGAACACCAGAGATGGCTCTTAATCAAAGCTTGATGATGAAGAGGATTGTGCTTTGGCTGCTAAGGAGAAGAAGGGGAAGGGGAAGAAATTCCATTCTAAATCTGAGGCCGATGAAGATGGAAAGGAGAACAACATGTCTAAAGTGAAGTGTTTTCATTGTAACGAGTATGGACATATTGCCACAAATTGTCCACAAAAGAAAAAGAACAAGATGGTTGCTGGAGCTGCAGCTGGAGAGGCTCTTTCCTCGCAATTTGAGCTTGGCTTCTCATTGATTGCATGCATGGTTTCAAGTGCATTGGGATCAGGGTGGTACTTGGATATTGGTGCTTCCTTTCACATGACGGGAGATAACAAACTTTTCAGTGACTTGGAGGAGAAAGATCTCCATATGCATATTGAGTTGGGCGACCATGGACAATACATTGTGACTGGAACTGGTACCATTACCTTTCAGAGGACGTTAGATAAAATCTTTCATTTAAAATATGTAATGCATGTACGAGGTTTGAAGAAAAATTTAGTCTCAGTCGCAATGTTAGAGGAGAGAGGTTATGATGCCTTTAGTGAAGGAAAGTTTTCCTGCGACACAAAGCAACAGAGCATGCCAAGAAGGTTGGGATTTGAGTAAAGAATCTCTATATACTTGATGTAGATGATATTTCTACAGAGCTTCCTACTATTGGGAAGTGTGAGAAATCCATGCAATGACCCTTGAGAGGGAGCTGGATCTTCATGTAGGTAAGAGTGAACCTTAGGATGTGGAGCAGCCACAAGATGAGGATCATGGAGTGGGAGAAACCACTCATGCAGAGAAATTTCATGCCAGATGGGCAGAGGGAGTGCATGTAGATATACCACCAGGTGAGAGGTTGGGCGACATGCATGAGTAATCCCATGAAGAAAATTATGGGCAAGATTCATTGAGATGGTGTGGATCTCATGAATCGAACCTGGCTACGAGGAGCCCATAGAGCAGTAATAGCTGGATCATTTGGATTGATGCAGTAAGATGTCATGAGGACATGGAACCAAAGTGACAGTGTAGGATATTGGAGCGCGGATCAAAGTTGACAGTAAGTGCAGAGTGCATGGATGAAAAGGTCAATAGCAGAGTGGATCTAGAATACATGTGCAGTTGGTACCAGCAGAAGTCAAAATACTTTCATGACAGATGCATTATATTGATTCATTTGTTTGGACGCTATTCAGTTTCAGAATTTTTGCATGTGCGAGAAACACTAGAGAGGTGTTGCATGCAAAGGTTGCAGGGCACATGCAAGGAAATTCCTTTCTTTTTGAGAGGGAGTGTTGAAGTTTGCAACAAAAAATGAATTTGGCATCCAGAAACAACATCCTTGATCCTAATGTAAATTAAGCACCTACACTAGGTGGGGCCCACACTGGCTATTTTTAGGTGGAGGTCTATTTATAGATGCATGAGAAAATTCTATTTATAGATGATGTCTATTTATAGATGTATGAGAAAATTCTATTTATAGATGATGGTCTATTTATAGATGTATGTGCAAGTTCTATTTATAGATCACATGTCTATTTATAGATGCATGTCAACTATTATTATCCCTTAATAATAGTTGGACAATAAACAATAATCTATTCTCAATGAGCACTTGTAAATAGTTAACTGAAGTGGAAAATCAATTAGCTATAGGAAATTCGAGTTCAAAGGTTGGTTGGTGGGACATGCAACTGGAATTATTTGTAACAGAGTGATTCAAAGTTGTAACAGAGTTGGATTTGTAGTTATTTGAGTTGTAAAGTAGTTTAACTCAGGTAAGTGAGTTGAACTCAGTTGTGCTAGTTGTAACTGAAGATACCCTAGTGAGAGATCGGTGAATTAATTATTAATTAATTCACAATTAATGGTATCACATGAAACTAAATATTTACTATTGTTAACTACATGCATGTCAGATCTAGTGAAGACCCAGTTGATATGTAGGTGAAAGGGACAGATTGACTATCAGTTGTGACATTATCGGTTGCACACATGCAACCACACACACATTGGATGTGCCTAGGAGGATTGTGTAGTCAAGTCAGGCAAGAATCATTCATTCAGGGGTTATTTACCCTCAGGGATTGCGAAGTGGAGGAAGGCTATCCGGAGACAGTATATTGGCTAAGGAACTTGCCAAATTTTTGTATGACAGTGTGAGACAGTTAGCTCTTGTACTGAGAGCTCTTGAATTGGAGCTTTGTATGTAATTTTTTCATGATCCATGTAGTGGGGTTTTTAGCTGCTTTCCCCAGAGTAAATTATCTATATTATGTGTGATTGATCTTTCTTCATGATATTGCTATGGGTGATTGTTTTTTAAATTTCCGCAAAGATAAGTAGAATAAATTCTATATTTAACAGTGGCATATAATTATTAGATTAGGAGAATCTAGGAAATACACATATTGTACAATTTCTACAATATTTTCCAACTAAATTTCTATTAACAAATTAACTAATTCGTTATGATAAACAAAATGTTGAGAGGGATTAGTTCTATCCTTGTATCTAGCATCCATATGCTTGAGGTTCTCCAACAAGTAAAAACATGGATTAATCTTAATATTCCCATCCAAATGTGCCATAAAACAGAAATTATACATATTAATCCTATTATATCAACCCTCACAAGTAAAATAGTTTTGGCAAAGCCGCAGGGGAGCATACCATTTATCTTGTAGCCAGTCCTTTTGAACCCCAAATTTCCAGTTCCTCACTCTGTGCTCCTCTTTAAAAAATTGTGGGACATCTATGTTGACCAGGATATGGATATGAAACACTCTATCTCTATCCATGTGCAATGTCGTGGCTTCAACTATGGTGTGCTTTGTAACCTCAAATTATAACCCACCGAACTTTACATGGCTCCCATTGAACCCTGCTGCAAATGGTTGGGCTACCAAATCATGATAGTTAGAGCATCGGTAGAAAAAATGACTCCACCCAATTTCCTAAAAAAAATGTATGAGATCAGGGTAAACTTTCAACAACTTTGGGTCTTTTGGTTCAGTCTGATCTAACACTCCCCCCTTCCCCATTCTGCTTGAACTCTCCACAGAATTACTGCTAGGTTGTTGCAGTAAAAGATGCTTCAAATTCCAAGTGGGAAACTAGAAATATTCACCCATACGACTCTATTGATATGGTGAAACCATATAGTTGTCATATTAAACTGAAAATCACTTTTACCACACTCATGAATCATGACCCAAATTACACGAAATCGATAACAAAGTACTTTTAATTATTACATATTATTAGCATGATTAAATGCATAATTTAACCTTTTCAATCATAACAGATACACATGCGATGAAACTCACGTGGTCAACATAGTCAACAATTCAAATATTTTTTAAAAACCTTTAATCGCTGAAAATTGGCTTGTCAGAGAAATGAGAAATAGTGATATATTCGTTGTCAGAGATATTCGTTTCTCAACCACGTCGGATCTACAAATATTGCTAAGAGTATTAAACCTATTTATTAAAACTTTAAATTATAACAACGCAACTGTCAACATTTAATAAAAATTTACAAAAATGATATTTTTGTTGATAACAAAGTACAACTCAATTAGCTACATCAATTCTCTTGGAAATCATTTTATCTATACAAAAATACAAATTGATTTCTATGTAGTAATTTATAAACATGATTAACCTATGCGCACAAATAGATCAACATGCATATCCTTTCAAATTGATTGAAACTTCAGCTATATAAGCAACCTCAAACAACAAATCATCCACACGCTAGTCATGTGTCAAAACATGAAGAAGAATTGAAATCACCAGTTCAAATTTTCCCAATGCAGAAGAGAATTCAACACCTACAACGATCATTATAGAATTTTTTATACAAAATTTTATGTCCAATAGAGGTGCACAAAATTAGCAGTTTTGGAATCTTGAATTCTTCTCAAATCTTCATCTTCATGTTCTAGGTGCAACTGCGTGATTCAAAGTCACTTACAATAGGTTTTTTCAGTCTAGAACCAAGAATGTTGTATTTTAATTCTATAACATAATTTCCATGATTAAGATTTGATCTACCATAACTAGAATAAACTATTTGAAGATCACTCGATTGTCACATTTTTTCTACACCTTCTTGAGCAACAACTCTAGCTATGATGCTAAATGGCCGCCACGGTTACCTGGATGTACATAAGTCATTGTACGACCATTTTATTTTGTTGGCCTAGATCTTATTTAAATGAAGAACATTTACCCTTTTTGATGCTACATTTGGATAATTTGTATCTTGTTATTACACAACGCTCCATAATATTTAACAATTTTTATACCAACTTCATATTTCCATGTGCAGACCTCTTTTGGCCTTTAAACATATGCAAGACACATTAAATGAATAATAGGAATTTTTTTTCTTTCCCAAGAAAAATTCGTAATTTCTCATTATATGAAGAAAAATTACATGTTACATTTTACATATAAAAACCAGCAAGTTCATGGTTTTACTAACATCTCCTAGGAGGCAAGTAAGTCTGCGAGTATCAGCGCTAAAATATTTTGCAAGTATCAATCTACATCTCTAAGCTAGTTACAATATGTACAGATAAAAATAAATTAGCAACTGATATAATTAGAGCTGATTAAAAAACATCAACATAATAATATAATAGATGCCAAAAATATGATCCTGTCAAAATTGCAGTCATGGAGTGACTTCTCTCATGTCCTGAATGTCATCTATGAATGGTATGTGATAATAATGGTAAACCTGTTCTCCATCATGCTTAGTAATGAGCCATCTACCTCGAGTCTAGCTCTGCTTCTTCTTTGGAAAGCTTGTCTGCCACTTGATTCCACTGCCTATAAATGTGCGTGATAGATATAGTGTCAAAATATGTTTTCAATAGATGCACCTCCCTCAATAATGATATAAGTGTGTGTGTATGGCACTGTGAATGAGAATTGAACCAATTAATGAAAATTTGAGAGTCTCCAAAAATCTGCAATCGGTTGCATCCTTGTTCACGGGCAAATAGTAGTAGTAGCCGAAGACTAAGGAGTTCATAAAAATTGTTAGTGCTAGGACCCATCCCCATTTTGAGATGGAAAAAATGAGTGGTTGTTCTATATAATACTGCACTACCTCCACAACCATGTTTATTTGATGCCCCATCAAAGTATGCCCATGGGTGAGTATGATCTATAATTTCAAGGGTGATGTCATTTTTTTGGGTGGGTAGATTCTCATCTAGAATGAGGCTGTAAGTGGAGATGGTGGTAGAAACACTGTGTTCCCAGACCACCTACAAACCATCAAAGGTGAACCGGTTCTGATAGGTCCAGATGCCCCGCGCAATCAACATTGGGAGGTTCCGGAGTTTGTTGCAGGAGGCAGCATGCCACCACGTAGACCAAGCCTCAGAAATAGATGAGCCACGCCAAGTGAGTGTACAACCCATCACGCGATTAACCAAATTCCAGAAACCCCTGATCAAAGGGAATTCCAGGAAAATAGGTTGAACATCTTCTTCATGTGTGAAATAGAAACAACATCTGGATGGGCCCTGGAAAGCCCATCTGCGAAGATCGTCTACGGTAGGGACGCAATAATGGAGAATGCACCACATAAGTAGTCAAGTTTTGTGAGGTTCCTGCAGCTTCCAGATCAAGTGCCACCACCAAAGTTTATTAGGAGGTTCCTTGGGTGCACATAGAGTGATATATCCAGTCTTTGGGGAGTATTTTCCTCTGGGTGAGAGAGCCCACAAAAGGTCATCCTCTGGGTCAGATAGTCTAATATGAGGTGCTTGTAGAGCCTTGATGTACCAGTTCCAGTAGGGATGGCTCTCAATGGGTAATTGGAGATCCTGTGCAGATAGCCAGCCCTATGCATGCGAGTTGGTCCGCAATGGATCCGCCACCTGAGATAGATAGTAGTATTCGGCTTGGGAAAGGTGATGTATGATGTTTTGTGGCAATTTATAATGCCTACCACTACCCGACCATGAGTCTGCACCCAAACAAACCATAGTACCATATCCGATGTGACATGTGAGTCCTTGCTGTACAAGGTGCGTAGACTTTGCGATGTCCTTCCAGATGATCGAGGATCCCAAACTGATTTGAATAGTGCCACAGATCCAATCCAATGTAGTCCAGGGAGTGATGTATTTATAGGTAGTGACCTCCTTCCACAAGCTATGACTGGATATAAGGTTCCAACCCAATTTTGCAGCCAGAGTGGTGGAAAATATGGAGAGGTCCTTTATACCCCAACCGCCCTAATCCTTTGGCTTGCTAATATGGTCCCAAGCAACCCAAGAAAAATTATGGTGGCTACCAGAGTTCCTCCAGAGAAATTGTCTGCAAATATGCTATATGCGGTTGGTCACACCTTTGGGGAGCCAAGCAAGGGACATCCAGTAGATAGGAATGGATTCCATGAAAAAATTTATTAATACCAATATACCTACCCGCAAGAGCCATCTATGATGCCAAATGTTGGTCCTACGCTCCACTTTGGAAATCAGCCAGTTCCAATCCTTAATATGATAGTCATTTGGTTTAAGGTGGAAACCAAGATATTTTAAACCTTCCCCAATGTAGCTGTGCACAAAGGGGAAATTATTAATAGAAAGCCCCTATTCGTGTGCCGAGCATCTAGTTAGTATAATGGTGGATTTTTTGTTATTTTGAGCCATGCCCATAGCTCTACATAAAATCTTTAGGATTTTATCAAATTGTTAACTGTACTGACATGAGCCAATCACATCATCCAAAAATAATAAATGATTTAGATGTAAGAATTCATTTAATCTAATTCCATGGATGTCACCAACATCCTTTGCCCTGTTAATGAGGGCTGAGAGGCCTTCCATAACAATGAAAAAAAGAAGTGGTGAGAGAGGGAAACCTTGCCTAAGACCTCTACCAGCATGAAAGAAATCAGTAACTGCCCCATTGATGAGGATGTTGAATGTGGCATTCATAATGCAACCCATAATCCAATTTGTTAAGGATTGGGGGAAGCCCATATGGATAAGTATAAGATGAATGTAGTTCCAGTTAACATGATCAAAATCTTTGGAAAGATCTATTTTGAGGATGGTGCTTTTGATATTCTTTGTTTTGATAGAGTGCAGGACCTCTTGTGCAGTGCCAATGGCTTTATGAATCTGTCTGTGGTGGAGAAAGGAAAATTTTTCCTTTGAAATATGAGAAGAGAGAATGGGTTTTATATGGTTGGAAATGATTTTGGATATAATTTTGTAAATGCGGTTACAGAGGGAGATAGGTCTGTAGTCATGGAATGTGGCAGGGTGATCATTTTTGGGAATCAGTGTAATGAAGGTAGTATTGAAACAATCATAGATGCGCCCAGATATTCTACTATCTTCTATGACCTAGAGGAGATCATTACCAATGAGATCAAAAAAAGAAGATAGAATTCAATGGGCCATCCATCTAGTCCTAGGATTTTGTCCTTCTTAAACCATTTTATTACACCTTCGATCTCACCCATGGTGACCGGTGCATTGAGATCCACCGCCTGCTCATCATCAACAAACCTATGAAATGTCCAGGAAATGTTCATAATATCTGGTAGATTGATGTTGTGTGACGCTCTATATTGATTTATTAAATGATGGATACCCAGATTAGCAAGCTGAGCATGATTTTTGGCAACGTATCCAGTATTATCTGATAGTTCCCAGATAATATTGATGATCCGCCTTCCTTTAGCATATTGCTAAAATAAATTAGTATTTTCATCACCATATTTCAACCAAATGGCATTGCATTTTAATCTCCACGCCTCCTCATTTTTATGAAGGATATTTTCCCTGGTGGTTTCAAGTGCGATCAACTGTTCTTTTGAGGAAGTAGAATGGAAACCCAAGTAATCAGAATTAGTGAGATGAGAAATTTCCAATTCAATCCATTTCAGCTCCTCCTCCTCGAGATTTCTTTTCTATCAAGACCAACGAATAGTGTATGATTTTATACGTTTGAGATTTTCATTAAAGACACTAGTAGGTTCCATATTAGGAAAAATATTGCAGTGCTCCCACTCCTGAGTGACCAACAGTTGAAATGCAGGATCCTGTAACTATCTAGCATTAAATTTGAATGGTGAATGCGGTTTTTGTTCACCTATTAGAAATTCAAAATAAACTAGTGAGTGATTCGAGGCCCCGCCCGAACCCACCCACTGTCTGGATATAACCATTTGGTTATGAAAAGGCTGCTTGATAAGGAATCTATCAAGTCGACGTGCCAGTGTTTCCACCCTCGCGCGTCTATTTATCCA
Source organism: Pinus albicaulis (assembly GCA_034641835.2). Lineage (NCBI taxonomy): Eukaryota > Viridiplantae > Streptophyta > Pinopsida > Pinales > Pinaceae > Pinus > Pinus albicaulis. The sequence continues at coordinate 1,410,919,402 of CM076577.1, read as the reverse complement.
AGTAGGTTTCTTCTTTTTCATGTCCATATCAATAAATTCATCCAATTCTAGATTCGTGGTGAAGAAATAAGATAGTGGATCCGGGATGGCTTGAGGTTCCCAATATTCCGAGATCCTGATAGAGAAATTTAAGTCCCCACCAAAATTGATGTGATTATGCTGAGACAGAGATCATCGAAGCAGAGAGTGCCAGAATAACTCTCTGTTAGTGCAAGGACCATAGACATTTGTCAGTGTGAATGGATGTGCAAATTCACAAGTAGTAACCTCCATAACGATGGCGCCATCCCAACCCCAACAGTTCATAATCTGAGTGGTTTTGTTGTTTATGCCTAAAGCACAACCCCCTGATTGACCACGAGCATCAATGGTCACAAATGTCCAATCCGGGAGGAATTTGTTTAAGATCTTGGTAATAGATGCCCCATCCCCCAAAGTTTCTTGAAGGAAAAGGGCATCAATGGGAGTGGTAAGTAGAAGTCTCCTAAGAATTATGTTCCATTGATGACCAAATTTATCAAGGTAACACATTTTTTAATTTAAAATTAACCACATCTCATAAAGGCATTCCAAAGGGGCTACTACATTAAAATTAATCCACTAATTCAATGAAGATTCATTCACACTCATGGATGAATGCTTCAATGTGTGATGGATTCAATCATTTTCACATGCATGTCCACTAATGTTGCCATGTTTCATTAAAGAGTTCACAATGGAAAATCATTTCAAATAATAAAGCTCGATGATCCAAACAAGTGCAAAAATCTCAATAATTTTAGTTGAATATCACAGTACTCTAACTTCCTTTTGTTGAAAAATCGTTCTTTTAACTTATCTTCCCCATTGCATTAACACGTTATTATATCATTTTCAAGGTACTAGAATTCGATTTTCGTGTCAAGATCCTAGATTATGAATTGTCCTTTTGCACATGGCATCAATCTTCTTCAAAGTGTATGCACAGGGTTATATATCCTTTTGACTAGTATGACGCATGTCCAATTCACAGCACATAGAAATTAGAATTTTTCATTTGAAAACATGAATTATTTACCATACATATATTTTTGTATGGTCTAAGGCATTGAGATGAAGGCACAATTTTCTTTTTTTGGACGGATGTTACAACTTCATACATAGAAAAAATATTGGCCAGATCAATCAATGTGTGTGTATTGGACCAGATTATGATGCTACACCATGATCCACTACCCAAGTCAAACATTTTTTAATCTAATGAAGGCTTCTATCCTTGGAGAATCTCCCCTGAATTTATAAAATTTTTGCTTCATGCTCCCCTGAGACTGGGTTTGCCTCAATTCCTCTTTGAATCCACTCGTTGATCCATCTCTTTCAATTCTTTAGTGGTCTTATCTCTTACTTCTGGTTTCTCTTTTCTTTTCCAGGCCCTTCTGAATTTCACTTGCAGGTTGCTTTGATGCATGCTGGGAGTGTTTGCATCAAGATTCTTCTTCTTTCGTGTAGACCCCATGATAGCCATGGGAATTTTTCATATTTAGACTTATGGCCTAAATTATCAGAGACAAAACATATAATATGTTCAAAATATGGCGGAAATGTCTCAAATATTTTGTTTATCGGCTTTCTATTTCTTGTTCCATGAACCCTACAGTCAATATATTTATGCCTGAAATCATTACATAAGTTACAGTAACCATAAAATAAATTTATATACCTGGAAACCAATGGGACTCTTTGGATTATTTTCATTCAACTACTTTTTTTGTGAATAGGTTTTCTTTTTCTCCTACAATTTTTTGAATTATGTCCAAATTCCGGACAGTTAAAACACCTTACATTTCTCAAACTCTTCTTTGTCGCCTTTTCTAGCTTCTGAATTTGATGATGATTTTATTCATCACTAATGGAAGTTTCTACTTCGTGTTTTTCAATTTTTGCCTTGTTTTATCTTTTTAGGTTTTATCTTATCTCTTCTAACTATGCTTCAAGTTTCTTATAATTTTTGATCCGATCCTTAAACTAATTGTTAATCACACTTCAATCTTCCTTGCCTTTGCCAACTAATTTTTCAGATCAGAATTATCTTCTTTGAAGGAATACTCTATCCTCAAGAATATGAAGCAGTTTCTTCATATCTGTGTTCTCTAATGTGAGCTTATCTACTAGCCTTACTTGAGCTTTATTTTTAGCTTCAAGGATCACTAATCTCCTAAGCTCTTCATCTTCAAACTCCTACACTATAAAGACACCTTCCTCACCTCTCGAGGAATAAAATTCAAAAAAATTACTATCATATTCTTAAGTGACCCCACAATCATCATCATTAGACTGGAAACAAAAGTGTCCATGATCAAAAATAATATCTACGATACATTTTACCAGGAGAAGAGATTATTTGTATTTTGGAGCACTCTTGACTTGCTTGCAACCTTTCTTCTTCTGAGATATTTTTTTGTTTCTCTTTTCCATAATCCCACGATCTACCCTCGAGAAATCAAGCTCCAATGAGAGAACCTATGATTCGATACCAATTGTTGGAAATGTGCTCACTACTAAGAGGGGTGTGTGAATCAACAATGACACTATTTATTGAATTTTAAATATTTTTCCACTTACTGAATCACAACATACATTAACCTATTATTAGATCAGATCACATAAAAAAATACGTGAGAGATTTAAAAACAACCAAATAAACATGCACAAAAGGACACGAGACATTTATAGTGGAAAATCCCCTCTGGGTCAAAAACCACCCTTGTTTCTACTATGAGGCTGAATAATTTTATTATTCATCAAGTAATTATATTACATAGAATATACAACTGGCTATTATAAGTTTGGAACTTTTATCTTCATCTCACGACTCTTCGAACACTCATCTTATTTGTTGGAAGCCACTACGACCAACGAGCCTTACCCAAAACTTTTTGAATTAATGAAGAAATCGGTTCTTTGTACTAAATTTGACAGAGCCACCATTCCAATTTTTTATCTGACCCTCATTTACTGAATATTTCATACTGGAGACAATCTGGACTACTCAACTAGAACTACATGAAAAATTCTTTCCTTGTTAGTTCAAAATCAATAAAACAAAAATATGAAAATCACATCCCATAACTGCACAACCCCATCAATACAAATATGTTTCATATAGAAATGATAATTTGATGAAAATCATGAAAGAAATCATACAAGAAATTATTTACTCTCATTCCTTACTCCACCTCATTATTGTTGCATAAAATTCTAGCTAAATAATGCTTCTATTGCCATTGAATACTAATGTGAATTTTTGTACATTTTTTGCAAAATTCCCTAGATAGCCTGCACACACTACTCTTCTCTCTCACACGCACTATTTACTTATGCAACCATCACTTCTCAAGAGAACCAACCAACAACCTCAGGATCTCCTCCTATTTTTAATCTTATGAAGTGATCAACTTAATAGCTACAATTATGTAGTGGAGCTTTGTTCATATGTTGGAAGTGGTCCTGTTCATATCTCATATACTTAATCTAGACACTATTTCACTTAACAGTTAATATTCTATTTTTAACCATATTATAGAAGTTAGATTACACCTACAACAATTAAAATATGAATTAACACTTCAATATGTGCAAGGAAATCGAAAAAATTCGCAAAGTGCATGAGGAATCCAAAGAAATTTCTAGTTCAAGCCACAAACACACTCACATAACTACTGAATTTTGGTTGTAACTACATGCATAAGCATGTCTCCTTGCGGTTGGATCCCTTTAACCACACGCACATGCTTAACACCATGCAACTAAAATAGGGGATGGGAAAATGAAAACTTACTTAGCTCAGAACCTTCCCAAACTTTCTCCACTACCTCCCATACCTCTAGAAGATGTCAAAGACCCTATGTAACCACTGTAACACTCAACAAAAACACTGTCACAACTCCAAAGATATGAATATGAAAGCTTGAGAGTTTATGGTACAAATTGCAAGTGAAATGATTATGGTTTTTAAACACTTATGTGAATTTCATTAACACATTAACATGCCTTAAAACATAGTTTTGCAGAAAATAAAGAAGACATCAATACCATAACAATATACACAAGATAAAAAATGATGAAGGAGTTCACCCCTCCTAGGCTACATCTCTTGGTCCAGCTTCCAATCTTGGGCCTCTTTCATTATGCTTAAAAATATGTGTTTACATCAAGTTACAATGCTCAGAATGCTAAAACAATGTCTCCAATGGCTCCAGAATAGTAAAAAACCCCGAGTTGGGCTCTTTCTGCACTCAAAAAGTGTTAGGATATTCCGACACGTAGGAAATATTTAAGTATAACTTGGTCGATTGTAAAGTTAGGTAAAGTGTGTTTCTTCAGTATGTAATTTTTTAACTTATAATATTACGGTCATGATATGCAGTGATCTGACGATTCATTCTCTTCTCGGTATTACCGACACTTTATCTGTGGCTTAAGACCTGATTGGTCCATGATCTCTATTTAAAGAGCATGGAGGGTCATTTGTCTGGTGACCGTTTATGAGAGAAGCTTATGTAAATTTTCTTTCTTTACATTAATAAATAGAATAAAGTGGTCGTGTTGGCTCAGGCCATGGATTGTTTCCCTCTTTGAAGGTTTTAACCACATCAAATACGTGTGTACTGATCTGTGATATGTTTGTGAGCGATGACCTATGGTGTTTGATCTAAGGAACTTACCCTGTAAATTCCTACATGGTATCAGAGTTGTTAAAGGGTCGCATCTGTTTTTGATCCAAATGCGAAGATGATTTTGACTGCATGCGACTGTTGTTTTTCCAGATCTACTGTTCCTAACCACTTTCGGGCTGGGAGAAATGCTTCATTGTATATGGTGAGGAACCCCTTTTGTTTCACGCGAAAAGGTTTCCGGTTGCCCTAGCTATGTCATTTTAGATCTGGAGGTATAAAGTATTTTTTACAGTTATATTTATTTATCCCTTTGTTTATTTTGGTTTATAGTCATTTTTTTATTATTACCAGATCTAAACCCTCTTCTCCGCGCATTATTTTTTCTCTACGTTATGTTTGATCTAGAAAACCAGAAAAATAAAGACGAGATTTTTCTACTATGTATGCTCTTTCCTTGCGACTTTTTGAGATCTCGGGAAATCAGAAATAGTGAGAAAAATAATTAGTTTCTGGGTGAACTAACTAGAAATCTAATTTCCTAGTTTTTTATTTTTTGTTTTATTGTTTGTGTGGTTTTTTTTTTGCAGGGAAAAGAACATGCACAAGAAAAAGAAAAAAAGAACTTCCTTCTTTCAAACAATTTCAAATATTTTAACTAGCTCATTTTTTCATTTAATTTATTAGAATAGAGGCCTTGGGTTCAAGTCTTTTTTGTCAAGTTACTTTTTCTTAAAAACTGTTTTTGTCAAGTTACTTAAAAAAAAAAAGGACTTTTTGTCAAGTTATTTAAAAAAACACATGTAACTTATGTTTTAAAGTTACTTTATGTAATAGTGTTTCTCACCCATTATAAAAAGTGAGTCACTTACAATCTAAAGTCACTTTATCGTTTATTTAAGTTAGTCTATTTGGTCTTTATTTTGTAAAGTAACGTTGTAAAAATTGACTCTCACTTATTTATAAAAGTAGTATTTAAAAAAAAAAGTGAGCTTATTATATTAAGTTTGGAAAGGGGGGAGTTAAAAACAAAAACAAAAAACAGTACAAATTCATCATCAAATTTCAACCTATGATGTGAATACCTGGCATATACTACAACTTTTCTTCAAAAAGGCGTAACTTCTTCATTCCTAATCCGTTTTCAGAGCCATTTTTTTTAACTGGCCTAATTTTTTGAGATCTTTCGATTGGATAAGTTAGTTTCAACCTTTACATCTTCAGTTTTTTATAATGGAAATTGCATGCCCGATTATTCTTAACAACACCAATTATTTCCAATGGCTATCCTACATGTCAGACTTAATTATAAGTAAATACCTTTATAGAATAGCCTTAGGTCTAGAATCTAAACCTATTGATGAAGATAAAAAGGTTAAATGGGAAAATAAACAAGAACAAGCATGACTATTGATAGGAATGTCCATTGCTAAAGATATTAGATTTCATATCCAATAAATTGACTCCTCTAATTAAGCTATGAAAAAGCTAAATATTGTTTTGGGTATTCAAAATGAAATCAAAGCCCACCAGCTTGAAAATGAGTTTCTTATTATGGACCTGAATAATTTCTCCTCTATTGAATATTTTTTTTCCAAATCCAAAACCCTTAGACTTCTCATAGAAGGTTGTAAGGTCAAAAAGGAAGATGGTAGTATTATCTATTCCATTCTAGCTAAGTTAGGCCTTTCATACTCTGTATTTGTTTCCACCTTCCATTCCACTAGAGAATCCATCATTTCTCAAGGAACACTGTTGGCGAAGAAACAAGTCTCACAGGCAAGACCCAGCTTCAGGGGTTGGGGCCAACAAGGGAATCCGTTGTAGTCTAGAACCATGCCGACATTGTCACCCTACTCCAGAGAGCAGAGAGTCTCACCCGAGGCGTGCCACAACCACATGCAAAAGGGGAATAGATCGATAGCAGTGAAAGGATCTGAAACTCATGGTTAACAGTGAATTGATTGCATAAACATCGTTATATACGCAAGAACATTCAGAGAGTGTACAGGTATTAAGCAAATAAAACTTTAAATCATCACAAACATCATGCATGCATGTGAACCACATAATAAGACAACAACCTGAAAGTATATTGATATCTTCGGCCAAACCCATAGTTACATAGATTTCGCAAGGAGAGCTTACAAGTCTGATACAGACGCCTTATAGAACAAAAAGGTAGATAAGAGAAACCTAGGAACTACAGAGATATTATGCCCGGTCTGTGTTCCCTCTGCAGCATCCGCTTAATCTCCTTCAGTCGCTCTGCATTCCTCTCTTCTTTCGCCTGGGAGACAGCTATTTATTCACCTGCTATCGCAACTGTTAGTTCCTCTTTCATTCTTATTCAGCTACTTCCGGCTTCTCTCTTGTTGTCTGTGTGTTCTGCTCTCTGTCTTCTGTTGTATATTCTCTTCATCTATACTCATGCATCTTCTTTCTTTAGCTATGTACCTGTTCCCTCACAACTTCAGTAGTTCTGCTACTTACTGTAGTTGCGACTTGGTTGCGACTGCCATGTGTCATCATTCCACAACCAAAAATCTATCCTTTATTCAAAATTCAAAATATTCAAAACAAGTTTTCAAAACAAGGGCCCCAACAGGCCCCGACCATAGTTTCTTGACTCGTCCTGAGTCAATCGCAAATCACAGTCTCTATCTCCATCACCCCGCTGGACCCCATGGCTTGTTCTTGCTGTGCTCCTTCTGTCTGTTGTCCAAAAAAGGGCCCCAACTCTGGGACTCTACGGAACGTTGTAGCTTTAAGCTCAGTGAAGGTCGACACAGCTTGCTACCACCCCTACAGCAGTGAATTTGTTTCTTCGGCAATCTTGGTGACAACAGCCTCCTCTATGTGCATTGGTACAACCCCAAACACCGTGCTAATCTGGGTCTCAGCCTCAGCGGCTAGTTGTTGCATTGTCCAGGTGCTGAATTGGAGGGGCGGGCAGAGCTCACGAATTACCCGTTTGGCCATTGCTGAGCTGGCCTCTATTTTCTAGATCTGCACTTTGAGATCATCTGCTTGGTCATATAGCTGGTCCAACCACGCAGGGTCTGTGTCCTCTTGGATTTCCCTCAAAATCTGTTGTAGTTGCACTGAAATTGGCTGCGTTTTGACTGTAAGGGCCATTGAGCACTCCTGAATACCCTTCAGGAGGTCATGAGCCTCGCGCACCGCAGAGGTGAGATTTTCCTGCATTTGAGTGGCCTGGCCCTGCTTTGCTACAACCTGTGCTGAATAGACAACCTCTGGATCAAGCAGCGTTGGCCGTGCAGCTAACACTGCTTGAAGCTCCTTGTTTTCCCTGTGGAGGCCATTGAATGAGATCCGGAGGTGGAAAGCATGTGCTATGACACTTGTCTCCGTGACATCGGTAGGTAGTTGAGTATAATGAGCCCCTACATTCGGCCATAGCTCTGAGAACACCTGGGTGATGTTGTTTATCTGACTTTTCAGCTGCTCCTGTAATGTTATGAGTTGGTCGCGTTGTTCAGTAAGCGCTGAAATCTGTTGTTGTTGCTCGTCGCACCTCTGCTGTAGCTCACAATGAAGACTTTTGGCTTGCTGGGCCACCCTCTGGATAAATAAGTACAGTTGAGTTGTACCCCATGTTTCTAAATTGGTGATCCACAAAGTTCCCTAGTCCGGCCTCCTTTCTTGCAAGGGTTTCCCACTGGCAACTGATCGATTAGAATGCTCTGGAGGGGATGGCGGCGGGGTCTGTTGGTGCGCTGAGTCAGCCATATTCAAGTCTTGCCATTCCTGTTGATCTGTCTGGGCAGTTTGTGGAGGCAGAGTAGACTCAGGTTGAGCGTCAGCTGAGTCAGCACCAATTTGTGTCATCTGGGTAAATATATCAGATAATTAAACTTGGGGTTCTCCCGCGGGGTTGACTGGTGGTACTGATGCTGCAGTACTGGAGTCAAATTTGGCCCCGTGGTCCCCACCAAGGAGTTCCCAGATGATTGGGTTGGACACGGTAGTTGATGAATTGGATGGAGCGGATGAAGTGGTAGGTGGAGGTGGAACGATGCGTGGTGGCAGAAGGAAAATGTTGATGAATTCGGAGGGGTCAATGAGTGGTTCTTCCTGTATCAACACCCCTGTAGTCGGTGGCAGTGGTGGATCATCCGCAGTGAGGTCCACCACCGGATTTTCTTCGGTGGTGCGGGCCCGCTTGGCTGGAGGAGATTCTAATTGATCTGGAGTCTTGCTCTTCTCTCCCATCGGGGTTATGATTGGGCTTGCTGAAGTAAATAGAATAGTAGGGATGGGGAAGGTGAGAGGAGTTGTATGGGGGTGCGAGGTAGAGCGAGAAAGTTGGAACTCGGAAAGTAAAGGGAAAGGGGCAGCACCGCTTGAAATGACCTGGGCTGCCGCATTAAAATTACATACGTGAGTGTTCAAGTGGCAGACGATGGGGACGAACGACTCAGGGAGTTCCTGTGGTGTCGCCTCTGCATCTGTTTCGGCAGGCTGTTGCTGCGGTAACATCCGATCAAAGTTGTACCTGGGTACCTTGTCGCGGATTTCCATCGCAACCCCCAGCCACGAACAGACCTCGTTGTGGAAGGCGGTATATTCAAGCTGGAATTTCAACGACTTCATGTGGAAGGTGTCCTCCGGCACACAATTCGGTCGGAGGTATGTATGCCTGTGACTGACCCCAAACCACACTTGCGCGATGTACTCATCTAATAGGTTCCGAGGAACCCTTTGCTGGCTGGTTACCATGCTCGTCATTAAACCATACCAGGACCGAAATTCCTCTGCATTCACTTGTTTGTTGCTAGGATCAGCTGACACCTTCCACGGAACAAAATTCATCGCTAGAGGCTGGCCCTCGGGAATTTCCACTGGCACCCGGACAAGAGGAGTGTGCCACTTCCACATGGCAAACGCAATGATCAAATATCTATAAATGAAGCTTGTAGCGTGCTTTTAGTTTTCCTCGCACGCGTCAAACAATTCCTTCAATGGGAAGGAGCACCATTTCAGCTTGGCGCCCTGAACACAGTGCTCTGCAATGGAGATAGTGTTCAGAGTGCATTCGCCCTTTGTTTAGTGCCTCATTGTCTTGCTGGCAAAGAGGTAGCATGGAAATTTGATCTTGGGCTTATTGATAAGCTCCATCTTGGCTCCCTTCCCGCCCCATCGGGTGCCATATTTGACATACAAGTCTGCGTCTCCCGAATTCTGCGCTCGCTTGGAGGTGGTCTGACATGCAGTTGAGACATCCACACCATTCTGTGAAAGCCCTGTAAGACGATGGATATCCTCAGCATGAATGGGAATTTCCTTATTCAGCCACAAGGACCCATTATGGACGCGGCTGAGTAGAAACCTAGTGCAGTGCATAGCTAGTCCTGTGGTCCTAAAGACCGGAAGATTTCGTAAGTGCAGAAGAGAATATTGTTGAAGGCCTCAGAACTCTGGTAAAATTCTATTTGCTGAGTGCCCAGTTGTTGCGAGGTAATGTTCCATATACACATGCCAGTTGAGTGTCGAAAATTTGGAAGAGTCTAAAAGGTTAGCATCTATCAGGGTCGCATTGTTGTATTTCCCTACAAGGGACTCTGTCTTATGAATTCTGCTATCGAGCTCTGGTTCTAGGATGGTTGGGAGGGCCTTCGGCATTGTTGCTCGGCACTGATAGACTTGCAGAATTTGTCTCGGTGCCCTCTCTTGGTGCTGTGCATCTGGATACTTCTTCTGCTCTGGTTCTACTTCAATTGCTAATTCTAATTGTTCCGGCATTCTCGTGCTTTTTCCCATGCAAGTTATGTAATTACTTGGCACAAGTGAAGTTGATGAGACCCCATAACAAGTTAATTCCTGCTGGCATTCCTCTCGGAAATAATCGTGCGATCAATCACGTGCCAATGTGTATTCTGACAGTTTTTGACGGTGGCATGGGGAAATGGGAGGACGCGACGGCTGAGGTTACTGTAGATTATGGATAAATGATTATTGCGAGGTTACTTCCAATTATGGTAATTTATGGTGCAAATCTAGACAATCCTACGGAACAACACAAGTACTGACTGAAATGACTTGGACTGACCTTGACACATTTATTAATCCTACGGGGATGACATGCTAGACACGCCCCTCCCCGACCACAGTCAGTTGCGGTGCGGTCCCGCAACAGAGCAGTTCTTGACAAGCTATGCGCGAACAAAAAACACTACCTATGCTCATCCCGGTTGCGGGAGAGTTATTCAACTACGCTACTCTACAGGTGCTCTAAGTTGCGAGAGTTATTGATGAAGAGTGAAATAAACTTACTCATGGTAGGGTTTCAGGCGTGCACCATTTACCCACCCTGGTAAAACAGTACCGTCCAGCTGAGCCAACCGTATGGCGCCAGAATCTCTAATCTTGATGACGAAGTAAGGTCCCAACCAGTGCATCTGTAGTTTCTCTGAAAACTTCTAAAACTTGCTGTCATATAAGGGGACCTTTCCACCAACCTGGAACGTTTTGTTCTTGATGTGGCGGTCATGCCACGCCTTCTGCTTGTCCTTATGAACCTTCTGGTGAAACTCAGCTAGGAACCGAGCCTCGTCCAGTTCTTGTAATTCATTTAAATTCTCCTGGAGCGATGCTTCTTCCAAGAACTTGAGGGATGTGGCAATTAAAAGACTTGGTACAGTGAACTCGGTGGGAATCACAGCTTCCCAGCCATACACCAATTGGAACGGTGTCAAGCGCTTCACCATAGTCCAGTAGGCCCAGAGTGCAACTGGTAGCCGCTCCTCCCAGTCATCCCGCTGAGCATTGCAGATCTTTGTTAACTCCTTTTCAAGAATTTTATTAAACGCTTCAACAGTACCATTGGCCTGCGGGTGGTAGGGGCTGCTTTTGTGATGTTGAATCATAAATGTGTCCAGCAGCGACTTGCCCATGTCATTAATGAAATGTGTACCCTGATCACTGGTTAAACTTCGCGGGCAGCCAAACCTACTAATGATGTGCTTAAAGATGAACCGTGCTGTTGTATCTGTCATGCAGTCTCATACCGCCGCTGCCTCAGCCCACCTGGTGAGGTAGTCGGTTGCGTTAATGATGTAGCGGGCCTTGGAATGCCTGGCGACCGGGGCTATGGGGCTGACGAAGTTGACATCCCACTTCTCGAATGGCTGCAACACATGTACTGGGTGTAGCGGAAGCTCGTCCTGGTGAGAGGGCATCCTCGTCTGCTGATAGAAATCGCATCTATTAACAAATGTCTTACAATCGGCATGGACCGTCGGCCACCACAGTCCAGCTTGGAGCACCTTCCTCGTGGTAGGTTTCACTCCCACATGCCCTCCCACAACACCGCTGTGGCATTCCCACATCACAGCTTCACATTCGTGGTCAAGTATGCATCTGCGTAGAACCTCATCGAGGACCAGTTTGTATAGCTTCCCTGCAATCAGTTGGTATTCGGTGGCGTGGATGACCAAGTGTCATTTCTGGAGCGGGGTGTAGTGCTGAGGGCACTGCCCCATGGTCAGATAGGTGGCAATATCGGCCAAGTAATCTAGTACAACTTCGACTCGGAAGAGGTCAGCATCAGGCAGCTGATCATCGAGAGAGCCGTCGTTCTCCCCTGTCTCCAACCTGGATAAGTGATCAGGCCCAACGTTCAACCTCTCAGGCTTTACGATCACCTCAAATGTGAATTCTTGGAAGAGTAGAAGCCAGCGACAGATCCGTCCTTCCAAGACAGGCTTATTGACCAGGTACTTCAATGCAGAGGGATCCATAAAGAACTTGAATTTTCCCCTTAGAAGATAGTGGAAAAACTTCTGGAGCGAGTACACCATTGCCAGGGCCTCCCTCTCAGTAGTGGTGTAATTATTCTTCGCATTAGACAATTTGCGGTTGGCGAAGTAGAATAGGTGGTCAACTGTCATCTCCCTGGGTTGCGCCAAGACAGCCCCAAGTGCAATACTAGAAGCGTCAATATGCACATGGAACTGCTTATCCCAATCCATGTGAACAATAATAGGCATTGTTGCCAGCTTTTCCTTCAGAGTGTAAGGGGCCATCCGGCACTCCTCCGTCCACTGGAATACTTCTGACTTCCGTAGTAGCTTTTCTAAAGGATCGGTGATCTTCGCATAATTTCGGATAAATCGCCTGTAATATCTTGTGTGCTCGAGTAGTACCCGCAACTGCTTGACCATTTCAGGGGTTTCCATGTGGATGATCACTGCTACCTTGGCAGGGTCGACGCAGACCCCTTGGTTGCACACCACGTGTCCTAACAGCGTGCCGAAAGGAACGACAAAGATGCATTTCTTCAAATTCAAGGAAATCTACAACTGGCGGCACCGATAAAAAAAGATATGCAACAGGGTGGCGTGTTTCTTCAACAAACTGTAGACGGTCCAATCGTCCATGTAGACTTCCAAGAACTTGTGGATACACCCAGAAAGCAGAGATGACAATCCGGGAAAACACAGCCGGGGCGTTCTTCAAGCCAAACGGCATTACGTGGTATGCAAACTATCCCCACTCGGTGGTGAACGTCATCTTCGTCTTGTCTTCTTCCAGAATGCGCACCTGATGATAGCCCGAAAAGCCATCAGTGAAGGAGTAAGCTTCATTTCCCACAACATGATCCAATACTTCGTCGCTGAAAGGAGTGGGAAACGGATCATGGATGCAGGTGTTGTTCAGACTTCGGTAGTCGATGCAGACGCGTATCTCCAACTTGTCCTTCTTATTCTAAATGACGATAGGACTCACCCACTCTACTTCTTCCACCAAAAAGATGAGACCTGCAGCCAGCATCTTGTCAATCTCCATCTTGACCTTTCCTTTGATCCGTGGGTTCAACCGATAGGGTCGATGCTTCACGGGCCTGGCATCTGGTTTCAGCACAATACGCATTTCTCCGAGGTCACCTTTGATACCCTTCAAGTCAGCAATCGATGAAGGGAATAAGTCTTCATATTCCTGGAGGAGGCTGAAAATTTCCCTTGTCGTCTCCTCGTCCCAGTAATCCCCAACTGTAGCCAGTTTGGGTTTTTCCGCCGTACCAATGTTCAACTTCTTTGTCTTCAGCGGGCGTAAATGGATGCCTTCGGTGGTCGGTTCTTCATTGATATTCCGCTCACCTTCCTTCTCTTCGAAATATAGGTGCCTTAGGTCCTCTAGACTGTCATCGTCTGGATCATTGTCAATCCGTTGGCAAGCCAACTCTCGCCTGGCCTCAGGATGTGATGCAAAGGTGCTCCTGTCGGTCGCTGGGTCATGGAGAAACAGTACCCCCTTGATAGCTTGTAATGCTCGGGACACTAGCTCTGTCTCTCCTTCGAACAAGAAGCATCGAACAAATTTGTTCGTCACTTCCTGCTAGGAGCTGGTTCCTCACTTTTGCTCTCCTTCTAAGTACCAGGCCTGGGGAATGGTATCTAAGGAGTGGATGAACCGATGTACCCATAGCTCTTGCGGGTATCCTAGACTTTTCCACTGCTCCTCACAGGTCCTCAGGTGGTCCCACAGATCGGAAGTCTCTTGGTACCTGTGCCTGCTTCGAGGGCCTTCATCTTATTTAAACTGCGCCCTCAAATCCTTCGCCACAAAACTCCACCGTGGCAGTGTGTTGCGGTGATTTTTCCACCACCTGGATGATGTGGACTGTAGTGCGATGTCCAAAAGCCGTATCCTGCTTCCTTCTGGAACCATGTCCTCGACCTTTGTAATAAAGGTATTGACAGCTTGCATGTTCGACAGGGTGGGGTATTCTCTGAACTCAGCACCAATCCAATGGACTCGGGCAATGGCGGCACATCTCCGCGTGCTGGTCTCATACCCCCCGTGCTGCCAGTCTTCCCAGGTGAGTTTTGATCCCAGCTCCAAGCTCTGGACACTGTGCCAGCTGATGGAGCTGGTTGCGGCCGGGTTGATATAGTCCTCCCACGTCCCTGTAGTCATATGATAAAGGTGGTCCATCATCTAAGAATCCTCCCAGTTTTCCACAGTTTTGGTATATCACGGGCCTTGATACAAGTCGAGGGGCTGAGTGACCCAGACCTCTCCATCTTTGAAGATCATCAGCTCCTTTTTGAGGTCGATGATGACGTAATTCTCAAAAGCCCAATTGATGCCTAGCAGGGCAGGGTAAGGATCCTTGTCTCCCATAATATCAATAACCTCAAAATTCGTGTAGTTCTTTACCCCCGCAATGTAGACCTCGACGCCTTTGAGTCGGCCGATCGGCACAATGAAGTACTGGTTCGCCATTCTGATTTGGATTGGCAAGTAGGTTAGTCGTGGCTGTCCAAGCACCTCCCACGTCTTCTGTGGCAGGATGTTGATGTCAGACCCTAAATCAAGCATGGTATCGCTGATTTAGAATTCTGCAACCTGCATGTTAAGCCGAAACTCTTTTCCCATTCATCACTTGTTCCGCTTGACTCACTGCACATAATGGGGTGCTGTGTCCATAGGTTCCCTCGGCCTCGTATTCCCTTGTAGTGCATCCTCCAGGGTACGCTTGAGCTGGTCCCACATCGAACCATTATCAACAATATTGAGGAACAACTGAAGCCATTCCTCAATCAAGGTCCCCGTAGCGTTCTGTTCTCCAGAGCCAGACGTCGGGGGTACGTCGCAACCTCTGGCTCTGCCCAGCTGAGAAAAAGCCTCCACCGCCTCCTAGAAGTACCTCTTCTGCATGTCAGGCTAGATCAGTTGTTTCAGGGAGGCGGGCTGAATAGCCCGGACCTTCCCCTTTCCATGAGCGTCCTCTCCCGTCTTCTTGCCGCCGCGCGTGACAATCGCTAGATTCTGCATGGCCGGAGTTACAGTTCCTCGCGGCTCAGAGTTTACCAAATTCATGCCCCTCTGCCGTGCCTGTGCCTCCCACTTCTTGATGAGTTCTGGATAGTCCTCTGTTGCATGGGCGTTCACGTGGCGCTGGGAACACCAAGGAAATTAGGGAAGGGGACATTCCTGAGCCACGTGACCCTCCTGGTCACAGTTGTAGCATTTCACCGTACCTCGTCCCCCTGTGCGGCCTTCGTGCATACCGCCTCATCTTCCCCTGGAAGCCTCGTTCACCCTATAGGAGGGTCGGTCCAACCTGTCCGCAAGTGCGTCAAGAGCCCTGCACTACTCAGTGTTGTGAGTCATGGAAGCAAAAAAATCACAGTATACATTGTTTGGGACATTGGAGTACTTCTGTAGCATAGGGCACATCTGAGTTTGATACCCCATCGTCCGACAAATCTCGCAATATTCCGTGACGGTTGGGTTTGTTGGAGATGGGAACCCCGCATAAGGTTGTTGCGGCTGGTATACCCCCTGCGGATTCATCACCGTGCCACCCCCCGTGGGTGGACCCCCCTGGATTACTGCAACAGAGGGTCCCACACCTGTGCCCCGCAGCCAAGGGCACTCAGTTACGACGTGGCCTTTGACCAGGCAGTGAGCACACCAAACGTTTGGCCTGGCTAGTCTTATAGGGTGCATCTCCTTGAGATTTTCAGTCAGACTAGCGATCTAATGCTGCAATCCCACCAAGGAAGGATCTTGCGGGGCCGGCCCTCCCCGGTATTCCTGAGGGTAGCCCGCCATGGCCTGTTCCAAAGCATCCTGCAAGTTGTTAATCTTCTGTTGGGTGAGGGGGGTTCGCGTCAAGGGAAGTAGAGCCTTGATGAACCAGTCCCTTTGATGGTTTGGGTCGATCAGGTAGCTTAGTTTCCTGATCGCATCCTTGAATCGACACATCAGCTCCCATGCAGTCTCTCCCTCTTCATGCTTAATCTCCCAGAGCTCGGACAAACCCTGCTGGTCCGTCTGGGGAAGTTTAAATTCCCGGAAAAAATCCCGCTTAACGTCCGCAATTACTTGATTAGGATGGGCCTCAGACCACTTGATAAACCATCGTAGAGCCCTCTCTCTAAGCATGGTTTGGAACTCTATTAGCTTCCCTGCGTCTGGCATCTACCAAGCCCTCCATATGGCTTCGTAGAGATACAAATGTTTCTCTATGTCATCGTTGCCTCAGCCAGAGAATTCTGGATACCGGGTGAATCATCCAGCCATATCTACTTGCAGAGGGTTGACCAGGATAAATCCTTTGGGTCCTGGTTGCGTGACTATTCCACTGGGGAATGCAATACTACTAGTGACGCTGCTATTAATGTATGTCGATGTCGACAATGAACTACTGTGCAATTGACTCAATGCTTGTAACTTAACGAAAATATTACTTAAAGGTTGATTGAGTACCAGGGGAAGGTAGGGATCCTTGCCATGCAAATTTTTGGAAGTAGGGCTACCTGGAGAGATGAATTTCGTCTGCTCTTGAAACAACCGCTGCATCACGATGTACCATTCGCCATTGAAACTTTCTTCGGGCTGCACACCTGCATCGTCTTTGTCAATCGTCGTCTCCCTTTCTCTCTTAGCTGGGCTCTCATGCATCCTCCGCACTCCCACAGCGGTCCCCTCCCTTTCCAGGGTATCCACCTGAGTGTCCATAATTCCTATTCTCTGAGGCACCTCCTCTTGATTGTTCCTATTGGTTTCCCGTCGTTTTAAATCCCGCATCACCCTTTCTCGCCACCTATCGGCGATCTGTGCCCGCCGATGTGCATGTTGCTCCCTCAAATTCCTTGCGGCCTCAGCATCCATCCCCCACTTCCCCACTTCACACTTCATGTAGCATCTATCCCTTCAGCCCTTCCCCCAACATTGGAGGTTTACGCTTCCATGCTCAACTTTTGGAATTCCATCAACCCTTCATCTACCATCAGGGCCTTAATCCACAGTGGAATCTCTTTAAGTAGCTTCCCTCTTAGCCCAAAATGGAAGATAGCTTCAGCCTTCGAGAATGATTGGTAGCACTTTGCAGCAAACTCCACAATATATCCGTCCAAAATGGTCTCTACCCAAAAATCCACCGCGCGGGTCAACTCAGTGTTCAACTGATGCAGAGCCACCAGATCCCCGTGCACCCACTTGTGGTTTATCTTCCACGAGCTATCCCTAGGCACCTTCGTCTGTAACCTCTACAACCATTTATAGAGGTCTCTAGGGAATTTTCCCCAGAGGATCTATCACTGGCGGAATCTGAGAAAAGGACGAGATCCTTAAGCACCCTTTCCTTTTGATTCATCAACTCCTCTTGCTGAACAACGAACTGGTCCAGATGGTTATCCCACCATCTCCGTATTTCTCCTCGAATATCCTCGATACCATGATCTAGTTCCCCTCATAAAATGTAGGTCTTGGCAACAGAACCATTTGTTGGCAAAGAAACAGGTCTCGCAGGCAAGACCCAGCTTCAAGGGTTGGGGCCAACAAGGGAATCCGCTGTAGTCTAGAACCACGCCGGCATTGTCACCCTACTCCAGAGAGCAGAGAGTCTCACTCGAGGCATGCCGCAACCACATGCAGAAGGGGAATAGATTTATAGTAGTGAAAGGATCCACAACTTATGATTAACAGTGAATTGATTGCATAAACATCATTATATACGCAAGAACATTCAGAGAGTGTACAGGTATTAAGAAAATAAAATTTTAAATCATCACAACCATCATGTATGCATGTGAATCACATAATAAGACAACAACCTGCAAGTATATTGATATCTTCGGCCAAACCCATAGTTACATAGCTTTCGCGAGGAGAGCTTACAAGTCTGATATAGATGCCTTATAGAACAGAAAGGTAGATAAGAGAAACCTAGGAACTACAGAGATATCATGCCCGGTCTGTTTTCCCTCTGCAGCATCCACTTAATCTCCTTCAGTCGCTCTTCATTCCTCTCTTCTTTCACCAAGGTGATGGGTATTTATTCACCCTCTATCGCAACTGTTAATTCCTCTTGCGTTCTTCTTCAGCTGCTTCCGGCTTCTCTCTTGTTGTCTGTGTGTTCTGCTCTCTGTCTTCTGTTGTATATTCTCTTCATCTGTACTCATGCATCTACTTTCTTCAGCTATGTACCTGTTCCCTCGCAACTTTGGTAGTTCCACTACTTACTGTAGTTTCGACTTGGTTGTGACTGCCATGTGTCATCATTCCGCAACCCAAAATCTGTCCTTTATTCAAAATTCAAAATATTCAAAACAAGTTTTCAAAACAAGGGCCCCAAAAAAAACCCTACAAGTCCCCCTCTTTTGATGCCTTTTATGATTCTTTCATAATATAACAAGAAAAACGCTTACGTGGTCTTATTAATACTATAAAATCTTCTAAGAAATCCTTAGCAGCCCAGTCACAACCATATCAAAATAATACTAAGAAGAAACATCCTAAAAATAATGGTCATAAACCAAACAAGGGTCTTAAACACTCTTAGTTGCAAATTGAAAAATCAACTCAACACAGTAAAAGGAAAATAGAAAAAGAGGGAAGAATACATATAGAAATTGTAACTTTTGTAATCATGATGGCCACGTGGAGTCAAAATGTTTTAATATGGAAGCCTTGGAAGTAGTAATGAAGAAGAAAAACATCCATTTGGCGAACTCTTCAACTTCATCTTCAGGAATGGCACTTTCTATATGTGGTTGTCAAGCATCAAGATCTGGTTATGAAATGAATGTATCTTCTTCTTCTCATTCTCATGAGTGGCTCATTGATTCTGGAGCCTCTCAGCACATGGCCAAAAATAAAGCCACATTTTCTTCTTTAAATGATTGTAACACGAAAAATATTTATGTTAGCGATGATAGATCTCTTAGTGTTGTAGGGTATGGAACCATTCATCTAGATAATCATTAGTTTAATGATGTATTATGTGTTCCTAACTTGTCCTACAACCTTCTATCTGTTTATTAGATAACTCATTCAGGTGAAGGGAAAACCATAGAATTCTCACCTCATGATGTTGTAATTAAGGACCTAATAGATCCTATACATATTTTAGCTACTAAAATTGCTGATGAATCCACAAGGTTGTATAATTTTGACAAATTTGGGTCATCAAGTCTTCCCTCCACTTTTTATTTCTCATAATGATGAAGTGAGAAAAATTTGGCATGAGTGATTTGGTCAATTAAACTATCGTTCATTTTAAACTATATGTAAAGAAAATACGGTGACAATTATTCCTATGGTATCTTGCCGAGATGGTTCTTGTTTCAGTTGTGTACTCGGAAAACATCATGACAAACGTGCCTCTTGGCACACTTCAACCCCTTTGTAGCTTGTGCACAATGATTTATGTGATCCACTTCCAGTTGTTTCTTTATCCAGCTACAAGTACTTCTTAAGTCTTTCATTGATAAATTTTCCAGACACACTTGGGTATACTTCTTAAAACTCAAGAGTGAAGTTTTTAACATGTTCTTGTCCTTTAAGGCCTTTGTTAAGAAACAATTTGGACATCAAAATCTAAGTTACGATCTGAAAATGGAGGAGAATATGTGAACAACAAATTTATCAAAATTTTCACTTAGCATGGAATTCAATCGCAACATACTATTACGTATACTCCAAAAAAAAATGGTGTAGCGGAAAGGAGGAATCACACTCTAAAAGAAATGGCTAATTGTATGCTTCAATCTAAAGGAATTAGTCTTAATTTTTGTGCAGAAGAAATGAACTGTGAAAATTACATAGTAAATCACACTCCTACTAAGGTTTTAAGGAATATCACTCTAGAGGAAAGCTGGAGCTCAATCAAACCAGATGTAATTCACTTTCGTGTTTTTGGAAGTGAAGCTTGGGCCCATTTTCCATATGAGAAACATAAAGCCTTAGAACCTAAGAGTAAAAAATGTATTTTTGTTTGATATTCTGAAGATGTCAAAGGATATAGAATTATTCAACCGAAATACAAAAATGTAATCATTAGAAGAGATGTAAAATTTGATGAAAACATATCAGCCTGTGAGCCTTGTGTGGCGGGTGTGCCACCTTTGGCCTACGAGCCTGATTCGACATATGTGCCACCTCTCTATCTCTTCTACTTCTAAAAACATTCCTTCTAATCCTTCATGGAAATCCTCCTCCACCTCCTCAGGATCTTCCTTTTTCTAAACAACTTCCAAAATGTGTCCGCTCTACTCGAGATGCAGCAGGTTCTCTTACAGGTGACCCTACAGATCAACATCGTACACATTCTCAGTTCTAAAGAGCCTGTTCTTTATTGGTTCAAGTTCCAAAAATTTATGATCCAAATACCTTTGGAGAAGCTTCAAGTCATCTAGATTGGGATGCAACTATGAATGAAGAATATTGTTCCTTATTAATAAATTATACTTGGGATCTTGTTCCTCTTCCAAAGGGAAGAAAACTTTTCAGATGCAAATGGGTTTAAAGAAAAAAGTTTGGACCAGATGGAAAAGTAGATAAACATAAAGCTCTTCTTGTTGCTAAATAATTTTCACAAGTTGAAGGCATTGAATATACTAAAACCTTCTCCCCTATTTCAAAAATGAATTCTATTTGCCTTGTTATTTCCCTTATTGCCTCCTTTAAATGGGAAGTCCATCAAATGGATGTTAAATCCACCTTCTTACATGGGGACTTGGATGAATAAATCTACATGGGACAACCAACTGGCTTTATCCAAAAAGACTCTAGCCTTGTTTTTCACCTTAATAAGTCTCTCTATGGTCTCAAACAAGCCCCTCGAGCTTGGTATGCCAAAATGGATAGCTTTCTCTTAAATAATGTTTTTTCTAGATGTCATTTCGACAACACTGTCTACACCAAGAAAGTGGGTAAGTCCTTAATCATCCTTGTTCTTTATGTTGATGATCTTATCCTTACTAGTAGTGATCCCAACCATATAAACCATGTGAAGTCTAGCCTCAAAAGTAAGTTTCAAATGACAGACTTAGGACACTTGCATTATTTTCTTGGTCATCAAGTCTTGCAATCCAAAGAAGGTATCACCCTTTCTTACTCCAAGTATGCCTGTGATCTTCTACGCCACTTTTACATGGAAGAGTGTAAACCAACCCCTTCTCCCTTTCAGTCTGGGGTCAAGCTTTCAGTCACTTTTACTTCCCTTGAGGTTGATGCTACCTTATACTGTCAACTTATTGGTAAAATTATGTATCCAACCCATACCCATCTTGATCTTTCCTTTGTCATTGGTCTTGTTGCCTGGTTTATGCACAAATCTCATGAAATTCACTGGAAAGCAGCGAAAATTATACTTTGATATGTTCGAGATATAATTCAGTTTGGGATTCATTACAATGCACGAGCATCTCCATTGTTGGTTGGTTTCACTAATTCTAATTGGGTTGATGACCCTGATGATCGAAAGTATATTGTAGGTTATGTATTCACTCTTGGTTCACAACCTATTACATGGTCTTGTAAGAAACAAAGTGCCATCTCTCTTTCTTCGATAGAAGCAAAGTATCGTGGTGTTGTTGAAGCTAGCAAGGAAACCCTGTGGCTTCATTAGATCCTATCTGAATTTGGTATTCATCAGCAACATCCAACTACAATTTGGTGTGATAATAATAGTGCCCATTAAGCTATGCAAAGATCCAGTTTAGCATCAACACATCAAACACATTGATATACACATACACTAAATAAAAAATCTCATCCACGGTCGTGATCTTAAGGTGCAATATTGTTCAACCAATGATGAATTTGATGATATATTTACAAAGGCTCTCAAAGAAGAGAAGTTTACCAAACTTTGATCTATGCTTGGAGTTCAAGAAAGTTATCATTAAGGGCGGATAGGCTATAATTACTACTTCCTTCTCCTATTGTGTCACCTTTGTAAATCCTTCAATACTATCCCAAGTTGTTCTTAAGGAGGGGTGTTAGGATATTCTACACATAGGAAATAGTTAAGTATAACTTGGTCTAGCGTAAAGTTAGGTCAGTGTGTTTCTTTAGTATGTACTTTGTAACTTATAATATGACGGTCACGATATGTAGTGATCCAATGGTTCATTCTCTTCTTGGTATTACCGACACTTGATTCGTGGATTAAAACCTGATTTGTCTCTGATCTCTATTTAAAGAGCATGGAGGGTCATTTGTCTGGTGACCATTTATGAGAGAAGCTTATGTAAATTTTATTTCTTTACATTAATAAATTTCCTGAATTGGTCGTGTTGTCTCAGGCCATGGACTGTTTCCCTCTTTGAGGGTTTTAACCACGCCAAATATTGATGTATTGATCAGTGATCTATTTGTGAGCGGTGACCTTTGGTGTTTGATCTAAGGAAGTGATTCAGATTTATGCAGGAACGCAACAGAATGCACATATAACCATAAATATAAAAATGCAACAGAAATAACACTTCATTTCATTAATATCAAAGAACTAAAATTTGTTTACAAACAGAATGGAAATAAACTAGCTAGAGCGCCTGTAGCTTATCTATGAGAAGAGATGTGGTGGCTACAGGTCTCTGAAATTCATGTTACAATGAGGCTTGAAGGCCTATATATTATTGATAAACAATGGAAAAACCTAAACATCCAAAAACCTAACCCTAGGAGATGAAACACCATAATATGGGCCCCGTTGGGGAAAATTGGTACATCAATTTCTCGGGGTCGTAACTTTGGCACACTATCTCTGTTTGAAGCACATGATACATCATTAGAAATATCTATCTGAGGACTAAAACTATTGATAATGAGTATCAAGTTTGGAATTCACTCAACTTTTCCAAAGGTTTGATGCCAAAAAAACATCGTTTAGGGCCTCAAAACGGCTCCGTAATTTTAGGACTCGAAAAATTGCTAAAAATAGTAAACTATGCTATAATTAAGGAAAATGAAAAACTAAAAGAAAAAATGGAAAGAACCCAAGTGGAATAGGCGGGTGGCCACCAATATCCACTTGGATCATTCCTCCCCATTTAGGAAGCAATGGTCCCCATTGCGTTGAGTTCCTCCATGAGATGAGGAAACTTCTGCTGAACTTGGTCCCTGGTGAACCACTTGCCTTGGTGCAGGACGATACAGTTGGATATTCTGCTAGCAAGTGTTATTGATTTACATGTCCATGATACAATCTATGGTGGCCTCTTCCATGCATTATGGGTTTAACTCTAATGGTGTGAGTTGTTCTGCAATATCAAAGGTGTCCAGTCGAGGTGGGAAATAGGGTCGAAGGTGGTCCACATTGAATATTGGGTGCATACCAAGGAATGATGGAATAATGAGCTCGAAGGCATTATTCCCTACAACCTTAGTGATGGTGTATGACCCATATCGTAGCGGGCAAAGCTTGCGGAAGGGTCCAGTGAAGCGCTCCTTCTGCAAATTTAGCCACACTTTGTCGCCCACCTGGAAGTGGTGTGGCACCTAATGTTGATCATGCCATTGCTTTTAATTAGCATTGGCTTTGTCCAATATGTCATGAACCTACTGGCATATGTGCTGAATGTTCTCATTGAATTTTTTCTCTTTGTTAGCTTCAGACTGGACATGAGAAAAATCAGCCTGAGTAGCCACAAATGGCATGGCTACGTCAATGGGACATAGTGGTTGGAACCCTAGGCCCACTTGAAAGGGGCTGTGGCCAGCTATGCTATGGAGAGCCCAGTTATAATTGTGTTGTAAATAGGGAAGGCTCTCATCCCATGTGTGTGGATGCTTTGAATTGTACATGCGCAGAATATGTGCAGTCATCCTATTGATGACCTCTGTCTGGCCATCCATTTGGGGATGGAAAGCTGTGGACTTGGTAAGCTTGGTGTTCAGCATTGACCAGAGGCTGGACCAAAATGTGTTATGGAACCTGCTGTCCCAATCTGAGATGATAGACTGTGGGATCCCAAAGTGCACCCACACTCGTACAAGGAAGAGTTTAGCAATGGCTTCTGCTGTGATATTCTTCTTGCAGATCGACATAATGGTCATCTTCGAGAATCTGTTGACGACCACGAAAAAAAATCATTTCCATGCTTAGTAGAAGGAGGCCCAACATGTAGTCCATGGAGATGGATTCCGAAAGTTGACTAGGGGTAGGTAGCAGAGTATAGAGGCCTTGCTTCTTGATGGTCGATTTGGCAATGGAGCAATCAGTGCAGGATCTGATGTACTTCCCAACATCTTGTCGAATGTTCGACCAATAGAAATACTTCTGCAATACTGCCATTGTTTTATCGACCCTGAAATACACAACGAATCGATTGTAGTGTGCTTCCAAAATCATCTTGGCACGCTTTCTTGAAGGAATGAAAAGGTGTCCCAGGTGACATAGCAGTGCATCCTGGAGGTAAAAATTTGGAACTTGCGTACCCTCCAAGTGTGTCTTGTATGTGTGGCTGAATTACAAATCACTCTTGTAGATAAGCAATCAATCAGAAGTCTCGTTCCCACAAGAGTTTAGAACGATGGTTATCGCCACGATCGGTGGTTGGCTGAGGAAGTCTACAACATTATTGGTTTCGCCCTTTTTATACTTGATTTTAAAATGAAATTGTTGGAGATATGTGGACCATTTTTTATGGAAATCATTCTGCAAATTCCCTTGTGTCTGTATGAACTACAGGGGTCGGTGGTCTGTGTGGATGACTGTTTCATTCCCGAAAATGTAATTCCTCCATTGGTGGCACGCCTGCACAATGGAATACATTTATTTTTCATAAGTGGGATACTTGTAGACTGTGTCGGATAGTGTCTCACTGTGATATGCCACTGGATTCCCATGTTGAGTAAGAATTGCCCCAATATCATAGTGAGAGGCATCCGTCTTGATCTCAAATGGTTGTTGCAAGTCTGGTAATGTGAGAAATGGGGCAGAGTAGAGGAGATGTTTCAATTATACAATCACCTTCTGTTGATATTCCTACCAAAATAATTTTTATTTCGGTCCTCCCTTGGTGACTTGACTCAAGGACTAAGTGATATGAGAGAATCCCAACATGAACCTGTGGTAGAAATTAGCAAGACCCATAAAGCTGCGAAGCTCTGTTAGAGTGGTTGGGGTAGGCCAATCCCGAATTACTTGGATCTTGGTTGGATCCACATGCACCCCCTATTCATCAAAAATGTATCCTAGATACTGAACCTAGGTCATGCCAAAAGTACACTTCTCCAAATTGGCACACAACTTGTGTTGCCGCAATGTTTGGAGGACCTGTCGGATGTGGTGGAGGTGCTCTTCCAAAGTCTGGTTGAAGATCAGGATGTCATCCAAGTATACTACTACAAACGAGTTGGTGAATGGTTGCAAGATGTCATCCATCAGCCTCAGGAAGGTTGCGGGAGCATTCTTCAACCTGAAAGGCATGACCAGCCATTCAAAAGGCCCTCCTTGGATTTGAATGAAGTCTTCCACACATCGGAGGGTTCGATTGGTACTTGGTGATATCGAGACTTCAGATTGATCTGGTTGAAATATTTCGCCCCTTTGAGTTGATCCAAAAGGTCATCAATCCGTGGGATCAGGTACTTATTCCAGAAAATTATCTTGTTCAACGCTTTATAGTCAATACAAAGTCTCCAAGTCCCATCCTTCTTTTGCACCAACACGATCAGGCTCCCACAGGGCGATGAACTTGACCGGATGTGACATTTCTATAGTGGCTCCTAAATTTTCCTTGTGATTTCATCGTTCTTCAGAACAGAGCACCGATAGATCAGTCCATTGGGCAGTGGCGCACTTGGGTTCAGATCGATGGGGTGCTTGACCTGACAGTGCAAAGGCACCCCTGTGGGTGAGGTGAAGATGTCCTCATACTCCTCCATGACCTTGTCCATTTTTTGTTTTCGTGCGAAGGAGCCCTGTCTGGAGGTCATGGCCACAATATTCTTCTTGCCATGGGGGTGGATCATCTGGAAAAAAAATTTCCTGGTTTTGGAAATGATCTTACTACATTTTTTTACAGTAACCAAAGAGATAGCCGCAAGCGGTGGTACCTCTGGTATCCTATACAACTTATTTCACAAAATAACAATAACAACATGAGGCTGGGACTCATACACCACATGTCCCTTCTAAAAGTATGATTAGCCTAATAATACTTCATAAACATCAAGAGGAGAAATGTAACATAATACCTCATCTGTGAAGGGCTTGATGTTGTAGGGAAGGTGGCATTGTTGGCTGACGCAGAGATCCCGTCCTTGGTGAAGCCCCCCAATGGTGTATGGTTGTGGGTGTGCTATGGTCAGCAAGCCCAAACGCTTCACGAACTCTACTGAAATTAGGTTATTTTTTCTCCCACTGTCGACAATGAACTATAGATGGAAACCCTTTACCCACATCAGAGAGTGGAAGAGACTCTCATCCTCCTCTGGATCTTCTAGTTCCTCCTTCTGGATCTTTCCAATGGAAATGGTGGCATTGGGCTCTACATCAATAATCTGCTTCCCTTTTTCATTCCCCTTGTCGGGTTATGATTCATATTCAGAGCATGGATCTGATTCAGAAGCCATCATCTCTTACACAGTTTATGCGATAATATTGTTCCTTGATGGAATATTGGAAAGGAATTCCAAGTGGAGTATTTGAGAAGCGAGAGGGTCCCCCCCTTGTCATTTTTCTCACATTAGGTTTCCACTAGTATTTGACATGGGGGGCGGCTTTGAGGGAATTCACAACAAGAGAATAATAATCTTCTCCCGGTCGGAAAATTCATGAACTGAGAAATATCCTTCTAATAGATTCAACCATATATCTATGATGTCTTCATATATTTGTCCCTAAAATATGGGAATGTCAAAGTTTACTTGTACCTTAAAAGGAGTTACACCTCCAGAGTGTTTTTTGGATGCAGATGTGCTGCCAGTGGGCAGTCGTTGAAGGATATGGGCAAAGTTAACCATCATCGCATTCCTTTGTTTTTTGAGGGCCTCCTTGAGCAATATTTTGATAGGATATCCTACTCCCTCGTCTTTCTTTTCATCCCCCATGGGCGGTCGTCGGGGTGTACGAGGCTGATCTTGCAAAGGTTCAAATAGATCATGCCCCGACTCCTTATACCCCGACCTCGTTGGGGACATGCAAATAAGGATCAAGAAAGAGAAAACCGCTATGATACCACTGATCCGAATTTATGCTGGAATGCAACAGAATACACATATAAACATATATATATAAAAATGCAGTGGAAATAACACTTCATTTCATTAATATCGAAGAATTGAAATTTGTTTACAAACAGAATGGAAATAAACTAGTGTTATAGGTCAATTTGGACACCATTTCCAATGACCTGGTTAACTAGAAATCATCTCTAAGATCAATCAATAGGGTCTATCATCCCCTATCATTTCAGTTGTTATATGCCTTAAGACAAAGAACAAGACAAATCATCAATGACTATCATTTGCAAAGGTTTCCAAGATTTTAAGTTTATAATATATCATATGAGAGATCATGAACGCTACCTCTAAAGGGACTAAGTGCGTTGCATATGCAGGTAGCCCCATTCAAGGCTGCTCTGCAAAGCACTTCCCGACACTCATAGGTGCGTTGATCACATTGGGAGCGAAATTCTCATTGCTCTGGAATCTCTACTTGGCCAGTGCCTTTTAGAAGAGTTCACATGTGTCAAAATTCGAATCCATGTGTCCATTTGACATCTACAAGATTGGGAACATGCATTGCCTATTATTGGAAAGTCATTGATTGTAAAACAACTACCTTCAGCTCCTCTATAAATTGAGCACAGATCTTAGTGTTTGATAAGGAAGAATTTGAGTAGAGAAATGCTGGTGGAATTTCAATTGAGGAGTTGATTTGTGTAACATGCTACTGGAGAGATCTAAATTGTGATGAGGCTGGGATGCTGCTGGAGATGGTCACTTCAAATCAATCACTGGGTTTTAACCTCCCCTTCTATCCATTAATAAATATTGTTTCTTATTTTCCCACATATGTATCTGTATAAGCTCATGTTTTCCATATTATGAATTCTTATTTGATGCATATTGTTTATGTTTCATTGATTTAACTAAATAACTTGAATAAGCATCTGTATTATTGCTATCTTTTTCTATTTAGTGTTCACCTTTGCAGGAAATATTTTCGGACATCTAGCTTGGATTTGAAGCTACAGCAAGAGCGATAGAAGGAGAATAGGAAGCACCTGGAATCCAAGTAAGTTCTTTGATTTGTTCTATGTGTCTATTTACAATTAGGAAAAGTAGTCGCAAAGTATTTAGTATGTTGTTCTAGATAAGCACCTATTTAGGGAAGAATGATTTATCCATAATTCATAATTCCGCATAACAAATTGGCGACTCCACTGGAGAGTTTACCCTTCATCCTAGGTGTATTTGCCTCTGATTTTCTCTATTTATTCACCCAGTAGCTTTTAATCAGAAAGATTAGGTTTTTTGAAATCCAAATTTGCATTATAAGTGTTTTCAACAAATGTGTTTTTCATTGTACACTGCACCCAATGCATTTTTGGACAAGACATAGTGCTTTTCATAGCGCTGTCTCCCTTTCAGGGGTGCTTTGCAACGCACTGTCTCCCCTTAGAGATTGCGTTGACTCCAGAGACCATCCAAATTCCATTGAATTTGTCATTGCATTTTATTTTTAGTTTGTTCTCTACTATGTTTTGAAAAGCCTGAAACCTCATATTGACCAGTGAACTTATCTACCTCTTCCTCCTTTGAAAGAATAGTTTGTTCAATGTTTGTTTAAATAATTTTTCTTTATCATTGAAAAATTAATTTCAATGTATTTTTATTATCGCATTAGATCCATTTTCTTTTGAAAAGGAAATTGTCGTAAATTCTTCATTTCTTGATAAGAGAAATTGTTGTTTAATTCCTCATTTTTCCTTCAGAAGAGAAATTGTTGTTCTATTATTCATTTATCAAAAGTAAAAGGCATTTGTTTTATTGATTTTATGCACTTAGTTTCTTTTCTTCATTCATAACATTAAATGAAATGAAAAGAAAAACTTGCATTTTCATGTAGTGGATTGTGTGATTTGCAAAAGAAACAATTAGGAAATTGGCATTTAGTTTGTGCTCTTTGATTTTTTTGGTCTCAAACTGATTGCTCTTTCCCTCTAGCAGCTAGTATTTTCATTGAAATACTAAAAGTGAAAGATTGCTTATCATTCTTAGTTTTCATTTTAGGAATTTTCAATACATCATCATGGTGAACCTTTGAAAGGAAAATTTATAAACAAGATCAACCTAAAATTTATCTCAATTTACCTAACAAAGAATTGGAATCATAACGATAACATTTAGAAGGTCTAGGCTAGAGACGTGTTTCAACGTCATAAAACATAACAACTATCATTAACTTGTATGCGATACATTTTGAGTGTGATACCTCACTCCACATATGTAAGTATATTTGTAGCTCATCCACGTACTTTCGGGTATATCAGGCGTTGTTACAGTACTAAAAGTATAAAGGGGTGCTCTCACTTTGCGGTTTCGCATTAGACAACACTAATACGGACTTGGGCCTCCACATACCTTCGGGTATATTTGGGAGGAAAAATTTTAGGTGCTATCCATCCATAGTGACCTGAGTCAGTCGCCTTGTAAATTGTGATACATCGAACACAACATGATTGCCTGATCATATTTCTTGGTTCACCAGGAGGTATTCTTGTGTTCACAGTTTCTTGGTAAACATTTTTTTCTTAGAATTACCCTTTTATTTTGTTTATTTGTTTTTGGTTAGAATAAATCAGTAATCGTAGAAGAAAAAAATCCTTTCCCCCATCGTTCATGTATATTAGCATTAAAGCCACCTTTACCACCAGAAGTTACTTATGGTAGGCGAAGGCGATCACACACTACCAAATCAAGTACAATTCGTACCTCTGGTGAAAAATCATCTTCCCATATACCAGAGTTAGCTCAGTTTGTTTCCACACATCCCGATTCATCTACTGTTGTCGAAACGAAGTCCTCATAGCTACCTGTGGTCACAATCCATCCAATCAGTGAGACCACAACTCTTGGACCCGACGTTGTTCAACCAGAAGTTGATTTAGATCCTGTCTCTTATTTACTAGAACATCTGAATCCTGAAGCTGAACAACCGAAAGTTGTTCCTACCTTGGTCATCCCACAAATTTTTGTATCCATTGAGTCTCCCATATCACACGGTCAACCACCTAAAATATAATTTGGGACTGACGGTGAAATACTTCCACGTGGTTTAATTGCGATTGAAGAAATCCCACAAGACGAGACACCTTTAACTCACACCCATTTTGGGGAGGACCTTTACCTGTATGAGTCTTTCCTCAATCGTCACCATCTACTTTTGTTGATCCTATTTCTATTCAAACTCCCATCAATCCAAAAGGGTATACATTTGGTCAAGTAACCATGCCTGAACCAACATCTTCGGTTGGGCCATCTGTTCCAATTACGTCAGCACCTACCCTCGCTACCCCGTTGATGTTTACAACTTCACCAGAGTCATATTTTCATGGTGTCCCTATGGTCCCATTAGGTTATAAACCTTTATCTAGAATTTTCTTAGGTGGATCTTCAAAACCATGGAATTTACCAATTTCATCATCTGGTATTATAATTGGTAATCCTATAGTGAGTACTGAAATATTTGATTCTTTATATACATCATCAGGGAAATATTAAGCCAGTCCTTTAAGTACCATATCAACTGGACTCCCAACATTTGGAGAGAAATATTTTCCGTCTTATTATCCTCCTCGTGCTGGGGGTCAAACTTTGGTCACCCAATATGAAAGTACTCCGTCACTTTTTCTTCAACCTAATGTCGAAATGATTTTTTTTTAATGGCAACCCACTCTTCCTATCCAACCACAAATGGGTTTACACTCGTATCAACCAGTTCAACCTGTTACACCCACATCATTTCCACTTGTTAATACATCTTTACCCTTGTTGCAGCAGGTCATTCAACTAAATATCCTCAAATATTAGGTCCACAAACTCCAAATGCTTCAGTTAATTTAAAACAACCTGTATCTGGAATCATTTATTCATAAGCTAGTTTACCATTTTATGGGATGTCACAACCACAAGCTAGTTATACTTATCGGCCGAATCCAAGTTATCCTAATTTTGGTTATAACATTGGTGGATAGACCCCTTGGTAGCCTCAAGTGAAAATTCCTCAAAATTCATTTCAAAAAGTATCATATCTAGGTTTTTTTCAATAGAATCCTCAAGCGCTTTCTTTTCAAAACAACCCCTATCTGGTTTACCAATATCAGATTCCTTATGCTGGTGCTCAAAGGCATGTTTCTCAAGAAATTCCATCTTACCCTGGCTATGCTCAACCTGACCTTAATAGACATTTTCCTTTTGATGCAACTTTAGAGTTGCCAGATTTAAATCAGCTAACTAATGATCCAATTAATTATGCTCCTTGGTGGCCAGTGATACCTCACAAATTACCCTCGGATATTCCTAAGTTCAATGGAAACCCTGGAGAAGATCTATCGACTCATGTCATGAATTATCATTTATGTTGTTCATCAAACTCCCTGAATGATGATTTTTTTTTACTACATCTTTTCCAACGTACGCTCACAGGTCCGGCTACAAAATGGTATATTGAGTTACCTAAAGCTTCTTTTGATAATTTCACTGCCCTAGCCATTGTCTTTTTGACTCACTTCCATTTAATCATACGATATGAAACTGGAACGGAACTCTTGACCAATTTCAAATAGACTAATGCTACTTGTATTTCTAATCATATTCATGAGTGGTGTCATCGTCATTGAATGGTTAAGGCATTTGTTCCGGATCAACTCCTTGCTGAGTGGTTCATTAAGTCCTTGTTACCATCTATAACTGAGGATGTATCTAAGGGTGGCGTCATCACATAAGAACAAGTTATTTCTCATGCCAAATATTTAGACTTGATTTACACTCAGTCTGGCATGCTCTATGAAAAAATTCCTAACACATCGAGATCTAATTTTGTTGTTCCTCCTCAATTAAAGGACTTTCATGTTGGAGACGGCTTGATTGGTACTGCAAGCATAGATCATACTACTGCATCTGATCCTGCACCTTTTTCTGAAATTAATGCCATGTCGTTTGACAAAGGAAAAGTGAAAATCAACCCGAAAGTAAGAAAAAAGGGAAATCTCAGAAAAAGCAAACTTCTAATCCGCAGGAAAAATCATCTGAACAATCGTCTGGACCTAGGAAAACTTATCCATGCATAATCGGTAATGAGGAACACTTTGTTAGGGATTTTCCTCATCACGTTGAAGTCTCTAAAATCATCAAGACTTTCCATGGATCAGCTATGTTGATAGACCCATTTCCAAGTCTAGACACAAACATGGTTGCTACGGATCCAGCTTCTAGATCCCAAGTACGTATGTTATCGGTCACAAAACCTTCAACATATATTTTGGTTTCAACACGTAATAAATATTATGGTAGTAAGGCCATTGATCAACCTACTACCTCGAATACAAATCCGTCTATGGAATCAATACTTCCTACTGCTATTCTTGAATTGATAATCAAGCCACCAAAGGGAGTAATTCACAAATCGACATATAATCCTCGAGAAAGAGTTGCACAAAATTATAATATAGTTGAAGATTTGGTTGAATCTCCTTCAGCTATGTCTTCTCTCAAGGTATTACAAAATTGTCCCTCCCAAAAATAAGCTTTATTATCAACTATTGGTGGAATTGATCTGACTGATTCTAATCTTGTCATCTTTAATCATACGGGCTATGTGCCGCAACTACCAACAGAATTGGCATTCTCCATACAAGTAAATGTTCTCAATCACCTTGTTCATCACACTATTATTGATGAGGGGGCATATACATGCCTTATATCTCTAAATTGTTGGAAGTGACTTGGCTTGCCGTGTTTATCACAATCACCAACAACGTTGAAGGATTTTGATGGACGTACATATCAGCCTTGTGGTATTATTAATAACCTGCATGTTGAACTAGGGGGAAAAACAGTGAATGTTGATGTCGAGGTTGTTAACGTACCCCTTGAATATAATATTCTACTTGGAAGGCCATGGGTATATTCAATGACTGCAATTGTTTCTACATATTTCATAATGATTTCCTTTCCATATAAAGGTACCATCACACTCATTAATCAGCTATCCTTCTTTGCCTCCACTTCGCAGGTAATTGGAAGCGTTCCATTCGTTCACGCACCCCAAATAGCACTTCAGAACATTGGTGTTGGAATCTTAAAGGATTCCACTCTCATGGGAACCTTTGCATTACCTCCACCTATGACGTCGACAGAAATTACAAGTATAGAGACCTGCTACATGATCTCTTCCACTCCATCTGGCTTAAGAGAGAGTACAAGTGATTATGAAATTTTTACATTGGATGAATTTATGCCGCCTAGCCCTATTGAGTTGGCATAGCAATCAATCTATCTGGCTTGGGTGGAAAATCCGAAATCAACGTCACTCTTCGGTTGATAGTTCCTTAGATTTTGGTACTCCTTTTGATCCTTTTTCCTCAATTTTCTTGACAGATGAGAATATTTTGGAAGCCATGATGTTAGATGGAGAAACATGGGAAGATTATCATCGTCGTTCCCATCTTCCTAATTATGAAGAAAACTATCTTAGTGAACTATATCACCCATCAATCAAAAATTTCCTTTCAAATTCTTTACCTATTAATGCAATCGATTTTGAGAGAAATATGTCAAATATTGAAGAAACCATTTCTATAGATATTTCTACCAAACCTGGCATTGTAGAAAATATTCATGTTGGTGTATCTTGTTCTCCAACAAAACTCGAAACATATCACTCTCTATTTCGTGAATTCGGTGATGTATTTTCTTGGTCTTATGAGGGAATTCCAGGCATAGATATTAGTATAGTTGAACACACTATTAATATGTATCCTGATATCAAACCAGTGCATCAACGGCTTTGTCCTGTTGATCCAAAGAAATCCATTGCCATCAAAGTAGAAGTTGAAATTTTTTTGCGTGCTGGTTTCATTTATCCTGTTCCGCTGACTGTGTGGGTTTCCAACATCATTCCTGTCATGAAAAAGCAAGGAACTATTAGAGTGTGCGTCGATTATCAGGATGTCAATCTTGCTTGTCCAAAAGACAACTATCCTACTCCCTTTATAGACCAGATTATTAATGATTGTGCTGGATGTGAAATATTTTTGTTTATGGATGGATTTTATGGCTACAGTCAAATCAATATCCACCCAGAGGATCAATATAAGACAACATTCATTTGTCCCTAGGGCACATTCGCTTATAGGAAACTACCGTTTGGTTTAAAGAACACTGGGGAAAATTTTCAGAGAGAAATGGATTTTCCTTTCAATGACATCAAGCACATTGCTAAAATGTATCTAGATGATTTACCAGTGCATTCAAGAAATTAGAATGATCACCTGATGCATTTGAGAGCCATTTTCTTACGCTGCCGAAACTATAAAATATGCCTAAATCCACATAAATGTGTGTTTTTTGTTGGTTCTGGTCATTTGCTTGGATTTGTAATCTCAAAAGAAGGAATTCGAATCGACCCATTGAAGGTTCAGGCCATTCTTGATTTTCCAGCACCATCAAATTTACTTCAGATACAAAAACTTCATGTAAATGCTAACTTCCTAAGAAGGTTCATTTTAAACTACACTGAAATGGCTAAAGGATTTACTCGACCATTGAAAAATGGGGTTCCTTTCCATTGGGACCAAGTTGTGCAAGCTTCTTTTGATGCTGTTAAGGATACTCTTGTCCGAGCATCATTAATGTACCCCCCTAATTATCAAAATGATTATTTCCTATATATCGTTGCGGCTAAAACGACCATTGCTATGGTTTTGGTCCAAGTCGAAGATGGAATTGAACATCCGATCTATTATTTGAGTCATAGTCTCAATGATATGGAAGTTAAGTATTCATACGTAGAAAATATTGCCTTGGCAGCTGTTCAAGCTGACCAAAGATTTCACCACTATGTCTTGCTCCGAAAGACCATTATCATTTCAGATTGCAACCCCATGAATTATATCTTATCACGCCAATTGCTGGGGGGGGAATATCCAAAATGGATAGTCATTTTATAGGAGTTTGATTTGGAATTCATCAAATCCAATTCAAAGAAGTCTTTAGTATTGGCTGAGCTTCTCCGTGACCTTCCCTCTAATAGTACTGCAACTACGTTGGAACCATCAATTCCTGACGAGTCTCTGTTTCTGATCGGACCATCTGATTCTTGGTATGGATTTTTCATCATTTATCTCCAAACTCAAACTTTTTGACCCGATACCTCTCACTTTGAACAACAACGTATTCGATACCAAGCCAAATATTATCTTATCTTCGACAATACACTTTATCATCATGGCGTCGATACCATTTTAAGGAGGTGCCTCACTCATGAGGAGGCCAAAAAGGTTTTAAATGATTGTCATGCTGGGGCTTGTGGTGAAAATTTATCTGGATATGCTACCGTGCAAAATATAATCTGCACCAGTTACTTTTGGCCTACAATTTTTTGAGACTGTATCCTCACGGTCATAAGTTGTTGTGCGTGCCAAATTTTTTATCATAAAATCCGCAAACCACCACCACCAATGGGGTATTGACTTCATGACTTGTAACCCTCATTCGTCCGGGGGGCATGGTTATATTATTGTCGCTGTCAACTAATTTACCAAATGGGCCGAAGAGATGCCTACGTTCAACAACATAGGATTGTCATGATTTAATCATAGGACGCCTCTTTAAACATAGGATGCCTATTTAATCATGTTATTGCATGATTTGGAGTCCCACAGGCTATAGTTACAGATCATGGGAAGAATTTTCGCAACCATATGATCACTGAATTGACTGCCAAATTAGGATTGTCACATGATAATTCTACTCCTTATTATCCACTATAAAATGGACAAGTTGAGGCTATCAACAAGATTCTTAAACATATGCTGCAACGAATGATAGGAGTTCGTAAAAGAAATTGGCATTTGACCCTATACTCTACCTTGTGGCCATATTGAACCTTGGTGAGAAATGCGACTGGATTTACTCCTTTTCAATTGGTGTATGGTATGGAAGATATCTTACCAATCCAATGTTAAATATCGTCATTAAAACTCGCAATCAACTTGTTATCTGACACCTCAGAAGAAGAAGTGTGTCTTTTTAACCTCATCCATCTTGATGAAACGCGTCATGAAGCCCAATTGGCCAACGAAGCGCATAAGAGATGTATAAAGGCGCAATACGACAAAAATTTCCACCCTCGCATTTTCTCAGAGGGCTACTTGGTCCTTCTTTATGATCAAGAAGCTGATGTAATAGGTACAGGAAAATTTGAGACATTATGGCATGTGTTTCGGGGAAAATCACCCTAGAGGTTTGTTGGGTTTAAACCTCCACAGAGCAGGGCATGCTACTCAAGAAGGACTCACACAACCATACATGTTCATGAAAAACTAAATAGAGCAAATCGAGGAACTTACCCGTAGGTCCTACGGTTGAAGCAGATCCCGCGGGGTCCAAACCCCCAGCAACCCTTCTTCCTTCTTAACCTGAAAGACAAGAAGAAACAAGCACGAAGAACTGGTTGTACAGCATATATCTACTCTAAATGTTAGTGAAATCCATATGAAACATTAGATAAACCATAATAAATTCTTAAATAACAATATTCTCATATATGCAAGCGGACACTAACACGTATATTTCGGGAACAAGATGGTTCTTCTGTATTATAAATAGCATGTATAGAAATAACGAGTGGAGAGATCACCTGAATCCTTCCACGATCTTCGAGCAGACCGTCGTCCGGATCCGTCCCACCCTTGCCTCGCTAAGATTCCTTCCAAACTGGTGCATACGAGATGACATATAGGAAGATGAGCATCTCCAGGAAACAAAGGTTTCTTATAATGAACTGGGAAGTGCAGGAGGCACGGGAATTTAGACTTGGATAGGGAATACCAACAGAGTATAATATCAATAATTTCTCTCTCTCCCTTAGGCCATGCACATGAGGGGCTTTTATACTCCCTCAAAGTAGTTTCAACAATTGGAAACAGTTGGCCACGTGCTGGGGTGGTTGAACTACCAGAGTAACCATCAACCCAACCCGAAAATAGGGATTTTTTATATATTTTTTAATGATTTTAATGGCATACGCGGGAAAGTACATGTGGACTCGCGTATACACGCGGAAAAGTCTGGGCATAACCACGTATGGGGATTTTAACACTGTTTTTTAGTGAATTTTGTCCAAGTCTGTAGGAATGGGTGCCCAAAGCCATAAAAGCAATCATGAATCATATGAAGGTGAGAAATGATGCTATAACAGATACCCCCTAATATATGAGGTCAGAAGGGGTACATGATGGCCGAAATGTATTATGCACATAGAAAGAACTTCGCAAGGACAAGAGAGGACTTCACCAGATTTCAGCCTGCCAAAAACCAATGAAAGAAAACAGAGAGTCAACTCATGCTGAGGCGGGCATACCCATGCTCGGTCAAAAATACATCATATAGAAAGTACTGAATAGATCCAACATGTATACAAGTATAACTGAACTGAAAGTACACAATGAATCATCTGAGCATGGCCCGGAAGTGTAAGTCTGAATCAATGTCCAAGTATCACATATAAAAAGCTGATCAAAGATGGTGCAACTGGATGTCTGATCATATAAGTAACTGAATCTCCAAGTACCGAATCATAAGAGGTGGAACAAATGGTACAATCACGCAACTCGGGAGCCAACATATAAGATGCTGTTGTACTGAACTGCAACATATAAGGGTGGATGGCATCACTGGCAGAAACTGAATGGACTGTCAAAAGTGAACCGAGAAATGCTGATGCAACCCGAGGTCTTCACCGATCACTATGGCACAATTCTACACAATGGGAATAAATGAGCTGAAGTCGACCATGTGAGAAATCGTTGGATTACCGGTAAATGATGTATACCATTAACCAACGCGAGACAACCCACCAATAATGAAAATGAGTGTCAAGGTGCCCCAGTACAATCTGACAAGTGTGAATGAATGAGTTGAAGTCGAACACTTGAAAGAATCTACCAATCAGGAGGCAATAATGAATCCCCACTGTCGATAGCGAAGAGTCTGCCACTGATGACTGCAAACCCTAAGGTACTGACAAAAGACTCTAGACCTTATTCCCAGAGCAATGAGTCGGAGTCGATGGGAAAATATCTGCTGGAAGGAAGGCATTAAGGCATCCCACATCAGTCCAGCGCGAGTGTAACCCGCAGGCCAAGATTTGGAAGAAATCGGACGAAGTAGAGTGATGGAACCAAAATCGAAGTACGTTTCCGACGTGCACAAGATGAAGCTAGCGCACGGAAGAAACCCTCTGAACCAACCAATAATGAAAGCTGACACAGAGGCGAGAAATCCACCGATAGGGTCAAATGGAAATCCAGGTACTGCACGAATCCCAAGTGTAATAATGTGTGCTGACGTCGAACACAGGGGAAACCACTCAGTCAAAGACCCATGATGATGATCAAATGCTGAGCACGAGGTCACCTATCAATGATGGAAATAGGCCCAAGGTGCGGCTCTAGGCTTGCTCTCAGAGCAATGTGTCGTAGTCGATAAGAGACAAACCCGTCGGCAAGAAGTCAATGGGGACCTTCTCAAACCAGCACGAGCAGAAGATCAAAACATCTGATGTGATAGAACATGATACTGACAAGACCGGGAAGGCCGACTGAATAATGAGTCAAGAGACACTGCAGAATGGCCGACTCAGGCTAGACTTCCCTTGAACAAAAGCATGACTCTGTGATGACCATGGCAGTAAAAAGTGACACTGTATAAGTCTGTCTTGCAGGAGGCAAAACAAACTCTCCATATGATTGGAAGAGATAACCAACCGGGGGAGAACTGACAAGTGCAACATGGTAAAGGCTGAACCTAGGTCAAACTAGAACCATCCCAAATGAAGGAAATATATAAGTATATGTGCTTTGTTCAAGGGCGACAAACTGACTCTGTACTGCCATCAAAATAACGAAGATACATCCCGTTCCCGCTCTTTTTGTTATATTTGATTTTTTTGTATTTTTCATAATAAGCCTGAAAAGGAATAAAAGAATGCTATGGTACAATGGATAGAACGAGTATCAAGAAAGCAGATGCACTAGTTCCTGGGATTGGAACAATCCTATGCTCAATGCAAGGTGGTGAAAACTGGTCAGTGATACTCAGAGGAACGTTCCATCCATGGGTACAAAGGTGTCAAGTCGTGATAGCTAAGTGCATGCAAGGGTTAACTTGTACAGAAAGTCAAGGTCAAAAGTTGGCTTAAACATCGAGTCCAAATGAAGCCGGCTAAAGGCCAGGATAAACAAGTAGCCAATATGCAATGCAGTAATACAACTTAACGACACCGGGGAGCCTCTAGGGTAAAAGCCAGAAAAAATGATAGTGATGAAGAAGAAGAATGAAGCTTCAACACATAAGTCATGGCGGGACTAAAGAGGACTCCCGAGCCTACATAAAACGCAGCATGGGCAACAAGTGATAGCGAGGAACTAACTAGGAAGCCCATGTAAAGGAAGGCTCTACCACCAAGTCATGATTAAATAATCGGCAAGTGAAATGGGTGTAATAGTCATGACCTGATGGGATCGACCCTATGGCAAGTGATCAGTATGAAGGCTAGTATGCAAGATGCAACGGAAAGTGATTTCCCTAACCTATATGCCAGTGAAGATCATATACCTGCCGTGACGAGTCGGTAATCATGGATCAAAAATGGGAAAAATCTCAAATTCGTCAAAATGTACCTGAAAACATACCAAACTGGGCACTTCCAAGCATCCGGGTTATGCAGCTTAAGATAGATCGAAAAAATAAGCATAACAAATTTTTGCGAAAATTTTCAACTTTTTAGGCATAAATAGACAAATTACCTCATATTTGGTTCATTATTACATTGCTGATTTGGAAAAAAGTGCTTTGGAGCAGAAAACTTCTTTCGTCAAATCAGGAGCAACCGACCATCGAATCACACCGAATTTGTCAGGTAAGCTCCTCAATCATCCTTGCAAATCATTTTGTCCATTTATAAATTAAAATTTAGTGATTTTCACCACAGAAACCCTTTCCAAAAAACACGGGTTTGCGCATACGCGGGTTGGTAACAGGAAAGTCGCGTATACACGCGACTGTGCATAAAGAAAGCCGCGTATGCGCAGGCCCAAATGAAAAATGCATGGCTAATGAAGGATTTATTGAATTTTGACAGGATGACAATCTCATGGAGAGAGCGTGAACACAGTGCAATTGAT
The DNA here is from genome assembly GCA_034641835.2 of Pinus albicaulis. Taxonomy (NCBI): domain Eukaryota; kingdom Viridiplantae; phylum Streptophyta; class Pinopsida; order Pinales; family Pinaceae; genus Pinus; species Pinus albicaulis. The sequence goes on along the minus strand of CM076577.1, from coordinate 1,410,878,565 downwards.
CAAGAAGTCATGCGAGATCGAGCATCGCAAAATATTCTTCGGAATTGCGGATTGCTCAAATTTTTCAAAATGCCAAATATGAAAAGCAATGTCCGGTTGCTAGAAATGCTCGTAAATTATTGGGAACCGGAAGAGGATTGATTTATGATAGATCAGATGCCAGTATGCATTGAAGTGGAAGACATATATTTCATCACTAGACTTTCCCAGAGGGGAGAACCAGTATACTTGCACGGGAAACCCTTGGGAGGGCTAACCATGGAAGATTATGTCCACGTGTACTGCGTAGAGGGTTCCAAGAAAGTTGGAACTCAGATTGCAATTAAAGATTTAAGGGATTTGCACATGAAAATCCTCCTTTTCACCATTGGCAGAGTGGCAGGATCTGCCTCCCTACATCAGGCGTCCAGGACGCAAATGAGCATAGCAGTGGAATGCTTGACTCATGTATATGATTGGTGCACAGCCCTGTTACTGAACATGAAGCAACAATTGACCTCAATCTTCCAAGCAAAGACAAAACACTTTGGATACGGTACAATTTTGATGACCTTCTTCTTTGAGAAGATACCAGCATTGAGACCTAGAGTTATCTCTACCATCAGCAGCCCGAGAGACCCAAGAATTGCCCGTTGGGCAGACATGATGAAGAGATTAGGGGGAAGTGAATTTCCCCAGACCACTTGGGATGATGAGTTCTTCCTTTGGTGGGGAGAACAAATCATCGCTGTGGACGACTATCCCTATGCTGGGATGGACTTTCGTGGAGATCCAGATCTTGTTCTTCCACCAGGCACAGCATGGGGCACAGTCGGTAATTTTGCAAAAAAAAATTTGATTTATATAATTTTTTGGATTTTTTCAAATATGTATGAAAAAATGAAAAACAAACATGTTTTTGATTGGATTCATAATGACTGACAATGTAAACATGATCATGATACAGATATTGGACCAGTTCGACCTGAGGGTTTCCCACGCCATAAGCGTCGCAGGGGCGAAGCAGATACAGTGGATTCAGACAAGACCCTCCAGGCTGTACAGAGGAACTTGGAGGGGTTAACCCGCCAAATACCTATGGCTGCCATGGAAGATCTGCCAGAAGCCATCTAGAGACGGGTAGTAGGAGTGCCTCGAGACTGGGTACGGTTATTCCGCCGAGTTTCCACCACGATCATGTTCTATAGGAACACGATTTTTGGGCAGGGACCCCAGGAGTAGATAGATATTATGTATCAGATGACTGTATATTCTTTTTTTGAGACTGAACATGATCGGGCATAAGCCCAAATTTTGTATGACCTTATGGATCCAAATTTTGTAAAGTTTTTGAACACTCTGATGATATATATACATCGATGTTTGATGTGATGTAATAAATGTATCAAAATGTATGATGTTTTTTATGATTAAATTTTATTGTATGGAATGATTAATATGCCAATCCAGTGCCTGATTAGCTAATGAGTCTGCCAACCAATTGTCAACTTGAGGAATATGAATGAAAGTTAAAAAATGAAATGATCTTTGTAACAAACGTACCCTCAAGAACAACCGTAATAAAAATGGATCTCGAACCCGATAAGTATTGTTCAACTGCGACACCACCAGCTGAGAGTCCAAGAAAAATACCAACGAATCAACACCCAAAGATATTGCCTCCAAGAGTAGATAAACAGCTGCAGTGTATTCTGCTATATTATTGGAAGCAGGACCAATGCAGACCCCTCTTGATACTAACAGCTGACCAGAAGGATAATGAAGTACCCAAGCCGCAGAAGCTAAGTTCCGGGTGTGTCTACTAGCACCATCGGCGAAACCAAAATGACTCATGATATCTGACACAACCTGCCAAAGCAAATAAAAAACATCACCAACTCATCAAAGATCGAAAATCAACCAAATATGTACAAAGCAAAACTACTATATACAAAAGCAACATGCTAGGCCGAAGCCTAGGCATAATACTTCTTCAAGTAGAGCCCATTTCGGGGCTCTGGCAACTTGTTCCCTTCAAAATCAACCAAGGTATACGCTCCTTTCTTAAGGACTTTTTTAACGATGAAGGGGCCATACCACATAGAATTAAACTTTCCTGCCCCCAGGGCATATTTTTCTTGGGCATAGACTAAGACAAGGTCACCTTCTGAAAAAACCCTGGGTTTGACCACCTTATCGTACTGAACTTTAACTCAGTTTTTATGTGCTTCATTCATCGTGGCGGCATCCCGACGCTGCTCATCGAGATGTTCCAGATGAAGGAGCCGTTCTTCAAGACTAGAAGTGTCAGGAAGAATTTCGACAGCTAATTTAAGAGAAGGAATCTCGCATTCAATGGGAAATACAGATTCCAAACCGTGTACTAGCTGAAACGGAGTAAAGCCAGTTGTAGTTTTCACTGACGTCCTGTATGCCCAAAGTGCAGGATATAGCATAATATGCCAGTTGGATCTAGCTTTATCAATTGTCCTTTGAAGAATTGTCTTCAAGGATTTATTCACGGCTTCAACTTGCCCATTGGCTTGAGGATAATACGGAGATGAATGCTCCTGCCGGAAACCCAATTTGAGAGCCAACTCAGCCATCATACTATTCTGAAAATGACTGCCATGGTCAGTGACAATCTCTCTAGGAATACCAAAACGAGCGATAACCTGGTTAAAAAGGAACAGAGCTGCAGTCTCACCATCATTCCCAAAAGTAGGCATAGCCTCGACCCACTTCGTAAAGTAGTCTACTGCTACAATAATGTACTTGTGACCTTTAGCCGAAGGCAGGTTACAAGTAGTATAATCAATACCCCACTTTGTAAAGGGATCGACGGTAATGACTGGAAAAAGCGGAGCTGGCTGAGCGTGCATTTTTCGAGTATGGAGCTTGACATGGATGACACTTTTGGCCAGGTCTGATGCTTGAGACCCAGCGGCAGCTGATCAATATTTGAAGCTCAGTAGAATCATTCGGCACGGCTGTTTCTTCGAGCGTCTCGGGATTGAATCAGCCCTCGGCGTGCTAAAAGCATCACCAATAATCATTTGACAGAAGGTGAAACTTCTGACTCATCTTTCGAAAAAACTTAGCGATGCGGGAGATACAAAATGATATCTCCATACCAAGGATCATGTGAAGAGATAAGAAACAAATTTTCATCCGGAAAGGATTCATCATAGATCATCTCTTCCCCACAGGGCAACTCGGAGATCAATTCAGCGAAAACTAATGATTTCTTGGACTTGGCAGACATAAAGTCAAGATCAAATTCCTGCAAAAATCACAATCCATATATTTTATTTGCCCCCAATCACTCGCCTACTGAGGACAAACTGAAATGGATTGGCTGCTGCCAAAACATAAGTTTTTCGAAGAATAATGTAATGCCGGAGTCGCTGCACAGCATGAATTGCTGTTAAAGCTAACTTTCTGTCGGAGTGTACCGGAGTTCAGGTCCTACCAAGCCTCGACTAAGGTAGTATATAACATGCTCTGCAAGAGAATCATCCTCCTGACCCAGAACCATACCAATAGTAGATTCTGCTGCTGCCAGATACAGAAGGAAATCTATGCTATAATCAGGTGGACTCAATAAAGGAGCAGAGGTCAATGCTTTTTTCAAAGCATCGAATGAGCGTTGAGCGAAGTCATCCCAAAGAAAAGCAACTCCTTTCTTCAACAATCTCATAAATCCCTTGGTAACTTTAGCATAATTTACGATAAACCTTCGAAGAAAATTAGACTTTCCTTGTAGACTTTGAAGTTGACGGATAGAGGACGGGGGAGGCAACCGAAGTATTTCCTCAACCTTGAAGGGATCTACCCTAATCCCTTCCCTAGACACAATGAATCCCAATAACCGACCGGATGTAACCGCGAAAACGCACTTGTTCGGATTCAATCTAATCTTATAGAACCGACATCGTTCAAATATTTTCCGGAGGTGAGCAGGATGATCCATCCTCTTTCGAGAATGAGCAGCTAAATCATCCAAATACGCCTCGATAATCTTTTTGATGTCGTGGAAGGCATATGACATGGCCCGCTGAAAGGTAGCCCCAGCATTTTTAAGACCAAAAGGCATCTTCTTGTATGAAAAAGTACCCCAGGGAAAAATAAAGGCAGTCTTATGCTGATCTTCAGGACAGATAGTAATTTGATTATATCCAGAGAAACCATCCATGAAGGAGAAAATCTCATTACTGGCACACTCGTCAATGATCTGATCGATAAATGGTGTGGGGTAATTATCTTTAGGACATGCTTTATTTAGGTCTCTGAAATCAATGCACACTCAAATCGTTCCTTGCTTTTTATCTACAGGAACAGGGTTTGAAACCCATTCAGTCAAAGGAACAAGGAAAATGAATCCCACCTTAAGCAGCTTCTCAACCTCAGCTTTGATAGCTGTTGCCTTCCTAGGATTGGCCGGACGAAGTTTTTGCCTCACCAGCTTAGCGTTTTCATAAGTCTTGATCTCGTGCTGGACAATAGATGGATCTATACCAGGCATTTCCTCATAAGATATACATCCCTTACTCTCTTTAAAAGGCCGGTGTAAATTTGAACCTCTTCCGCAGGGAACATTCAGCTCAGATGAAGACATTCTCAATAATATTGGGATCTACAGGAAATGTTCATAGGGATAGTAGGAGAAATCCATGACCATGTTCCCTTAAACGTGGTGAGGGTGCTAAAGGGTGGGAGGTGAGCAGTTGGAGGCGGGGACTTGGAAAACTTGTTTCAACTGCTCGATGAGGTAAAAGTAAGGCCGTGATGATGCAAGTCTATCTGCTTCATAAGCCTTCAGGGATGGCCTCTTGGATGGAAAGAGTGGTATCGAGCAATCTGAAACTAGGGCTGCCATAGCCCATCTCCGCTACGACTCTTAGATGAAGGCTCGTGGTTTCTACAAAGTCAACAATAGACTGATACGCAATCTCAGCTGCAGAAATAGGAAATGCCATTCCACCCACTTGACCTTCCGCTAATGTGGCAGTAGGGGAAGGTAAGGTCCAAGGGTCCGAAAAATAATGAGTTCTGAAGAACTCTCTTCGAAGAGGAGCCTTGGAGGATGAAATAGCATTAATATGAACCATAGGAGGAGGAATATCGAAAGTACCCATCAAGGAATAATACATTCCAACTCCTAAATTCTCAACAGGCGCCGTATGCCAACTTTGCAGACGGATGAGTGGGCATTTGGGTCTACGGGGGAGGAGAATATAGTTGATCAACGAAACCCTCTCCATGTGGGGAAAAAAGCCATAATCAAAATAGCTGAGGATTTGCAATGGCATCCATCTCATAAATGCTAGTTTCTCCCCAACAGAAGGTTGTAGTCCAAGCTTGCGTCAACTACCTCAACCTCTATATTGACAGTTTTGCCCCAACACAGATGGGCAAAGCTGGGACAATACCATGGGGTCTGTGAGAATGACCATCGAACGCAGTCAGAAGAGTGGTAGATGGAACAGCTTTGGGAGATCCAATTGTCTTCCAACATGTGAGAGACATCACGCATGTGGAAGCACTCTCATCAACAACTGTTCGAAAGATATTTCACTTCTGGTACGACGATTTAATATGAAAAGCCATGTGATGGGGGAGTCTCTTCTTAAAATTAGTCATATCAAAAGTAAGCAGAAGAGAATTTTTCGGATCAATAGCCCCAATGGCAGTGAACAAAGCACTGCGCTGAGCCGGACAAGACTGGAGTACCTCTAAATCCGACATAGCACAAGGACTCTGCGCCAGATCTTCCACAATCGAGTAGTTCTGGGCAGCCCTAGCATTTGGATTAATCGTCGATCATTTAGAAGATGCTTTGGGCATCCGAGGCATAGACTCAATAGTAGGCTTCGTAATGTGAAGCAACTCAGTAGCATCAGGAATATCCTTAGCTTTCGAAGACTCTTCTCCGCCATAATCATGGGATCTCGTAGCGATATCTGCGTGAGCACTCATCATGAAAATGTTCGATGGAATTTCCCCTTCCTGGGTGCCCCCAGAGGAAGCCCCAGGATTTTGGTTCGCGCCAACAACTGACTATTGCCCTTGGGGAAAAGGGTTAGTTAACACTGCCTGGGAACTAGAAGAACCCTGCTGGGCTAACAAGCGCTGCGCATCCTGAATTTTAGGGAAAAGGTGCGTAAGATGGTCTCCAGCACACAGCTTACATGGAAACTTCACTTTGCTTTTCTCCTTTGGACCCTCACCAACATGCTCGTTGGTTTTATTCGCATTACCCTTCCCGTTCTTGCCCTTTTTCTTATTATTTCGTCCCTTCTTCTTCCCTTCGGATTGTTGATTTCCTTTGGGATCAAAAGCTTGGACAAAATTTATGGACAAAGACTGGGAAGGTGATGACTCAGCAGGCACAGCCTGACCAGAAGGAGCAGATTGCAACGACAACTACTGCAGTTGAGTAAGCAGGCTAGCTGCACCACTATTGATCGATCCAATCAGTCCGTCACCATGAGAACCGGGCTTAGTTTTAGATAAATATAATTTTGAGCGAGGAGCATTGGGCAGATACTTGTGAAGGACCCCAGACTGAGAATATATCAACTCTAGTTGCTGGGCCCTAAAAATGGCCTGCTCCTCGGAAAATACCCCGGAGAGGGATACATCTTTCAAAATATCTGACTGTAGGGATTTCAGAAACCATTCCAAAAGGAATTCACCTGGAATATGAGCTTTGATAAGCCTCTTCCTTCTCCTCCATTCCTGAATGTGATTAGAAATGTGGGTTGCGTCGTCCTACTTAAAATTAGCTAGGAGTTCAGTCCCAGCATCATATTGGACAGGAAACTGAAAATGGTTCAGAAATGTAACAGCCAGTTCTCCAAATGTAGCAAAACTGCTCCCAGTTAGCTCAATATACCATTTGGCAACGTTTCCAGTTAGGGTGCGTTGAAATAATCTCAACCTAATCGAATCATCGATCAGGGAGTTCGAAGAACACCATAAATGGAAAGTAGTGATGTGGTCAGCCGGATCTTCTCCATTCTTGCCTTCAAACTTTGGAATAATAGAAGGGGCGGGGCTTCGGACCTGCGGGCCCGGACCATTCGTCCCGACCGACGGATACCGTCGAGTTTAACGTGAAGGAGTAAGCGAAATGTCAGTGGATTCCATTACGAAAGGCTCACTGGATTTAGATACAGGCACCGGGGTTAAAGGACTCGTAAAGAAGAAGAACCTCCTCCCAACGCGAGTTACCAAAGCCGAGACCACAGCGTGAAGTATGAAATGAAGAGGAGAGCCCCTGATAGGGGTTCCAGGCATTAGAAAGGGGAGAAAAGGTCTGAGAAGCACTTGATGAAGGGAAAGAAGTATTCCCTTGATGACCTGCGTAAAACTGATTCCCTGCCCCCACTGTAGTAAATACAGGGTTCCATCTTGTAAAAGTGGTCGAATTCTGACCTCCAGACCAAGGATTGAAACTCTGGGTCAGAGAAGTAAACGGAAAGGACCCTAAAGAAGGATTGGAACTAGGAATGTGCCCAATTCCAAAGGGAAACCCTTGAAAAGAAGCTGATCCACTAGCCATGGAAGACATGGGCGTAGATCCAGCTGCAGCAGCGGAAAAGGAAAAAGAAGGAATCCCACTAGTGGGCATTCCGAAACAGAAGGGACCAGAATGAGAAGCATGTGCTTGGGTGAAACCAGAGCCAAACACAACAGCACTAGAAGAAATCGAAGATAAAGCAATAGTGCCCCCTCCTTCAACAGAAGCAGGAGTCTGAATGCCTGCAGCACTCACAGCAGAAGCCGTGTTCCCAGTCGTGGCCATCGAAAGGTATTGATAATATAGAGGATCTTCTGGTCTCTCTGACTCAGGTCTGATGTATTGAACAACGAACAGATAATCAGCAGGAAGAGGAGATGGACCTGACACAGGAGGTTCAGGTAATTCCTCAATTTTCAAATCTTCTTCCCGAGGAAATAGAACTCGCGAGGTGAGTGGAACGCTCCTCTCGGAACCGACACCAGAATCAGCTATGAAACCTTCAGACCCTTGTGGAGGATCTCTCTCCACTGCTTCAGACGTCACAGGGTGGTAACCACCTGCTAAATCACTCCTACGCCTTCTCGAAGAAGGCTCTGGACTCTCGGGAGATAACCCCCGGATTCTCCTCGATCGACGAGGCGCTTGATCAGTCACTTTAACAAATTTTAATTAGACTCAAAAAATATAAAGCTAAGCAAGCTAGGAGCAAAGAGCACTCACTATAATAAAAATCCCTGAGATACAATCAAGCAAACAACCTTCAAGTATTTCCGCTCCGGGTGATGAGGACCGGACACCAAAATACAGGAAAGCGAAATATAGGACCTCTCGAAAGTAGTCTGGGATAATTATGGCCCAGGCCTACTAGCAAAGGTAACAAAAACAGTTACGCCGACCTCCTAACGACAGCCTTTGCCAGCTCAAGCACCCAAGCTTCGCAAGGGCACCCCCCAGAAGTACTACTGAAAGTGATACGACGTCTGCCTCAGGTACCACAGGTATTCCCCCCCGCAGTCACCTTTGTGGAACCTAGGAGTGGCAACTATCGGCACCAATCCGTGTCAGAAGCCGGGCGGAACGGTATTGAGGTCAAATTCAGCTAATTAGAGAGGGGGTATCTCTCTTCTCAGCCTTCACTTCCCCTCGCGCTTGACTCTCTGGAGGAGAGCTTTCCTGGTCCACCTAACGGAGTTGGATTTCGCTCAATTAATCAACTTCTATGTTTCGTTTGAGCGGCCTTGGAGAGTTAACTCTCCACTCACCTAATCCAAGGCCCTACAACCTAGCTAGTTGGTGTATGACACTTAGAAAACTTGCTAGTTGATTTTAAATTAAATCGCTTATTTTAATTGGCTGTTATGTTAAGTCAAAGGGATACGGAGATGAAACTTATGGTGTTTTGACGCAGAAATAAATTAAGAAAAACCAAACTTCATGCAAATGCAGTTATTTTCTTTCGACGAAAAGCAACTTCTACACAGGTTCTACGAGATTAAAAATTGTATTTTTCTTTTCAGATAGCAAATTCACACTCACAAAAACTATGAAAATGAATAAATGCTTAAGTGCACCTGATGAAAATCACTACAAGCATGGAAATCCTAAGATGCAAAATCTCCTAAAGCAGAGTGAAATTTCCCAAAAATCCTTCAGTTTTATCTCTTTTTGGTTGTCCAGAAAGTTAGTTCCCAAAATCAAGAACTCTTAATATGAGGACACCAAAAATGCTTAAAAGCAAGAGGAAGAAATCAACGACAACTCCTTTCCAAAATCAAGCCAAAATCCAAAGGCAAGAAACCTCAACAAAGCTTCAAAAGATACAAAGAAACGAAAACAAAAATGCAAAAACAAAAGCAAACAACAAAGCAAAGTGTTTTTTGAGCTTTTGAGTTTTATAAAAGAGTTCAAAAAGACCAAGTGAAACTATAAAATCCCAAGCCAAACAACACTGAATTTCAAGCAAAAACTTCAAAAATGCTCCAAATATTATAGGGCTAACTAGTAGCAAGATCAATATGAGCAAAAGAAGACAAGAAAACTCAACCAGTCAGCCTAGAATAATAGTGCAACCTTGCCGCAAACAAAAACTTCAAAGAACCAAGAAAGACTCTTCAAAAGTTGCAACAAGACCTAGCCAACTGAACTCAAGAAAACCAACCAAGAAATGGGCAAAAATTGTAGCGCAAAGCAAAGCACAAAGATAGGAAATAGTAAATGAGCAAGATCTCTCTATTCTGATGAAGCAGAACAGCCAAGAATCCCCAGAAAGAGATCTTGGTACTCGAACCAGAAATGCCAGCACAAGAAACAATACTTTGCCAAAAAGACTAGTTTTCAACCAAACAAGAGAGAGAAAAGACCAAAGACCACTTTCTTCACAATCCAGAGGGTACAAAGACACTGCAGGAACAGGTCTCCACAGACAGAAAGGACTAAAAAGCCAAGAAATCCAAAATTTTAAAATCTGCCTAGGTATACGCAACTTTACAGTTCAGCAACTAGCATGCATACGCGACTGTGCTAAAGGAAACCCGCGTATACGCGACTCCCTTTAACAAAAAATGCGTGTATACGCTACTGTGTGCAGGAAAACTCGCGTATATAAAGGTAGATAATGAAAAACAAAAAGGATCAAGCCTGGATAAGAAACCAGGACGTCAGTCTGACTGAGAAAGAGTAAAATGGACTGGAAATAGAAGTTAAAACTATTAGAAACCTATCAAACAGCTGAAACCACCCAACAGGGGAATCACAAGAATGTGAGCCCCAGTGGAGTCGCCAGTTCTGTTTCGGGGAAAATCACCCTAGAAGTTTGTTGGGTTTAAACCTCCACAGAGCAGGGCATGCTACTCAAGAAGGACTCACACAACCATACATGTTCATGAAAAACTAAATAGAGCAGATCGAGGAACTTACCCGTAGGTCCTACGGTTGAAGCAGATCCCACGGGGTCCAAACCCCCAGCAACCCTTCTTCCTTCTTAACCTGAAAGACAAGAAGAAACAAGCACGAAGAACTGGTTGTACAACATATATCTACTCTAAATGTTAGTGAAATCCATGTGCAACATTAGATAAACCATAATAAATGCTTAAATAACAATATTCTCACATATGCAAGCGGACACTAACACGTATATTTTGGGAACAAGATGGTTCTTCTGTATTATAAATAGAATGTACAGAAATAACAAGTGGAGAGATCACATGAATCCTTCCATGATCTTCAAGCAGACCGTTGTCTGGATCCGTCCCACCCTTGCCTCGCTAAGATTCCTTCCGAACTGGTGCATACGAGATGACATATAAGGAGATGAGCATCTCCAGGAAACAAGGGTTTCCTGTAATGAACTGGGAAGTGCAGGAGGCACGGGAATTCAGACTTGGATAGGGAATACCAACTGAGTGTAATATCAATAATTTGTCTCTCCCTTAGGCCATGCACATGAGGGCCTTTTATACTCCCTCAAAGTAGTTTCAACAGTTAGAAACAGTTGGCCACGTGCTGGGGTGGTTGAACTACCAGAGTAACCATCAACCCAGCCCGAAAATAGGGAATTTTAATATATTTTTTAATGATTTTAATGGCATACACGGAAAAGTACATGTGGACTCGCGTATACACGCGGAAAAGTCTGGGCATAACCGCGTATGGGGATTTTAACATTGTTTTTTAGTGAATTTTGTCCAAGTCTGTAGGAATGGGTGCCCAAAGCCATAAAAGCAATCATGAATCATATGTGAAGGTGAGAAATGATGCTATAACAGCATGGCCCCTATATTGTCAAAAGAGTTCTTGCCAAGGGTTCCTATGAGTTGGTTGATTACAATGGAATTCTGTTGGTGTAGCCTAGAAATGGGTTGTATTTGAAACATTACTATGCTTAATCATGAGCGTAGTAATTTTTTGTATTATATTGTATATATATGCTGTTGATTTTCATTCACTATATTAATTTTTTTTTAGAGTTTTCTTGACGTTAGTAATCTGCTTTACATTTCATCGCAGATGTATGAATCTTTGGAACCATTTAATGGATATCCTGATGGTGCTAATCGCAGTACGCAGAATCTATCCTCTATAGCATTGGCCATCTTCGCTCCAAACGACAAGTTAGTGAGTTTTAAAGGGATTTGTATTGGTAGATCAACAAACAATATCACTGAGTTTAGCGCGTTGATTTAACTTCTCTCTGATGCCATTTCATTTGGTATTAACCACATCATCATAAAGTTAGACTCACAACTTGTGGTATTACAACTTACTAGTGTTTATATTGTTAGAAATCCAACACTGCATATATTGTTCTTAAGAGTTCGACTTTTGGAAAGACACTTTGATTTTATTCAATATCAACACATTTCCAGAAATTTGAACACATTGACTGCTTCTTTAGCTAATCAAGTTTTAGACAGACCTTTGTAACATATGTAAATAAAACATTCACATAATTGAATAAGATTGGACAATAAACATAGGAAAACGTTGAAATAATATAGATAGATAGTTATAGGTTTTTACAAAAATTTGTACCCAGGACACATTGGTCATCTAACCTCAAAATGTATGAAAAATGTCAAAAGTAAACTAGTGGTGCTCGTGGTAACATGCTATAGATCTAGCTATCCTACAAAGTAACTGCATCCAGTGGTTAGGAACCCTAATAGTGTGTTGCTGCAGTCTCATAGGTAAATATTTGATCCAACAATCCAGAATCCCGCAGGTCAAACCCTCTATGTGCTACCAAAGCTTAGCCATAGTCTCAGCCATATCAAGATCCTGAAGGACTTCTCTCCAAAAATCCCTCTCTGCTGGCGCATCTGCTTCACACTCTGGTTCCTCTACTGGTTGAACATGACCAACATCTAAATTACATCAAACATTTATTTTAGTCTTGGGAAAACATAAAAAATACAAAAAACATTGTATAAACCTTAAGAAAATAAAAAAACATAGTCAAAATATTCTTACCCATTTCACCCCACTAAGTGCCTTCTGGTAATGCTAAATCTAGATCTCCTCAGAAATCGATGCCTACGTATGCATACTTGTTGGCTTGAGGGGTCCTGACCCAGGTTCGGTGTGCAAGGTTTTCCAGAAAACCCCTATACTACTGGCCCTTTCAGCAGTGACCTGCTTGCGCAGGTCAAAGTCTCACCCGAAGTAGTATGGGTGGGTGGTGGAACCAACTTTCCGCACCCTGAGAAAGGATAGGTAAGGCAAGCAGAGCTGCTCCAAGCCCTGTAATTCCTAGATTACTTTGCTCCGCGTAGGGTTAATTAGGTCTCTATTTGCATCCACATGCGATAGATCTATAATTATATGCCTTTATGATAGTAACACAAAATTACATAAAAATAACAGAATAGAACAGAACCAATCCAGATACTGAAAACACACTTACACATATCTTCGCAGCTTAAACACATAAAAGACACAGTGCAACAATTACCAACAATTCGCACAAGAGTACTCATAGATTTAGTTCTCTATCAATATTTCTTATTCATTCATTCAACAATTCTTCCTTACAACTCCCTTCCCAACCTGTGCACACAGCAGCAGGTTCCACACACAGTTGGACTTGGATCCTTGTGCACATAGCCAATAGGAGTCCTTTCCCCAAAAACCCAAACCAATAGCTTAAACCACAATTTGCATCAATAACTCATCATTCTGACCTTACAATACAAAAATGTTCCTCTATTTATAATAATCTAGCCTAGATATTCCTATGGTCCGCAAACCATGGTTTTCGGACCCTTGGTTTACTTTTACCCATTACAATGCTTTCGGAGCTTTGACCCACCCCAGAACCCCTGCGCTAGATTAAATCTAATAAAAAATATTCAAAATGGACCAGTTTCGCAGCTTGTAGGAGACCCTGTTCCAACACTCCCCCAACACAATCTTGTGACTCGTCCCGAGTCACTGCAATGGTGCGGCCTTGATCTGTGCACACAAGGTATCAAGGGCATGGACGAGCGGAGGGAGCACTTCCTGACTTTGGGTAGCATCTCACTGTGCAATGTTGACAAGTGTCAGGGAGGTAGGGCCGTCTAGAGCTGTGGTAACCCATTCTGACAGCCAGTGGAGGCGCGCAATGGCAGACTGAGCATCCTGGGAGAGCTGGAGTGCGGTGTCAGCCCAAGGTTTCAACCATTTTCAGACGATATGCTTGGTGTGGTGAAGGTTCTCAATCGTGTCCATGATGGCCAGATGCTGCACAGAGACGTTGGAGGGTGAGGAAGCTCTGACATGATCAAGAGCATTTTCTGCCTGCCATAATTCCTTCTGGATATGCTGAAGCATAGAATGGTGTCGGACAACTGTCCAGAGCTACGTAGCTTCTTTGACCAATTGCGTGCCCCGAGTAAGTTGCTCTTTAATAATATTTGTTGCGTTTGTGACCAATGCAACCCACTATGCCCGTACTGCCGGAGGTATTTCACCCTGTTGTCGCATAGTCTGGTCTTGGTGACGGACCTCTTGCAACACCTCAGTGTATAATCCTTGTAGTGTGGCATGGGATAGCTGCGCCAAATCTATTTGGATGTTCGTAGCAGTTGGAGCATGATCGTTAACTAGAACAACGCAGGGTAGTGAACAAGCGTGGCTTCTGTTGGTTGGTACTCTGGAATTGCGGAGGAGTTGCAACATATCCCTATATCTCATTGTTCCTTCCTGGTGCAGAATTAGTCTTGACCTGATTATGACACTGCTGGTGGGGGATAGCGTACCTTCTTCTGTTGTATCCTCCGAGGCCATCCAGATGGTTCCCGCAGTCATCCCTAAGGTGCGAAGGTCAGGACCTCCTATCGCGTAGCTAGGTTTCCTCTCAGTGTGGGATTCACAGGCAATTCCATCTGTAGGGGGCCAATGCCCAATCATTTGATCTAACTTGGCATTCCCGTGTCCCCTCAATATGAGTTTTGTGGGTGCTGAACATCCAGGGATTGAAACATTCGGCAGGTTAGGATCTGCCATAGCAACAGAAATACCTATGCCCCGTCGAGCCATAAAAAGGTATCTTTCAAACACCTAATTAGCTTAAATTAATCATCAATCTAGGAGCGACTTTTTATTTCAAGAGTGTACTCTGTTTGAGGCTGCAATTAACTAAGAGTAATGGTATGAAGATGTAGTACAGAATTCTGAATACAAGAATAAACAAATGCTTGTAAAAGAATCTAATTATAGTAACATAAATGGAAATGATCTGAAACCTTAATTAAATCAAGCTGTAAAACATCGATCAGGGATACAGTAGCAATAACTCCTTCCCTTAGAAATCGATGCAAGATAACCAATATGGGGACTTGGAAGCAATAACTAGTGTCCTCTACAGTTGGTGATCTTAAAACAATTGAGATGGAATCAAACTCGAACTACTTGCTGATAAAGATAACTGAAAGGAACTGCAAAGGCTAAAAAGGAACAACAACTTGTAACTCCTATGCATACACAACAACTGTAACCAAACTATCTGCTAAATTAAAGCTATGAATTAGAAATGAGCAATGAATAGAAATGGAACAACAATGTAAATTGAACAGTAATTACAAACTTAACTAATCCTGTCGCTTGCCAATACTACAGATCAATCAATCATAAAGAATTGTAGACTAATAGAATAATAACTTAGAATCGAATACAGAACAGCAAAGCTTTCACAATGATAGCAGGATAAATGAACAGTGAATGTACTTATTACAAAGAGTCAAATAGCAATGCAATTCATTAATGAATCTGTATTCAATCTAACAGTAGTCAATCAACTCTGTAATCAAAATAAACAGTAAACACAACTTCACACAACAGTAAACAAAGATCAAGAATACAAACAACAAGGTAATTCCACCAGAGCCTAGCCCTTAGCGCCAGTGAAATACTACTAGGTTACTGTAGAACTTAAGAGATGAAACGAAACGTGTGTTTGACGAACATAAAGTATTACAGAGGTTGTTCTCTCAAAGTCGAGAGTCAATAAACGTAATATTACAGAGGAAATGTCTGAATATAAGAACTTTTCCGACCCCTTTATCACTAAAGGACATTGCTTTATATATTAGACCCTGACGGACAGGACAAGGAATAAGATGAGTTTGAACAACGATCCCTTAGGATCGAAGGATCCTGAGGGATTTGCTTCTCTTCATTTTGTTATCATCTTGTTTACTTTGACTGAGGTTGAGCTGTCCCCTGCCTATTTTTAGCAATTCATTCAGATCTCCTTGTCTTTGGCTGGATGTAGTTCAACGTCGATGGAGCCGCAGTTATATTGATCTCAGCCTCGCCTTTGGTACAGTCGTTCGCTTCGTCTAATTCCTGTTTTATCAACAAAAAGAAACCTTTAGTCATCTTTTTACAATGAGCATAAACCTTTCCAATTCCATCATAATTATTATAATGAATTACCTTCCCAAGGTAAAAAGGAGTATGCCTATAGTAAAAGAATGAGAAAATACACAGTAATTTCATACATTTTTCACTGCCCAACATGCCCCCCTGCTTAATATTTTTCATGTCCTCATGAAAACTATAGTTAACATGGAGAGCAGTCAAAGAATAAGTCGAATAAGGTTTGTCATCAAAAAGCCTAAAACCATGTAGTGCAGCTAATTCCTCAAAAACATGCTCTGTCTGTCCTTCGGAGAGTTCATAAATGGCTTTGTAGTCCGAAGCAGGATACCACGCAATAGGGCTCCGGAACCTACACCCTAGCGAGAGTGGTCCTTCTTTTAAAATAAGATGACTATAGGAAATCAAGCGGTCTGCAGCTAGCCCAAAGTTTTTATAATTAAATGGTTCTCTGTTTTTCACATTCTGATTGGAAATTCTCCACTGGACCTTAGCTGCTATATAATATTGGCTTCTAATGGATAAGAAATAATCTATTCTATTCAAGATAATCGATTTGTGGACAGGCCCCAATGCTTGGATAACACCTTCCTTTGTCATCAAACTTTTCTGCCTAGCCCAAAATTGGGATGGGTTCTGAGGTTCACTCCTAACCCACAAATCTAATTCATTCTCTTACCTTTGGAAAACATTATAGGCTTTAAGCCATTTTAATTGGCTCACATCAAAGGAAATAAATGCCTGATGTTGGACATCTCCCACAAAAGGGCTAGGATTTGATTCACAATCATTTTCAAGTATTAGATTATGTAAATAAAATTCACACAAAAGGCGTTGTACTTTAATCCCATAAAGTTTGCAGCATGATACAAAGTCATCTATAGTTTTTAGCTCTATGGATTTCTCTACCCTAACAGCCTTAATCTTTAGCTGTAAATATCTTTCCAGTAAAAATAAGCATACTTTTTGGCAGGGCATCTACAGGCTAAGACATCAGTGTACAGGGAGCAGAGAGTGTCCATTCGATTGTCGGCTAGTTTTAATTGGTTCATTACCTTGTCAGCCTTTTCCTCTGCTCTTCGACACTTTTCATGAGCTTCAACTTCTACTTCATGAATACTCTTCATCTATTGTTGCAACTCCTGATATCTCTTCCTTGGGACAGTGTCTTCTTCCAACCTTTTCCTTTCTATTCGAGCCTGTGCCAACTCCTCTTGGAGTCTGGCTAGTGTCGGATCACTATAAGTATGTTGACTACTAGATTGCAATCTTTCACTTGAAACGGGTCTGTTGTTGTAACTCCTGATATCTCTTCCTTGGGACAGTGTTTTCTTCCAACCTTTGCCTTTCTATTCGAGCCTGTGCCAAATCCTCTTGGAGTCTGGCTAGTGTCGGATCACTATAAGTATGTTGACTACTAGATTGCATTTTTTCACTTGAAACAGGTCCCTCTGGAACAACTTGTGTTGGAACAACTGTTTGTTGTTCCGTATCCCCATAATTGGGCTTAGGCATGGCTTCTTCAACTTAGGGGTTCCTCTTAGCGGCTGGTTTTCTCTTATTCGAAGCTTGCTTAGTAGCTATGCTTCTTCTCTTAGGGGCTCGCTTAGGCATTTGTTTCATTCTTAGAACCCTAATGGTTTTCCTGAGCTGTTCTATGAGTTTATGAAGCTTCATTCTCTCCCTGCGAAGCTTTTCAATCTCAGTTACTTTCATCCTCTTTTTTAATGGAACAGTTGTTCCTTTATCTAAACACATTTGCTCGACAGGGTGTTGGTCCATATCAGTAGTGCCTTCAGTTAAGTTCTCTTCTTGGTCTTTTGCTTGGGGTTCCTCTTCCACATCCATATGCCCTTGGCTAAACTCTTTAGGAATCATATCCTCGGTTAACTCTGCAATCTCTTGAGGGCTTCCAAGTTGGGATATTACTTCAGTGTTATCTTTTTCTTGTTCATGCCTTCCAGGGGAAGCAACCCTAGCTTCGCTAGGGTTTTCTATTTCATTCAACATTTCTTTAGTTGTATATTTGTTGACTAAAGAGTGCTCCTATAACTGATTAATATCGATGTTAAGATCCAAAGGGCTATGAGGCTGCACATAGTCACTCATATTATCCAGAATTTGGGCCAATTGGTCTTCCTATAAAGCGCTTACGTTAGCATTCTTGGGAGGCTCTATTCCTTCATTGTCGCTATTATGATTGTCTTCGTCCTCCTCACATGTATGATAGCTTCCTTCTTCCTCATTCGAATATTGAATTTATCCTTCCATTTCCTCTTCTTTATCAGTACGAGGGCTTGCTCCCTCCAATTGTGGAGGTTGTTCATCCTCTAAGCTGTGCAATTCCAAGGGTTGGCTGCTACTGCTCCGAAGTCCTTCCATCATCCCCCTACTTCGTTTTGAACGGAGGGACTGTCTGTGAGTTGATGGCTCAACTATTGAGCCAGCCATTCTCTTCCGTTTCGGGGCAGGTAATGCCAACCCTCCATCAATGGAGAATATTAGCTCTTCCCAGCTGGTTTGTTGCTGGGCGAGGCTACGACTTAATATTAATCGAATTAAGCAATGGTGGCTGACCACCATATCTGCATGCTGGGATTTTCTTATGTTACGATCAATATCATACAACAGGGAATTTAAAAATCCAGGAAAATTCATAGTACATTTCTGTTTTAATATAGCCAGTAACTTAAGGTGGCGAGGTCTTACCACATCTTTCCTTCCATCACACATTATATAGGCCTGCACAATCTTGGCCAATTCCATCCATGGTTCTCCCAATGATGTTGGCTGAAATCCTTTTCCTTTGACAACCAATGTCTATCCGTCATCCTGAAAGATCTTCATGGCTTCTCAAAGTCTGAGCTTCTTCTGCATCCATATAGTTTCTTGTGCTGGTATGCCCGACACTTTTGCAATTATTTCATCAGATACAGCTATCTATCTTCCTCTAACCATAGAGAACCCTTCTTTCAAGTTCTGTAAGAATTCAGTGGCCACTGCTTCGTGAGGTTGTTACATCCTCATGAAATATGTAATCCATCCTATTCTTTCCAAAATATCTCGTGCAGCATCAGAAATGACCAGCTCCTGCGACTCACTGCGAATTGGTCATCCTCCCATCATCTCTGCACCTTGTTAGTTCTTTCCAAACACACAGTGATCACAATGGAACAACACAACACGTTAAATTGGAATGAGGTCGTTAAATTTTTGTTATTTCCTAAAATGCAAGGATTTAATTTGCATAAAGGTAAAGAAATAACAATATTTGATCTGCATATAGACATCTGCGCCCTCCCTGCTTGATGATAGGTTGCCCTCGACTGTCAATTGAGAGAGGCAGTGTGGCACAAAAATAGTACAACAGGAAAAAGTGGGCATAATTATTATACATTCAATCAAATTATAGCAATTACTGAAATCAATGCGTGTGATAAATCGGTAACAGATAAAAAATCGTTTTGTAATGATTCAAATATGACGAGAAGGGACAACTTATGTACAAATGTGTTTATTACCACTTCAAACTAATATGATTGATTTGTAATGATATTCATGTACAATGGTTCGAAATGGAAGGTTAAGGATTCATACTTTCATTTGATGTTAAATAGAGATATAGGAAAAAGGGTTAAATATGTCTATTGATGTGCATAAATGTGACTCCAATACCATCAGCAGAGCTCTGTTGCCCACAAGTGTCCATAACCTTGACAAAGTTTCTTTCTCACCCTTGGAACCATTGTCCTTTATTTATGCTGAGGAAGTGCTTGTTAAATGTCATAATGGAAGCCATTCTGCTGGCTTGGTGACCAGATAAATCACAATGCCATTAACTGGGAAGAAGTGAAAAGTGGGCAGGTCGGCTCGTGATGAGACCTCCTGTTCCAAGGACTTCCTTAATTTTTTCAACTGTCCATTGGACCATATCCCTGGTTTGGTGGCCATGATGGGAATGCCACTTCACTGACTTCCTTATGATCATGGTAGGCTGGCTCTTAATGAGACCCCTTATCCTCCATCTGCCAAATCATAAAGCATATAAATATTTTTCTTTTTCATATAGCACTTTCCTAGTTATTCATAAAGGATGGATCAGCACTCCTTAAGAGTAGGGATGGTGGAAGAAGTCTGAACATCTCAATAGAAAAAAATATGCCCTTATTCCTACTCCATAAATAAAAATCAAAGAAAGTTATATCATATGGGAAAGAACCAATCATGATAAGGATAATCGATCAGATTAATTCAAGGGTAATAAAACAACAAAATTATGTTATTGATTATGTCCCTTTTTCTTGTTTTCTTATCATTACTAAACAATTTTCTTAAAATTGACGATTTCTTTTGATTTGCTGATTACAGTAAGCTTTAATTTGTATGATTTTATATAAATAATAAGTTTTCCTTTAGAAGAGTCATTAGAAATTCTCAAAATGATAATCTAAAACAAAAAAAAAACAATCCACTCAAAAGGTGTTGTTCCTTTTAAAAAGAACAACAAAAACAATCTGCGGAACTGTTGTTCCTTTCGAAAGGAATAACAAAAATGTGCGAAACTGCTATTCCTTTTGAAAGGAACAGCAAAAATCTGCGGAACTATTGTTCCTTTAGAAAGGAACAACATAAGTGTTGTTCCTTTAGAAAAGAACAACAAAACTCAAAACAAGCGAAATGAACAAAGTTTTTGAAAAAACCAAATTCTATGAAACAGACAGGGAAAACTGAAATAAGAAGAGGTTTGAAAAAAAATAAAAAAATCCCTAAAACAAATAATCCAAATAAATAAACAATCTTTATGTACAAAAATTTAAAAAAGAAATGATTTAATAAACTAGCGCCGAGGAGGAGTTATCCCCTTCAGCAAGAATTTCCATGGTAGAATCTTCCTGGAACTATTGGTAAAAGGATTCTCGGGTAAGCGGTTTATGATATAATCGTACTCGATGGCCGTTTACCTTAAAGGAATTCCCAGATCCATCAATGGTAGCTAATGTAATAGTGCCATTATCATGCACTTTTTATATTTCATAGGTTCCGAGCCATCGTGTCTAGAGTTTCCCTGGAAAATCCTGAAACCTAGAATCATATAGGAGTGCCTAGTCTCCTTCGTGGAAGATATTTTCTTTGATCAGGGTGTCATGCCATTTTTCTCTCTGTTGTTGAATTAACACTGTGTGATGAAAAGCAGAGAGCCTAATTTCATCTAACTCATTAATTTTCTGCAGTCTTTTGGCCTGGGCTTCATTTAGATATAGACCCACCTTTTGAGTTGTTCTCAATGTTTGAATTTCAAATTCTATTGGAAAGATGGGTTCTTTCCCAAATACCAATTGATATGGTGAATATCCTGTAGTGGGTCTCCACGTTGTCTGATATGACCACAATGCTTCTGGTAGACTGTAGGCCCAATCACATCTATGTGAGGCAACGTTTTTTGTTAATATAGATTCAATCACTTTGTTCGTGCTCTCAACTTGGCCATTGGCCTGTGGGTGGTGTGGGGTTGTAATCTTGTGCTGAATGTGATAGTTTTGTAGTGTTTCAGCTAATTTATTACCTACAAACTGTGGTCCTCCATCTGTGATTATGTCCCTTGGGAGGCCATATCGAACAAATATTTGGAAAAGAAACTGTATTACAGAGTCCTCTGTAGCTTTTGAAAGAGCCTCTGCTTCAACCCATTTGGCGACATACTCGGTTGCAACTAGAATGTATGTTTTTTGGTTTGATTGGGGGCTAATAGGACCAACAAAGTCAAGGGCCCAGCGTTCAAACAATTCAATCACTAGTTGAGGATTCAAAGGAATTTCATCAGACTACCCAGGGAAACCTTCCCTTTGGCAGCTATCACAGGCCTGCAAAATATTTTTTGCATCTTTAAAGATGGTAGGCCAATAATAGCCTGTTCGTAAAAATTTATGGGCAGTTCTACGATCTGGAAAATGCCCACCACACTGTCCATCATGGCATGCTTTCAAAATTTCAAATACCTCATCCTCCCGAACACATCTTCTTATTTTCATATCTGCACCTGTATGAAATAGGTAGCCCCCAATCCAAGAGAATCAGGTACTACGGTGTATTATCTGTTTTCATTCATTAAGGGATAGATGTTTAGGTAATTTACCTATTTCCAAATAATTTTCTATATCAGCATACCATGGGGTTCTGATAGTAACAACAAATAGATGTTCATCTGGGAAGTGGTCTTCAACTGCTTCTGTATCTGTTGGCTTTGGCATTCTTGACAAAAAGTCAGCTACAGGGTTCTCTTTCCCAGGTCAATCCTTGATTGTAATGTCGAATTCCTACAATAAAATCAACCATCTTGTCACTCTTCCATTTGTAACAGGTTTATTTGCTAAAAATTTAATGGAAAAGTGATCAGTATATAGTACTACAGGATACCCAGTTATATAATGTCTAAACTTATTTATAGCATGTACTACAACTAAAAATTCCTTTTTAGTCACAGTATAATTTAATTCAGCAGGGGACATATTTTTGCTAATATAATATATTTCATATGGCTTCTTGTCTTCCTCCTGCCCAAGTACTGCTCCAATTGCTGTGTCTGAGGCATCAGATGAAATTTGGAATGGCAAATTCCAATTTGGGCCCCTTAGCACTGGGGCTATTGAAACAAGCTTCTTCAGATCATTAAAGGCTTTGTCACATTTATTTGTCCAGATGAAATCAACATTTCTAGTTAGTGCATATAAAGGTGTAGCTATTCACGAATAATGTTCTATAAATCTTCTATAGTAACCATAAAATCCAAGAAAGCTATGTACCTCTGTCTGTGTAGTGGGTGTGGGTATTAACAAGATTATTTGAATTTTAGCTAGGTCCACCTGAATTCCAGCTGTTGAAATATAATGGCCTAAGATAACTCCTTCGGTCATCATCATATGACACTTTTCATTGCTTAAACAAAGCCTAGTGTGAATACATCTTTGCAATACCTTTTCTAAATTTTCCAATGCTGGCTCAAAGTCATCCCCATAACGTGTGAAGTCATCCATATATACTTCGAGACCTTCATTTATTAAGTCTACAAAGATGCTAAGAATGGCCCTTTGGAATGTATCAGGGGCATTGCATAGGCCAAAAGGTAAGAATCGGTAGGAAAATGTCCCCCATGGACAGGTAAAAGTAGTTTTGTCTTGGTCTTCAAGGGCAATCTGGATTTGATTGTACCCACTGAAGCCATCTAGGAAGGAAAAAAATTTCTTTCCTGCCAATGTGTCTAATACCTGGTCAATGAAAGGAAGGGGAAAGTGGTCCTTCTATGTTGCCTTGTTAAGTTCACGATAATCTACACATATTCTCCACTTTCCTTTCTTTTTTGGTACTACTACTAATGGAGAGACCCACTTGCTATCAGATATTGGGTAGATGAAATTAACATCTAATAGTTTTTGTAGTTCAGCTTTCACAATATCTTTAAGGTGAGGTTTTAGTCTTCTTTGGGGTTGGCGAATGGGTCTCACATATTTTTCAATATAGATGTGGTGTGTGCACAATTGAGGATCAATTCCTTTCATGTCGAGGTAATCCCATGCAAAGGCTACTTTGTATTTCCGCAATAGTTGGACCAACATCTCTTCTTGTTCAGCAGTCACATTTTTGTTAATGTTTAAATTTTTTCCCGGCTCAATTTCTACAGTATTGCTATTGTACATAGAAGTAGTGGGTATTACTTGATCAAGAATGTCTTTCAAAGGATCTTCTTTTTCTTTATTATCAAATGCGATCTTGATCATGTGACATTGCAAATGAGATCTGATTTGTGGTTTATTAATAAAATTATTAATGATATCATCCTCTGTTTGATCTTTAAAATCAAGAGCATTTTATATAGTTAGAGGTGATCTCATATTTTCCATAAGATATGATACAAGTTGTTTTCTTGTTTTGATTATTGATAGACTTGGCTGGGCTGGGGGGTATAAGGCTAAATTCTTGACATAGTTTCTCCTTGTTATTGTCATGTTGCCTTGTCGGCATCCAATATAAGCATCGGCAGTTGCCAACCAAGGTCTACCTAATATTAACGGGTGTCCATCTAGCCAGTTCTTTGGATTGATAACCAGGAAGTCAGTAGGGTATTCCCAAGAATTTATAGATACCATTACATCTTGTAGTGTACCCTCTGGTTTGACTACCGATCGGTCAGCCAATTCCAATAAGGTTGTTGTTGGTTCTAGCAATGTAATGCCAAGTTTTTGACAGGTAATAGTTGTTAGGATAATTATTGCTTCTCCCAAATCAACTAAGGCATTTGGAAATGATTTCCCATTGATTTGCATCGTCACTATAGGATTTACTGGGCCTTCATATTTGATAGGTGTTTCCATCCCTGATAATAAGTCAGATAAAGTACCGACTATTTTGACAGTTGGATTGGTGTTTTTTATCCTCTTTGGCTTCTTTATGCATACTTCCTTAATGGTTTTTGCATATATAGGAATGTCTTGAATAGCTTGGAGGAGAGGGAATTTTATGAATAAATTTTTTAATTCTCCCAGAAGATCAAAATTAGGATGTTCTAATGGGCGTGGTATGATTAATCGTTCTGGGAATGGTGGAGAGGAAGTTGTTACTTGTTTTTGATCTTGTTGTTGAACTTCCTTTTCTTTCTGTAATGTTTGTTCTACAGGTAACAGATCTTCAACATGAACATCGTTGTTTCTTTCTGTTTCTACTATGAGCCCAGACCTTAATTGAAGGTCATTGCACTCCCTCAGTTCAATTTCTAATTCTGGGGATTCCATTATTTGGACAGACTGAATTGGCCTATTGTTTGGGTTTGGGTTGGGCTAGGCTGGGAGTTGTGGTCTTAAGTTGGTCTGGGGGTTTGTATAGGGAGCTCGCAGTGTAGGTTGAGAGAGAGGGATTGTTCTAGCTGGTTGATTTGTAGGTCTTTTCCAGTTTGATTGCCAGGCCTGACTCTGCAAAGTAGAGGGGGACCATTGTGTTGGATAGTTATTATTTTGCCAAAACGGTGGGTAGAAAGGAAAGCTAGGCCAATTATTTTGATTTGTTTGATTTGGCCAAGATGTTGTATGGAATGGCTATTGTGAAAAATTTGGGAAAGGTGGTTGATTTTTCCACATTCCACTATATTTCTGAGCATTGTATTGAGGAGGCTGAAAAGAAGAAAATGGATCAGTTGGCATACCTGATTGTCGTGGCTGCCATTGTCGGCGATGATTAAGCAGACATACCAATTTTGATTCTTCTTCTGCCTCCTTATAAACTACTTTTAGGCCAGGAAGCGAGGGACATCCTTCTGTAGGGTGATCTTTCATGCAAATGGCACAAACTTTGATTACATCTAACGGACATTCTTTGTGGTTGTGTTTCCTCCTGCATCTAGGACAGAATACTGCCAAATTTTTCTCTACTTTTGCTTGCTTTTGTTTGGCTTGCATAATGTCAAACTGCGTTGTTAGAGTCCCAAGTATATCTGTCTTAAAATATTCCAGCAGGTTTCCAATATTTGCATGAGTAACACCTTCATTAGAAGTCTTGTTGTCTCTTGTAATCATATCACGTTCTGCTGATTTTAACCTTGTGTTGCCCCTTGAACTCCTGATACACAAATCAATGATGTCAGCATAACTTTCCTGATATATATTACCGTTTCCTATAATATTCAATGTTTCAACCCATTTATCTTTCATTCCCCTAATTAATGTAGTTTTCAACACATTATCAGGTAAGGGTAAGGATGCATAGAGAGATCTCTGAAGATTGTATTGAAACCGTTCCACATATTCTTCCAAGGTTTCATTTGGTTTTGCTGTCATTTGGAAAATTTCATCTTTTAGTTCCCGAGACCTGCAATAATCTTGATATTTCTTTAAAAACACAGCCTTCATCTGATCCCAATCAGTTATGACACCCCCACCTAATCCCATAAACCATCGTAAGGCTACCCCTTTTAATGTAGAAGGGAATAGTTTTAGTTTTTAGTGATCAGTGGTATAATCATATCCACATCAAATTCAAACAAAAACGCATTTGGATATTCTAATTTTAAGCCATGAAATGTTGGAATATGTTGAAAAGGAATAGCCTTCACAGGCGCATTGATTGCAGCATAGAGGTTTTCTGGGGTGTCTGATGATTCTGATTTTGGTTCTAGGCCATTTGGTAAAAAATGTGCCACTATCCTTCTGGGATCTCCAAGGAATTCCTAGGCTGACTAGAAGGGATAGGAATGGCTTTGACATCACTCCCCTTGTTTGGAACAATGAGTATTCCTTGAGGTGTTTCAGGACCTTGATTTTGACTAAGTTTAATAGCACTTCCTTTATCCGGATTGCTTATTGTTTGGACTATTTCAATAGGAGATGTTGGGTCTCCTGTTTCTCCTGTTTCCCCTTCTCCTTCATGGAGATTACTAGAGTTCCCTTCTTGAGGGAAATTATGCAAGGATTCTCAATTTCTTGGGAATCTTTCTCAATTCCCTTTGTTTGACTGTGTATCTCAGCAAAGGCTTCAGATGGTGACTCTGTAGCCTGAAGGGAACTAGTAGGTTGTCTAGAGATAGTTTTTATAAATCCTACTGATGGCTGAGATTCAGTTCTTTTAAGGATTTCGTCAATAAAATTTGTCTTCCCAAGGGTCACCGGTCCCTTAGGTTTTTCAATTTTAAGAGGAATTTTGTTTTTCTTAGTTGGTCTATTCATTCAAGAAATCAAACCTTCATTCCTACCCAAAGAAAGAACCTTACCTACTTCTGCTATGAAGCAGGCTGCGAGCAAGTGTGTTTCTTGCCCAGTGTGCAAGTTCTTACCTTCTGTCTTTAATACCCAATTCTTCGCAAGCAGAAGAAAAACAGCTGTGCATCACTCTTTTAAAATGGCATACACTCTCCCCGGCAATGGCGCCAAAATGTCGAACCATAAAAAGGTATCTTTCAAAAACCTAATTAGCTTACATTAATCATCAATCAGGGAGCGACTTTTTATTTCAAGAGTGTACTCTGTCTAAGGCTGCAATTAACTAAGAGTAATGCTGTGAAGATGTAGTACAAAATTCTGAATACAAGAATAAACAAATGATTGTAAAATAATCTAATTACAGTAACATAAATGGAAATGCTCTGAAACCTTAATTAAATCAAGCTGCAAAACGTCAATCAGGGATACAGTAGCAATAACTCCTTCCCTTAGAAATCGATGTAAGATAACCAATCTAGGGACTTGGAAGCGATAACCAGTGTCCTCTACAGTTGGTGATCTTAAAACAATCGAGATGGAATCAAACTCGAACTACTTGCTGATAAAGATAACTGAAAGGAACTGCAAAGGCTAAAAAGGAACAACAACTTGTAACTCCTATGCATACACAACAACTGTAACCAAACTATATACTAAATTAAAGCTATGAATCAGAAATGAGCAATGACTAGAAATGGAACAACAATGTAAATTGAACAGTAATTACAAACTTAACTAATCTTGTCACCAGCCAATACTACAGATCAATCAATCTTAAAGAATCGTAGACTAATATAATAATAACTTAGAATCAAATACAGAATAGCAAAGCTTTCACAATGATAGCAGGATAAATGAACAACGAATGTACTTCTTACAAAGAGTCAAATAGCAATGCAATTCATTAATGAATCTGTATTCAATATAACAGCGGTAAATCAACTCTGTAATCGAAATAAACAGTAAACACAACTTCACACAACAGTAAACAAAGATTAAGAATACAAACAACAAGGTAATTCCACCAGATCCGAGCCCTTAGCGCCAGTGAAATATTGCTGGGTTACTTCAGAACTTAAGAGATGAAACGAAACGCGTGTTTGATATTAATCAAACATAAAGTATTACGGAGGCTATTCTCTCAAATCCGAGAGTCAATAAACATAATATTATAGAGGAAATGTCTGAATATAAGAAATTTTCCGACCCCTTGATCACTAAAGGACATTTCTTTATATATTAGACCCTAACTGATAAGACAAGGAATAAGATGAGTTTGAATTCGCTCCTCTTCATTTTGTTATCATCTTGTTTACTTTGACAGAGGCCGAGTTGTCCCCTGCCTCTTTTTAGCAATTCATTCATATCTCCTTTTCTTTGGCTGGATGTAGTTCAACGCTGATGGAGTAGTAGTTATATTGATCTCAGCCTCGCCTTTGGTACAATTTTGTCGCTTCGTCTAATTCTTGTTTTATCAAAAAAAAGAAACCTTTATTCATCTTCTTACAATGAGCATAAACCTTTCCAATTCTGTCATAATTCTTATAATAAATTACCTTTCCAAGGTAAAAAGGAGTATGTCTATAGTAAAAGAATGAGAAAATACACAGTAATTTCATACCTTTTTCACTACCCAACATGCCCCAGGAGATGCCAACGATCCAAGTAAGCCAGTCATCGGATAACAGGGGCATGTTGTAGAGACAATAAGTAGCCTATTGCGAATTTATCTTGATATCCGTACATCATCCAGAGCTATTTAAAGGTGGAGTAGCCCATGCGCGAAACTTACCATCGTTCGTTCAAATCCAACTTACCATAAATGGCTGCATTGATGGTCGGCCGCCCCTTTTGCATAACAGAAAGGTTCCTTTTCTATCAACGTGGGGCGGGCTGACGATCGTTAGCCATACCTGAGGACTTTCCCACAAATCATCAGACCTTGGATGATGCATGCGTGCCGTTCGCGGATCTCGTACTAGGGCTGGCGTTGGGTGTTTTGTAACACGGTTCATGTACCAGCTTAGTAACTTGGCCACCAAACTTCTCGATTGGATAGCCTCTCCCTTGGATGGGACATTCCTGTATGGCAGGGCTGTGTCAAGCATCTGTGTGCCATCCGTTATTTGAAGTGTTCGAAAATTCTCCCAAATGCGTGTGGGTTTGTGTACCTTCATTTTCGAACGTAGACCTAGGTCATTGATAACTAGGGGATCCTATTCAGGCGGGGTCCTATCACACCCTTGAGTGTTGTATGTTAGCAAGTATCCACATGGGTCTACTGACCTCGGGGCCCGTCTGTCAGCTGGGGTCCTTAAGCGTAGGATCATCCTACCCCGACACTTCTCTTGCATACCCCCCCAATGCGTAGGTGCTTCACAAAAGGTTAGCGGCAGTGCCCCTAGCTTGCGTTCCTTGGGAATTTGGGTTTCAACCAACATCATAGTATGACCTGCGTTATCATGGTAGGGTAGGACTCTTACCTTGGTAGAGATGCAGCTGAAATTCCTGGTGGTCCGAAGACATCGTAGCGCTGACACCTCGTTCAATCGTCCTTGCCAATTTTCCAGTTCCTCATCAGAGTCAGAGAAACACTCACTATCCTTTTCCCAGCAGAGTACTCCTTCGTCAATGGGGTTAACCCGATCTTCGTCTTGTGTAGTCAATTTGCAGATGTGATCTATTTCCTCCTCCTCGTAGGCTGGCTCTGTATACCGCACACCTTTTGCTGGGTCTAGTGGTACTATTACGCGCGTACCATTGTTCTCAAACACCATGCTGTGTTTTTTGAGATTGATGACACCCCCCATGTCTATAGCCCAATCTAGTCCTAGGAGCGCAGGGTAGGATCCGCATCTTCCACAATTTCTATGACCTCAAAGTTAGCTAGGAATTTTACTGCCGCGATATCTACCATGACTTTTGGCACCCGTCCTAGTGGGATGATCTTCTGTTAATTCTCCATGGGTAGTTGGATGGTAGACCATTCCAACTTATTTCTCCCATTCGTTTCCACGTTTTCTTTGGTAATATGTTCACATCTGACCCTAGATCGAGAATAACTTGATCCATCTTTTAGTCGCCAATCTGCGCAGTCAACCGCATTTCTCTTCCGGTGCGTTTCTTATAGTTGTATAGCCAGTGTACACCCCTAGTCTCTAGATTTTTTTTGGGCTGGGTTGCGCAGTTATGCAGTAATACTTGAAGATTTTCAACAATCGGTAGGTTACGTAGCAGTTTCAGACATGCCTTCAGAAAGGGCTCAACCTCTTCCTCTCTCTTGAGGTGCGCTGATAGCTGCACGGGGCCTGCCAGTGGCTCCTATTCTTTGAGGTTCACTCCTTCCCCAGAGGCAAGTTCCTCCTTTGCTCCCTGGGTGACCATCCCACTGCATGTCATGACTTTTACACTCAGATCTGCATTCCTTAGCTCAGTTTTAACTCTTTACACATTCTACGTGGGGGTGGGTTTTTTTTCCTGCATTTTGGCTATCAGGATCAGGCAGTCTTCAATCTCATGGTCTAGATGCCAGAAATATTTGCAGGATTTCCTGGTGGGATTTGGGTAGTCCCTTGTGAAGTGACCTACCTCTCCACAGTTATCGCAGATCAACTGCCCCCGCCCCTGTCCTGCGCTTCGTCCCCGACCTCCCCTGCCCCTTGCTGGGGAGCCACTGAAGTTCACCAGGGATTGTGGTATTGCAGGGTCTGACTGCACCCTATAGAGGTTCCCTCGATTTGAAATCAAGTCATACATGCCATAGTTCTATTCATCGTGCCCTACCGATCGATAGAGCCTGCACCACTGCTGCTTTAATTCGCCCATACTTAGCCGAGGGCATTGGGCCATATCATGCAGTCCTGCTACCCGAAAATCATCACACCATAGTGCAGATCCATTAGGGCCAGGTCGTAGCGGACTAGGTCCTCCCACCTACACGTAATCCGTCAATATAGGACATTGGTCCTTTGTATGGCCATACACCCGACATCGTATGCACCAGAGGTCTGTGCTAGCTCCTTTTCCCCATTCCGTCAGTAAGCTATGAATCTCCATGACATGCATGGCTCCGAGCTGTTCTTGAATTTTTTGTACCCGCCCCCCCCCAACGTGTCGTCCTTGTGCGTAGCTTCAAGTTTCATGGCAGCTTCCAAGGATTTTTCCTACGAATCGAAGGTCTAGTGGCCCATTGGTATACGTAAGTGAGGTAGCAACATAGCGATGAACCATTATGTGTGTTGTCTGTCGTCATACTTGAACCCTCCTTCCCTGATTGCTTTCATCGTTGATCAGCCTCCCACACCGACTCATACATATCTTTCTTGAAATATTTTACTTTTGATACGAACTGCGAGTATGATCTTGGCTTCCGGAACTATTGTTTTAGGGCATCCTTAATATCTTGAAGAGATGCGATCCCATTTTGAGATATGTACCGCATGTACCAGTCGAGTGCTCTATCTTTGAACGCCAGGGACAACTGTGCTCTCTTCACAGTATCGCTCACCACCCCCTGCGCAGTCCATACCGAGTCAACCACGAACCAAAAACGATCCATGTCTTCATCGGTTGTGCCTTTAAAGGTAGGTAATTTCAAGTGTACTGCCATGTCTCCTTTTACCGATGTTTCGGTCAAGGGCTTGTTCTCCCGTAAGTCTAGCGAATCTTGCGTTGTTGCACTTCTCAGCGGGCTACGAGTAGAGTGATCCTTTTCTTGCTCGGTTCGATAGTACTTACCACTGATTCACTTCCGTTCAGTATTTTCTTGTTAGTACCTGATCACTTCCTCAAAATGCTACATGGTCCCTGCAATGGAACCATTTTTTGGCTCGAGGGGTCCTTACCCAGGTTCGGTGTGCAAGGTTTTCCAACAAAACCCTATACTATTGGCCCTTTCGGCAATGACCTGCTTGCGCAGGTCAAAGTCTCACCCGAAGTAGTATGGGTGGGTGCTAGAACCAGCTTTCCACACCCTGAGAAAGGATAGGTAAGGCAAGCAGAGCTGCGCCAAGCCCTGTAATTCCCAGATTACTTTGCTCTACGCAGGGTTAATTAGGTCTCTATTCGCATCCACGTGCTCTAGATCTATAATTATATGCTTTTATGATAGTAACACAGAATTACATAAACAGAATAGAACAGAACATAACCAATCCAGATACCGAAAAAACACTTACACAGATCTTCACAGCTTAAACACAGAAAATACGCAGTGCAGCAATTACCAAGAATTCACACAAGAGTACTCATAGATTCAGTTCTTTATCAATGTTATTCATTCATTCATCAATTCTTCCTTACAATTCCCTTCCCAACCTGCGCACACAGCAGCAGGGTCTGCACACACCTAAACTTGGATCTCTGCGGACATAGCCAGTAAGAGTCCTTTCCCCCAAAACCCAAACCAATAGCTTAAACCACAATTCACATCAATAGCTCATCATTCCTACCTTACAATACAAAAATGTTCCTTTATTTATAATAATCTAGCCTAGACATTCCTATGGTCCGCAAACCATGGTTTTCGTACCCCTGGTTTACCGTTTTACCCATTACAACGCTTTCGGAGCTTTGACCCACCCCAAAACCCCTACGCTAGATTAAATCTAATCAAAAATATTCAAAATGAACCAGTTTCGCAGCTTGTAGGAGACCCTGTTCCAACAATACTCATTGATGACGAAAATCTGTCGTCGGAACAGGGCAAAGAATGCAGTCGAGAACACAATAGTCGATTGGCCTACGTGCCTACCCATGAGTTATACCCATCTCTGCATCCGTGTATCTCTAGGATTAGACTCATCCAGTGTCACATGTTGTGGCTGCATCAGTGGAATCCATTCTAAGGTGAAGGATATGAGGATCGAACCATAACTGAAGTTCTTCTTCCTTCCTCCCTTTGCTTTGTTCAGTTGTTCTTTTATCTGAGAAAGTATAGCTTCAGACCAGTTGAAGACTTTTGGCTCCATACACTCTAGCACATACTACATGTACGATCTATTCACTACATGTAATGTAACGATGCTAGAAAATTTTGCGATCATGAAAAGGATAGACCTCAAAGGAAAATCTCTAACATCCCAGATGTTTATATTTCCATATTTGCTTGGCTCTACCCCTGGATAACAATTTTGCAAAACATAATCTCTCATTGTCTCTCCTCCAAGAATAGACCCTGAGAGTGAAATAGGCAAGCCTCTCCTTGACAAACCTGTAAGAAAGTATACATCCTCAACTATTATGGGAACAACTTGGTTCTTAATATGAAATGCCTCGATAGCTGGATCCCATGCTCGAACTAAGAACTCCAAAAGTTCTATTTGTTGCCTCATCTTTGACAACCTGAAGTACTTTAGTAGTCCACAATCTCTTAGGGCTCTTACTATACCCAGATCATTTAGGGAAATCATATCCTGTTCTTCATGTTCTCTTTCCCTCCATGTAATCGTCATTGTAGTCCGATGGAAACCTGAAATACAACCATAAGAACCATTAGATTCCATTCATTGCAAAAAAATGGTCAAATTCTGGGCATAATGCAAAAACAAAAAATATAGATTGTGCCCAACGCAGGCTCTAACAAGAGATAATGCATTGTGTATTCAAGTAATGTTCAATTTAGTTACTATGCAATGCAGGTTTCGACATCCAAGGGTGTGTTTCCCTCTTTTTGGGCAGAATTTACCCTAGGGACCCCAAAACCCTAAAAAAATGGAAATGAAATGATTAATAAACGAAGGAGGAGGTTCATATCACTAACCTAGATCAAACGGCAATGAAATCCGTCCACAAAAACGATCGAAATCAGTAGCTGAGGTTCAGGGGAAAAATCAGGTTAGAGCTCCAAAATGCAAATGGTAACTATGGAATGGTAAAAATGAATAGTAAAACACTTTTTAATAGTCATTTAATTATTTGCAAATCAAATTTATTGCTATGACTATGGTTTTATTATGTTTTTTATCATGAAACATATATTTTTAATCCATTTGATTTTGTTCTGAATAGGTCTTACCACTGATGAACAGATTAGTCATGTATATTTATTTCAAGAATGATTTGACCACAAAGCATACTTTTTCTCTTTTTCAAGCTTTAATAACAGCGAAAAAGGAACCCCTGAAGTCTTCTTTCATCTCTTTTCAAACTTTGATAATGTGAAAAGATTGCTAAGCACTTGTATTTTCAAGCTCGTAAAATTAAATGAATTGATATCTACTTAGTATAAGTTTAACCCTTTTCTGTACTGAGATAGATTATTTACGAAAAATTACTTATGGAGTGTTATTTCGTCCTCTTTTTCAAACTCTCTAAATATGAAAAAGGATCGGGCTATCACTGTCGTTAAGCTCGTTAAAACATAAAATAGTGACGGGCTTGTCGATCATGGCAAGAATCAAGTTTCATTCATTGCTAGACTCGTTAAATTATTAAATAGCGATACATTATTCACCTGAAGGGTTGAATTATGGATCAATAAAATGTTATCCTCCTCAAGCTTGTTAAAAAATAAAGAGGTACTGGTCAACAAATGACCGGGGAAAATTTGGGAAAGTGAATAGAACTTTTTACGGTAGCAGGCCGCTCTTGAACATGACACTTCACTCCATCACTGTGACTATTTGGGTTGGGTAATATTCTTGACGGTTCATTCATACCTATGGTTCATCATACCTTCACTTTGGTTTTGGGTCAATGCTGCCAACTGATCTCAGTGTCGCCGATTTGTTCAAGAGAAGTGATCGAGTGAATACTCATCTTTCTGCAATACTCATAAACCTTCATTCTCATGACCGTCATCCCTGAAAATTTCTATATCAAGTCATACCTTTGTCTCCAAAACCAGTAAATCCCATTTCGCAATAAGGTGGCTTCCTGTCAATGAAAAATTATTATCCAAGAAGTTCACTTAGAAAAATTATGTTCCAGTACCATGAGGCTTGTTATAGCATCGACAAGATCCTCGCTTCCGGACTTTTGACCGAAAGATTTTGTTTGGCATTCGACATCAAATCTTCTATTCACACCTTAAAAAATGTATTGCAGTACCTTGAGCTCCATTAAAATCATTGTTAATAGCTCACATCATTGGCTGGTAATCAAAAAATGTCTTTCCATGTTCGACTACAAATCATATATTCACATGGCTAGACTTGTACCTGAATGATCAAGTGAACGAGATAAGAAGACCCTGAATCTAGTTTCAGCCATCCGGGCTGTGTTTTCAGGATTTTTTTACACATAATTTGGACGGTGACCTTACATAAAGATCGTCATCCGAACATGGGCCTATATCTATAGGCATGTCTGTATTGGGAAACATTCCAATGTAGACGGCTTTATGAATTATGTACATGTTATTAGATTGTTTATGTGCTGAACATGGGAATGCCTACCCTCAGAAGTTATGATCAAGAGGATATATCATGATGTAATGTATTGTAATATTGATGCAAGTCGCCACTCTGCGTCATCTCCAGCCCATCATAGTGTAAAGCATCTGAATCAAAATATTGTTATTATTATTCTGACTTCATGCTTTAGGGGGAAATTGTTATAGGTCAATTTGGGCACCATTCCCAATTACCTGGTTAACTGGACATCATCTCCAAGACCAATGAATAGGTTCTATCATCCCCTATCGTTTTAGTTGTTATATGCCCTAAGACAAAGAACAAGACAAATCATCCATGACTATCATCTGCAAAGGTTTCCAAGATTTGAAGTTTATAATATATCATATGAGAGCTCATCAACGCTGCATCTAAAGGGACTAAGTGCGTTGCATATGTAGGTAGCCCCATTCAAGGCTGCTCTGCAAAGCACTTCTCGACACTCATAGGTGTGTTGATCAAATTGGGAGTGAAATTCTCATTGTTCCGGAATCTCCACTTGGCCAGTGCCTTCTAGAAGAGTTCACATGTCAAAATTTGAATCCATGTGTCCATTTGACATCAACAATATTGGGAACATGTCTTGCCTATTATTGAAAACTCATTGATTGTAAAAATACCTTCATCTCCTCTATAAATTGATCACAGATCTTAGTGTTTGAAAGAAGAATTTGAGTAGAGAAATGCTGGTGGAATTTCAATTGAGGAGTTGATTTGTGTAGCATGCTGCTGGAGAGATATGCATTGTGATGAGGCTGGGATGTTGCTGGAGATGGTCACTTCAAATCAATCAATGGGTTGTAACCTCCCTTTCTATCCATTAATAAATATTACTTCTTACTTTCCCACGTATGTATCTGTATAAGCTCATGTTTTACATATTATGAATTCTTATTTGATGCATATGGTTTATGTTTCATTGATTTAACTAAATAACTTGAATAGGAATCTGTATTATTGCTATATTTCGTTGTTTACTGTTCATATTTGCAGGAAATATTTTCGGACATCTAGCTTGGATTTGAAGCTACAACAAGAGCGATAGAAGGAGAATAGGAAGCACTGGGACTCCAAGTAATTTATTTGATATGTCATGTGTGTCTATTTACAGTTAGGAAACATAGTCACAAAGTATTTAATCTGTTGTTCTGGATAAGCACCTGTCCAGGGAAGAATGATTTATCTGTAATTCATAATTCCGCATAACAACTAGCTAGGGCACTGGTAGCTTATCTCTGAGAAGAGATGTTGTGGCTACAGGCCCTTGAACTCCATGTTAAAATCAGGCTCGAAGGCCTATATATTATTAAGAAATAATGGAAAACCCTAAACATTCAAAAACATAACCCTAGGAGATGAAACGCCAAAATATGGGCCCCGTTGGGGTAAATTGGTACATCAATTTCCTGGGGTCATAAATTTGGCATACTATACCCATTTGATGCACATGATACATCATTAGAAAGATCTATTTGAGGACTACAACTGCTGACAATGAATATCAACTCTAGAAAAGACTCATATTTGTTGGAGGTTTGATGCCCAAAAAATGTCATTTAGGGCCTCAAAATGGCTTCGGAAGTTCAAAACTCAAAAACTGCTAAAAATATTAAATTGTGCTATAATTAAGGAAACTGAAAAAATGAAAGAAACAATGGTGGAGCCCCAAGTGGAATAGGTGGGTGGCCACCAATTTCCACCTGGATCATTCCTCCCCCCTTAGGAAGCAATGGTCCCCATTGCGTTGAGTTCCTCCATGAGATGAGGAAAATTTTGCTGAACTTGGTCCCTGGTGAACCACTTGCCTTGGTGTAGGAGTTGGCCAACTTTGAAAATTTGATACAGTTGGACCTTCTGCTGGAAAATGTTCTTGATTTTCATGTCCATGATACAATCTGTGGTGCCCTGTTCCATGCAGTCTCGATTTAACTCTGTTTGTGTGAGTTTTTCTGCAATGTCAGAGGTGTCTAGTATAGGTGGGAAATAAGGTTGAAGGCGGTCCACATTGAATACTAGGTGCAGACCAAGGAATGGTGGAATACTGAGCTTGAATGAATTAATACCTACAACCTTGGTGATGGTGTACGACCCATATCGGAGTGGGCGAAGCTTGCGGTGGGGTCCAGTGAGGTGCTCCTTCTGCAAATGTAGCCACACTTTGTCACCCACCTCGAAGTGTTGTGGCACCCAATTTTGATCATGTCATTTCTTGTACTTAGCATTGGCTCTGTCAAATATGTCATGAAATTGCTGGCGGATATGCTGAATGTGCTTAATGGAGTTGTTCGATTTGTCAGCTTCAGACTAGACATGAGCTGAATCGGCCTGAGTAGCCACAAATGTCATGGCTACGACTATGGGACATAGTGGCTGGAACCCTAAGCCCACCTGAAAGGGGTTGTGGTCGGTTGAGCTATGGAGAGCCTGGTTATAACTATGTTGTACATAGGGAAGGATCTCATCCCATGTGCATGGATGATTTGAATTGTACATGTGCAGAATGTGTACAATCATCCTGTTGACGACCTCTTGTTGGAACAAGGTCTCCTGCAAGCTGCGAAACTGGTCCAATTTTGCATATTTTTTAGTATAATTAGTCTAGCACAGGGGTTTTGGGGTGGGTCAAAGCCCCGAAAGCATTGTAATGGGCCAAAGGGTAGACCTACAATCTGTAAACCATGGTGTGCAGACCATAGGAAATATTAGGCTAGATTGTTATAAATAGAGGGACATTTTGAATTATAAGGGAAGAAGATGATGAGATCTTGATGCGAATTGTGGCTTAGTGGATCTGTTTGGATTTTCAGGGAAAGGACTCATGCTGGCTATGTGCGTGGAGATCCCTAGTTCTGCTATGTGTGGACCCTGCTATTGTGTGTGCAGGTCGGGTTTGGGTATTGTAAGAAGGATCTGAAGGATTAATGAATGAGAAAGGTTGTTGAGTAACTGAATCTATTTGTACTATTGATGCGAATCTTTGATAGCTGTTATGTTATGCATATTCTATGTTAAGCTACGAATGTAACTATGTTAAGTTTTCTGCTGCGTAAACCTTCGATTTGGGTCTGTTCTATTATGTTTTATGCAAAGAATAATTGTAATGCTGCACTACTATTTTAGGAGTGTATGATTTGTTAAGTACAGTAAGTATAGTTGACCTTGCGCACGTGGATGCGAAGGAGATCTATAGATCCGGTTCTGGGATATGTGATCTGGTCATTATAAATCTGGACGTAGCTCTACTTGGCTTACCTATCCTCTCTTAGGGTGCGGAAACCTGGTTCCAGCACCCACCCATACTGCTTCGGGTGAGACTTTGACCTGCGCAAGCAGGTCACTGATGAAAGGGCCAGTCGTATAGGGGTTTGTTGGCAAACCTTAATCTCCAAACCAGGGTCAGGACCCCTTGATCCAACACCTCTATCTGGCCATCAGTTTGGGGATGGAAAGATGTAGACTTGGTGAGCTTGGTGTCCGAAATTGGCTAGAGGCTAGAAAAAAATATGTTGAGGAACTTGCTGTCCCGATCTGAGATGATAGACTATGGGATACCAAAGTGCACCCACACTTGTTCAAAGAAGAGTTTAACAGTTGCTTCTACTATGATATTCTTCTTGCAGGCCTACATAATGGCCATCTCCGAGAATCTATCGATGACCAAGAAAACACAGTCATTTCCATGCTTAGTAGAAGTAAGTCCCGACATGTAGTCCATGGAGATGGATTCCCATGGTCGACCAAGGATAGGTTTGGAAATGGATCAAGTAATGCAAGATCTGATGTACTTCCCAACATCTTGTCGAAGTTCTGGCCAATAGAAATTCTTCTGCAGTACTGCCACTATTTTCTCAACCTCGAAATTCCCAACGAATTAACTGTAGTGTGCTTCCCATACCATCTTGGCACGCTTGCTTGAAGGAACGCAAAGGCGTCCCAGGTGACATAGCAATGCATCTTGGAGGTGAAAATTTGGAACTTGCGTACCCTCCAAGAGTGTCTTGTATGTGTGGACGAATTTCAGATTGCTCTTGTAGAGAAGTCACCAATAAGAAGTGTCATGCCCACAAGGGTTGAGAACAGTGGTTAGCATCATGATAAGTGGTCGGCAGAGGAAGTCTACAACATTATTGGTGCTTCCCTTCTTATACTTGATGTTCAAATGAAATTTTTGTATATATGTGGACCACTTATGATGGCGATCATTATGCAACTTCCCTTATGTCTATATGAACTGTAGGGGTCGTTGGTCTATGTAGATGACCGTTTCCTTCCCAAAAATGTAATGCTTCCATTGGTAGCATTCCTGCACAATGGAATAAATTTATTTGTCGTAAGTGTGAAACTTGCAGACTGTGTCAGATATTGTCTCACTACGATATGCCACTGAATGTCCCTATTGAGTAAGAATTTCCCCAATAGCATAGTTAGAGGCATCTGTCTTGATCTAAAATGGTCGTTGCAAGTCTAGTAATGTGACTACTAGGGTAGATCAGAGGTGATGTTTCAATTCTATGAACGCCTTCTATTGAGATTCCGACCAAAAGAATTTTTCTTTTGCTCCTCCCTTGGTGACTTGACTCAAGGGCCAAGTGATATGAGAGAATCCCAACATGAACCTACGGTAGAAATTAGTGAGACCCAGAAAGCTGCAAAGCTCTGTTAGAGTGGTTGGGGTCGGCCAATCCCAAATTACTTGGATCTTGGTTGGATCCACATGCACCCCCCTGTTAATCAATAATGTATCCCGGATACTGAACCTGGGTCATGCCAAAAGTTCACTTCTACAAACTGGCACACAACTTGTGTTGCCACAGTGTTTGGAGGACCTGTCGGATGTGGTGGAGGTGCTATTCCCAAGTCTTGCTGAAGACCAAGATGTCATACAATTATACTACCAAAAATATGTTGGTGAATGGGCGCAAGACGTCGTCCATCAGCCTCATGAAGGTCGTGGGAGAATTTTTCAAACTGAAAGGCATGACCAAACTTTAAAAAAGGCCCTCCTTGGCTTTGAAGGTAGTCTTCCACTCATCAGAGGGTTAAATTCGTACCTGGTGATACCCAGACTTCAAGTCAATCTTGCTGAAATATTTCACCCCTTTGAGTTCATCCAAAAGGTCATCAATCTGTGGGATCGGGTACCTATTCTAGACAGTGATCTTGTTCAACACCCAATAGTCAACATAGAGTCCTCAAGTCCCATTATTCTTCTGCACCAACATGATCAGGCTCCCACAGGTTGATTAACTCGAGTGGATGTGACATCTCTACAACAGCTCCTGCATCTGCCTCTTTATTTCATCATTCTCCATAACAAAGTGTCGATAGATCAGTCAATTGGGAAGCGGTGTACCTGGGGTAAGATCGATGGGGTGCTTGACCTGACAGTGCAGAGGCACCCCTGTGGGTTAGGTGAAGATGTCCCCGTACTCCTCCACGACCTTTTCCACT
Organism: Pinus albicaulis; assembly: GCA_034641835.2. Taxonomy (NCBI): domain Eukaryota; kingdom Viridiplantae; phylum Streptophyta; class Pinopsida; order Pinales; family Pinaceae; genus Pinus; species Pinus albicaulis. Next base: position 1,410,838,114 of record CM076577.1, on the reverse strand, counting down.
TTTTTTTGTCGTGCGAACGAGCCCTGTCAGGAGATCATGGCCACAATATTTTTCTTGCCTTATGGGCGGATCATCAAGAAAACAAATTTCCTGGTTTTTGAAATGAACTTATTGCATCGTTTTGCAATAACCAAAGAGATAGCCTTATGCGGTTGTACCTCTGGTATCCTGTACAACTTATTTCCAAAAGTAACAATAACAGTGCAAGGCTGGGACTCATACACAGCATGTCCCTTCCAAAAGTATGGTTGGCATAATAATACATCACAAACATCAAGAGGAGAAATGTCACATAATAACTCATATGTGAAGGGCTTGATGTTGTAGGGAAGGTGGGACTGTTGGTTGATGCGGAGATCCTGTCCTTGGTGAAGCTACCCAATGGTGTATGACTGTGGGTGTGCTATGGTCGGAAAGCCCAAACGCTTCATGACCTTTGCTGAAATAAGGTTATTTTTGCTCCCACTTTTGACAATGAACTGTAGTGGGGAACCCTTTACCCACATCTAATAGTGGAAGAGACGCTCCTCCTCCTCTATATATTCTGGTTCCTCCTTCTGGATATTTGTAGTGGCAACAATGGCGTTGGGATCCACATCAATAATCTGCTTCCCATTGTCATTTCCCTTGTCGAGTTCTGATTCAGAGTCAGAGCATACATCTGATTTAGAAGCCCTCATCTGGGCCACCAGTGACTGCTTGGCGCGAAACTCACTTGTGTTGTGAGTGGAGTTCTTATAGAACTCACACCACTTTCCCGTGTCCTTCTTCAACTTCATGGTGTTGTTCTTTTCTTGCAGCTTCGGTAGGTTATCTTGGGCCTCCATGCCTTGGTGTGTCCTTTTTTATATGGTTTTGGGGCACCTTTCCATTTATTTTTATTGACATATCCAAAGTATCGCTTCTTCTGTTTGAATTTCTGCTCAAACTTGGCAGCATACTGGTATGCCGTGCCAAGTGAGGAGATGTCAAGGAACTCCATTTCCTCCTGAATGTATCTGTGCAGACAGCTACGATACTTCAACACCAAATGTTTCTTTGAATCTTTGATACCCAACTTTGTGCACATGGTATGGAACATATTCATCAGCTCATGCACATCTTGATCCTTTGCTGCCGCAGCATAGTCCATTGTATGTAGTTGTCCTCATAGCTCCCCATGGGATAATACTGTTCCTTGATGGCATCTTAGAAATAATTCAAAGTGGGTATGACCAAGAACAGAGAGGGTTCCCCCTTGTCCTTTTTCTCACAGTAGGTTTCCCACTAGTCCTTTACATGGGGTAGCTTTGAGGAGTGAAAAAATAATCTTCTCCTGGTCGAAAATGTCATGAATTGAGAAATATCCTTCTAATAGATTCAACCATCTATCTACGACATCTGCATATATTTGGCCCTAAAATATTCCCCCTTTACATGGGGGGTAGCTTGGAGGAGTGAAAAAATAGCCTTCTCCAGGGCAGAAAATTCATGAACTAAGAAATATCCTTCTAATAGATTCAACCATCTATCTACGAAGTCTGCATCTATTTGATGCAGGAGCATCCTACTTGGGTTTTATTAAAATATTGTGTAATTAGGGGGGTGATGATTTTTTAATTATTTTATAAATTATTGTTCTCATTTTAATAAATTAAGAGAAAAATTATAAGTGAGGATTATTGTAAATATTATTTTAATAAATTAAGGATATGAGTGGAGTTGAATTAGGTAGATAATCTAGGGATTAGTAATTCCTTAAACGGGACTTAGTTGAGTCCAAAAAAAGGATAAATCTAATTTAGATTTTAGTTGAGATTTGTGTGGAGGAAATTGTGGATTGGAATAAATTCAGTATTATGTATAAATATGAGGAGTGTGTGAGGATGGAGAGATAGTGAGGAATAAATAGAGAGAGAGATGGTTTGAGAGCTTTTGTAAAGGGCCGAGAGTCAAAAGACCATCCATTGTAATATTTGGCCAGATGTTTTGAATCTGAGAATTCTAGTTGTATTTTATATAATATGCTTGGTTATTGTTTGACTCTCTCTTTGTTTATATTTGGAGTTGAAATTAAGTAGCTTTGTATGAAATTTTTGAGTTAAGTTTTGAGAAAAGGTTGAAGAAGTATGTATTATATGCTAGGATCTATTTTATGGCAGAATCCTCGCATCATTTGGTATCAGAGCCAGTATAGGGCTGAGCCTTGGCTAGGAGGGGCCAAGGAAAATAAAGAGTTTGGTGTTTGTTTGTATATCATTAAATACAAAGGAGTCTTTTGATGAGATACAACGTTGTAGCGTAGCAGAGGCATGACAACATGGCTCAGTGAAGTTTCCTACTGGATCCAGTTTGGTACGTGTACAATGCAACCGTTTTATTCTACCGCAGAGGATCAAATGGCATGGGATCTAGCTAGAAGCTTTTGAAACTATATTTTGGTCACTCTACAAACTGCAAGCTCTTCGACCGGTGTGTTGGAGGCCATCAACTCATTGTGTAATTAGCATTGATTTGCAAGGGACAGATTGTCTACGAGGAATGTGTTAGGGTTCTGGTCGTGCTACCACTGGATGGAGCGAAAGGTTGGTTGGGTCGGTGTAGAACATGTTGGTGACTGTGGCATTATTCAATTTCCTAAGAGTAGTGGACACGACTGGAGGAAGAGCTGACTAGTGGAATAACCAACTGGTGAAAGAATAGTTGGGCACTGTGTGGAACTAGTTTTCGGATGGGCGAAAGGAATCCTTCTGACCTCTACCTAGCGGAGGCACTCAAGTGGAGCCATGGTGCATCAGATTTGAAGCTGTTTGCTTTGGCCATGGTTCTGGTGATAAGCGTCGGCAGAGTATGCTCGCCAATTTTGTTGGTCATAATCTGCAGAATTTTTTTTTACTAAGCCCCCACTTCAGACGGTTGACTCCGTCTTATGATGTATAATCACTTTTTATCACTTTCTGTGTTGGGATTCGTCGGTGGAGAGCATGAAACGAATTCCCTGTGACACGTAGTGTAATTTTAGTAGAGTCATGATGAGTTTTCTGAGGCCAATACCCGAACCAGTGACCACCAGTCCACCACTGTTGTCTTCAAGGAGATCTCTAATTATGTGCTCGTGGAAGCCCAACATGGTTTTTGCAAGAAAAATTAACAGAATGTTGAATGCATGAGTAGACTTTTCACAAGCATGGGCAGAGTGTGCAGTGAAATGTGCAGCTGATACATAAGGGAATTTTATATAACCAATTTGGTCGACTTGTTGAGTTTATGAGAAATCGTATTGGAAATACGTAAAGATTGGTGGTGAGTGCTGAGGGTTATATTGGTATTGTGGTGTTTTGTTGTATGGATTTTTACCTCTATGGAGAGCCGAGAAGAGATTTTTGTAGGGTATAAAGGTTGCAAAAAGGCACGTTGCTGCACATTGGGAACTTGTGAACGTGGTGTTGGAAAATGGGATACATTGGAGACCTGCATCCAGATAGAAGCAGTGAATTGGTCTGCAAATATTCTTTTGTGTAACTCATTACAGTAGGGAGTTTTGTGGAGAAGACTTCATTCTGAAAATAAGATCTTGTTGTTAGAATTTGGTGTAGCAGGATTAATTGAGTTTTATTGATACACAGTTGGAGTTTTATTTCATTGATGCAGATCGCTATTTATAGAATGGAACGTCCAGCTACTAGAATTAGTGCCAGCTTGGTCAATAAAGACTAGCAGTTATAATTCACTAATTCTTTATGCACGCATTGAGGCTCGATTCCCTTGGGAAATGTTATCTTGCAGAGTTTTAGAGTGAAGCCGTAGAAGCATGAGGAAGAACAACACTCAAATTTGGAGCTGCTAAAAGGCCATATTTGTTGCATTTTCTATGTCAACATGCACACTTGGTTGCCGAGACCACATTACAACCTCTGAGGCTATCACAGTGGAGTTGGGAGGTGATGATAGTATGAATTGGCATTCATAATTGAATTGGAAGTCTGTAAAATCAGTTTTATATATGTGAAATGGCATTTATAATTGCGTTGGCAGTCTTGATGACAGAAAATATGAATTGGAGTGGCGTAAAAGAATTATGAGTTAAGGGAAAAGGTATGACTGAGCATGTCATGTGTTGAAATTTTGGGTTTTCTTAACCAAAATTGAAATTATAAATAAGTATTTTTGTGGGGATGATTTATATATATGTCAATGTGCAGTTCAAAATTAAAGTGAAAATATTGTACATGCGGAGGTATAAGGTTTTATCACCACAGTAGCTTTAAAGAAAATTAAGTTTCACTTAAATAAATGGAAAAGGAGAATACGCTAATCCTGGGTGATATAAAGAGAACATGCATTTTTATATGAGGTGGTTTATTATGCATAGTGTGGGTTCTTCGTAGTTTTGGCTAAGTCTTTTTGGACCAAAGCTCGTAGTTGGAATGAGAGAATTCTTTTGATTTGTGTTTAAGGTTGAAAAAACAAACAAACCAAATTGCTTGATGGTGTAGAATCTTTGTTTTACCATCATGTGGTGGCATCTAAGGAGGTGTTATTCAGGATGGGCACAATGTATGAGTTGTACATTATTCATCGAAGAGGTTGAAAACATGAATAGCTTGTTCTCTGTACACAGGTGTAGAGATGTGACTTGATGTACAATTTATAATGTGTAGTTGTATGGTGCGTAAAAGTGCAGGAAAAATGTTGGCACTAAGATGACAAGCTTATGGTATGAAGGGCATGCGACTATTCACAATGAAAAATACGGCACAGAAGAGTGAAGTCCGAAGAGTTGAAATTGCAAAGAGAATGTTTATTAATAACCTTAATGGGAGCATAAGGTATGATAGTTCAGAAAATTATTTTTGAATGTTTAAAATTGAATGGTTTATTTATTTTCACCATAAAATAAATCTTGGAAAACCTGGATTGCATTTCGATTAAAGACTTCAACATCATGTGAAATTTTAATGGGAAACTGATGATCTTTCATAAGAATGGAGTATGAGAGAGAGTGAAGATTTTACATCCTAAAAATGTATTAGGGGTGTATGTTCGTTGGAAGATTGTATAAATTGAATTAAGTCAAAATATCCACTATCATAATTATTGGGGCAAGCCTTGAAGTCAAAACAGATGTTAGGGTCAAATGCAAGTTTGGATAGTTTGAGATAAGATTGAACATTTTTCATCCAAGATGAAGAGTTGGTGTAAAGTCTGAAGTCAAAGAGTCATAAGCTAATTCAAAGGTATGAATGTAATTGGGTGCATGATCGGTGGAGCCGACACCCAAAGAGTTTGGTCATTGTAACACAAGCATTACTAAAGTGTTGTTTGGAAGCAAAGAAGAGCAAGATAATTTCCTAGAGATGATTTCAAGACAGAGAATTGCAAGAGGTCAAGCACTGGAAGAGAGCTTGTGTTTTTGATGGAAAGTGGGAAGGCTTGCTGAAAAGGGGATTGAATGAAATCCACATGTGAACAGATGAAGTTAACAAAGGAAGAGAAGACAACTGGTGATAGTCATTTTAGAAGATCTGATGAAGACAATAGCATAAGAAAGAAGAAGGAAAATGCCAAGGTAATTGGCATATGTAAGAAGTTGACTGATGAAGAGTATGAGTGGAAGAAAGCTGAGATAACAGTTCACCTTGAGTTATTGATGGAATTGTTGTGGAGAAATATGAAAGACCAGAGACATGGTTGGACCATGAGGAAGAAAGTGAAGTGGCAGAGACTACATGCAAAGAGGGAACAACAAGTAAACATACATTTGACAAAAGAGATGAGGAAGCTCGAGCAAATGATGAGTGTGAAAATGGGATGTGAAGAAATCAAAGAGGCTGAGTTGAAAATGGAAGTTTCCATTTGTGGCCCAGAACAGGGTGAAATTCTGGGTGAAGAGATCAATGAGAAAGATCTCATGAACTATTGGAATAGTTCAAAAGAATATAAAGATGTTTTGTTGAGAGAATCATATGAGGCTATGAAGCCTTGCATTTTAAATCTCATGGTTTATGTATGTTTGTAGGATGTGTGAAAGATGGTGGACAGTCTGGTGGAACTATCATAGAGATGAATGAAACTCTTGAGGTGAAGTATGATGGAGAATGCCTTTCAGAGGAGAAAGGTATTGATTTTTTGCAGTAGGAAGAAATCATAAATGAATTCTTGTTGGGGTTAAGACATCCAGTTGAAGCTGTTATGGAGCAGAAACATAATGAAAATGCCGAAGTGATATTCCAAGGAGGTAAACAAATGAATTTATTTAATGAAATTGTTGATAGAGTTTTGCAATGTGATGATACAGAAACTATGATAACTCAGGAAGATTGCCAGAAGAAGAGTGAAGATGGGAATGAAGGTGGTGATGAAGTGCTGAAAAGATTTCACACGGAAATAGATTTCTTGGAACGATGGCTTAGGGAACCTGAGGGAGAAGTGAAGCCTGCAGAACCTAATACAGAAGAGATTGCAGTTACTATGCATGATATGGATGAAATGTTTTTAACATTTATAGAGTTGAGTGAATGTTATAACTTTTCAAATAATAATGTGACTGTAGATATAGAAAACGACATTAACAGATATGATGTCAAAATCATAGAAATTGAACAGAAAGTATTTGGAGTTGAGATGAAAAATCAGGAGTAGCAAGAAAGTTATGTATATAGAGACATAAGGGAGATAGAAATATTGATCCAGCAGGATAAATATGAAAGAAGCCAGCATTTCAAAACAAGAACTACTGAAATCCAGAAAGTCGATGATGGGAGATTGGTGCTTGAAGCATCAAAAGAGCCCGAAAGGTCTTGTATTTTTTAAACTAATAGTTTGTTGATGAATGCAAGTACACTACCAGACGATAATGTTGTTGCTATAAAAGAAATCGATGACTATAGTTGTAGTCAAGAAGAAATTATTGATTATTCTTCGCTTCAGAAAGTTGAGTGTTTAGCTCAGTTGGAGATGAAAGCATTAGAAAAATAGGAACTAATCCGAGGAAATGGTGAAAGAAATTATTGTAAAGGCCGATGGAATCTGATTGACAGAGTGAGTGATGAGTTACCAAATAGAGTTGATACTTTAAAGGACCAACAGTAGAACAGAGTTTGGTGTCCTGGAGGGAGCAAGTGATCAAGACTTGTGGCTTTCGTATTATTACAGAAAAGCGACAGACCTCATAGATAGGAGTCTATGGAAACTTCTCTACATGGAGAGTATAATGTAGGAGCATCTTGCTTGGGTTTTATTAAAATATTGTGTAATTAGGGGGGTGATGATTTTTTAATTATTTTATAAATTACTGTGCTCATTTTAATAAATTAAGAGAAAAATTGTAAGTGAGGATTATTGTAAATATTATTTTAATAAATTAAGGTTATGAGTGGAGTTGAATTAGGTAGATAATCTAGGGATTAGGAATTCCTTAAACGAGACTTAGTTGAGTCCAAAAAAAGGATAAATCTAATTTAGATTTTAGCTGAGATTTGTGTGGAGGAAATTTTGGATTGGAATAAATTCATTATTATGTATAAATATGAGTGTGTGAGGATGGAGAGACAGTGAGGAATATAGAGAGAGAGAGATGGTTTGAGAGCTTTTATAAAGGGCCTAGAGCCGAAATGCCATCCATTGTAATATTCAGCTAGATGTTTTGAATCTGAGAATTCTTGTTGTATTTTATATAAGCAACTTGGTTATTGTTTGATTCTCTCTTTGTTTATATCTGTAGTTGAAATTAAGTATCTTTGCATGAAATTTTTGAGTTAAGTTTTGAGAAAAGGTTGAAGACGTCTGTATTATATGCAAGGATTTTTTTTATAGAAGAATCCTGGCATCACTATTTGGCCCTCAAATATGTGAATGTCAAATTTTAGTTGTACCTTAAAAGGAGTTGTGCCTCTAAAGTGGCTGTTCGATGCAGATGCGCTGCCAGTGTGCAATCGTTGAAGGATATGGGTAAAGTTATCCATCATCGCATTCCTTTTTTTTCCAAGGGCCTCTTAGAGCAATATTTTGATAGGATCTCTTACTCCCTCATATTTATTTTCGCCCCCCATGCGCGGCCATTGGGGTTTGTGAGGTTGATATTGCAAAGGTTCAACTAGATCGAGCCCTAACTCCTTATACCTCGACCTCGTTGGGGACATGCAAAGAAGGATCGAGAAAGAGAAGATTTCTCTGATACCACTGATCTAGATTTTTGTAGGAAAAAAAAAGAATACACATATAGCCATAAATATAAAAATTCAATGGAAATAACACTTCATTTCATTAATATCAAAGAACTGAATTTTTTTTACAGACAGAATGGAAAATAAACTAGCTAGGGCACTGGTAGCTTATCTCTGAGAAGAGATGTGATGGATACATGCCTCTGAAATCTATGTTAAAATGAGGCTTAAAGGCATATATATTATTGAGAAACAATGTAAAACCCTAAACATCCAAAATCCTAACCCTAGGAGATGAAATGCCAGAATATGGGCCCCGTCACGGTAAATTGGTACATCAATTTCCTAGGGTCGTAACTTTGGCATACTATCTCCATTTCACACACATGACACATCATTAGAAATATATATCTGAGGAATAAAATTGGTGATAGTGAATGTTAAGTCTACAATAGACCCATATTTCCTGGAGGTTTAATGCCCAAAAAATGTCGTTTAGGGCCTCAAAACGGCTTCAGAAGTTTGGGACCTGAAAAACTGCTAAAAATATTAAACTGTGCTTTAATTAAGGAAACTAAAAAATTGAAAGAAACAATGGTGGGGACCCAAGTGGAATAGGCAGGATGCCACCAATATCCACTTGGATCAGTAATTTACCTGTAAATTCATACTAAAAGGTCAAAAAATGACTGAGTTATGCTCCATCTAAGTTTTTCTTCTAAATGTCCTACAATTTGCACTTCTCTGCAATCTATTCTACAAATTCATCCTTTTTGGCCACGTGGACTGAAAAATAACCTCGTGTTGGCTAGATTTCCGCCACACTGGGTGTAATTTGTCACTTCATTAATTTGACTTTGTTGGCGTTTAACCGCATAAAAACGTGCCAGGTGGCACTCTCTTGGCCGTTGGATGCGGAAGTGGCTGAAACCAATTTCCCACCAATTTTTGAACCTGGTTTGATCCATGTGTTTGTGGTGAGGTCTATTTCCAATGCGGTGTGGTTTGGGGTTGCGGGAAAATTTCCCAAGGGAGGTTCCACTCCCCTCCTCATAAACTGTAACTGTGGCAATAGATTGTTTCGAAACCCGTAGCATGTGACATCTTCGAAACTGTCGGAGTTATAACCAATTTTTCACCAACTGTAACATTAAACTTAACCGTCGCTTGGACCATGGAATGTGACTGGTGCCATGTGGTTCATTTTGATCGCCATAAATCTCCACACTGCAACTTTGGTTTATGTCGTTTCACATAGTTTTGGATTGGTGTAATATATTCCTGCCATACTTTGGTTTAACACATATGATATATGTTTTGAATTTGATATCATTCCACTGATGTGAAATATTTTAATACTTTGGTGTATACAATAAGGTTTGGGTCAGGGTTAACCCTGGACCCCTCGTTTACCACCTTATTGTGTGGGTTGGGTGGATTGTGGGTTAACCCTAGTCCCGAATCCCCATTGAAAAACTTCGAAAATTTAAATAAGTAATGTGCCCATAGGTTAATAAAAACCAACATAGTGGAACCGATGGAGGGCTTGGCTGATATTTTTGAGGTATCAGTTTCAAACCCCATGTAGGCAGCTCAACCTCATATTAAATTTTACAAGTCCAAGAGGAGGCCATGTGGTAATCACTGAATGGCTCACATGGATCTCCTTTATTGGGCAACCTCATAATTCCATCAACCAATCAAAAAAACCAAATTCGAGCCAATCACACTGTGACAAGTGGCAGTCAATGATTGGTCCACAAAATACATAGTCAAACCCAGTCAGATGACCAGTCAACATACAAAATTCCGACTGGGTATACCTGCAACCTTGTTAGTCATCAATATTTTTCACTATTGTTAGATGAATATATATTGGTTCTAGATTTATAAAAAAAAAATTCCTTGACTATTGTGAGTTTTAGAAATCTCACTCCCTTCATTATCCTTATAGAAAATTTTTCAGTATTCTATCATTTTTCCATCCCATGGTCACCCTGTCACTCCTAAAAGACTCCTTATGGGCTTGTGCCACTCAACTCCATCCCTTTTTCCTACCTATGACCTTATTAATATGTTTTCCCTTGCCCACAAGCCCCACTTTCCATCTAGGGTTTCCTATAAGCCTATTTCTTCCCATGTTCATGTTGATTCCTCAAGAATTGATGGTCTCAAAACTCAAAACTATCTCTGTAGGCTTTCTAGATAAATCAAATATATTGGATTTTGGATCTTCAATACAACACTTTGACAAATACTCTGTTTTTTCACTTAAAGACTCCAAGCCAATTTTCAATCAAAGACCAGGTCAAAGAATCCTCCCACTAGATCAATTAGGGTTTCATATGTTCCAAGGTAAATCATTGGTGTTTCAGACATTGTTTTTCTTTGTTAGAATTTGGCTTAGAGGTATTGGAATGTTGAGACATGGTTACTCAAAAAAAGATCTGAAAGTCTCCAAAGAAGACTACCTTGTCAAATTCAAGTTCTAAAAAAGGAAAATGTAACTTTGACACTTCTGTAGGAGTGTTAAAAGGTATATCAACAGAAATTTAGTAAGGTAGGAGGTCTTCTCTTGAATAAATACATCTCGCAACAAGAAAGACAGGAAGCACTTGTTATGGTAGAGAATTAGGGTTTTCTGAGCTCAAAGATCCAATAGTGTACCACGCAGTGATCAAATGCAGAAATAACCATGGAGGAGGTACACCAAACACCAAACATGAAGAAAAATCTTTTAGAGATTATTGATGAAATAGGAAAAAGGTGAGGTGAACTGGACAGAAATAAATGAACTTGAAAGGACTATAGAGAAATTAGAAGACATCACTGATGATTGTCTTAAAGCACTCGAGACACCTAGGGTTTTGGAAAAGTGACCAGAGAAGGTGAAATGATGATGTTTAACCTCATGATGACAACAAAGGAGGGATTGTGAAGGTACTGTTGTGTGCTATCATCCCAGATTTTGCGAAGGTGAATGTGTCATGCCTCAAAGAGCAAAGGTGTAGAGAATATTAGTAACAAAGGTGAATTCAAATGATCCAGGTGGATATCGGTGGCCTCCCACCTATTCCATTTGGACTCGCAGCATCAATTCTTCTGGCCACAAAGCACAACTTACTATTTATAAGGAAGCTATGTCCTGCCCTTAACGTCGTTTTTTGTGTAAGGCATTAACTGTGGATATTGTGGTACCGATCAGTCGTTGAACCCCCACCATCGCTATTTCATTTTGTAAGTTTCGGCACAACTTACTATTTTTAGCGGTCCCAACTTCCCGAGTCGTTTGAGGCCCTAAACGATATTTGAGGCCCCAGGAGAGCAACATGGGTCCATGGACTCCATGTTGCCTGCTCTAAAAATTGTACTCTCGGATGTGACCTTCTAACGAGCTATTGAGCGCATCAAACGGAGATCGGATGCCAGAGTTACGTCCCCGGGAAGTTGAACCACCAATTTACCCAAACGGGGCCCACAGTTTTGGCGCTTCATCTCCTACGGTTAGGGTTTTGGACGTTTCGGATTCTACATTGTTTCTCAACAATAAATAGGCCCTCGAGCCTCATTTCAAGACAGTTCAGGGGGCTGGGAGCCGATACATCTCTTCTCAGAGATAAGCGCTACCAAAGGCTCTACCGCCTCTATCTCCATCATAAATCGTATTGTAAACATGTTCAGGGAATGAACCGACTTTCTTCGTAGATAAGCGTTAGGGATCACTCTAGCTTTCCTCGCCCCATCTCCATCATGTCTGCATTGTAACACAGTTCAGGGGCTGGGAGCCGATACATCTCTTCTCAGAGATAAGCGCTACCAGTGCCCTAGCTCGCCCCATCTCCATCATGTCTGCATTGTAACACAGTTCAGGGGCTGGTAGTCGCCACATCTCTTCTCAGGGATACGCTGCCAGTACCTAGCTCATCTATTTCCATCATGTCTGTAATAGGCCTGCGAGCCTCAATGTAACACAGTTTAGAGGCCTGCGTACGCTACATCTCTTCTCAGAGATACGCTACCAGCGCCCTAGCTTATTTCCATTACGTTTGTAAGCTATTGCAGTCATTCTTTTATTAATAAAATGAAGCATTATTTCCGCTGCATCTCTGTATCGATGGTTATATCTGTATTCTGTTGCGTTCCTGCATAAATCCGGATCAGTGGTATCAGAGCGGGTCTGCTCTTTCTCTGTTTTTCTCTTCATGTCCCCAATGCGGCCAGGGTATAAGGAGTTCAACCTCGCAACCCCAACGACCCCCCATGGCGGAAGGAAAGAAAGACGAGGGAGCAGGAGATCCTGTCAAAATCTTGCTTGAGGATGCCCTCGAGAAACAGAGGAACGCGATGATGGACAAATTTTTTTTTCAGATCCTTCAATGGCTGCCCACCAGTGGCACATCTAAATCCAACACCAAGTTCAACAAAATTTTCCCCCCCATGGAGGAACTTATCGCAATGGAGACCATTGCTTCCTAAGGAGGGAGGAATGATCCAGGTGGATATCGGTGGCCTCCTACCTATTCCATTTGGACCCGCAGCATCAATTCTTTCAGTTTTTCAGCTTCAGCACAGGTTACTATTTATAGCAGGTTTTCGGGTCCTGCACACCCGGAGCCGTTTTGGGGCATTAATAATCCAGGTGGACATTGGTGGCCACCCATCGAGTCCATTTGAACCCCCACCATCAGTTATTTCATTTTGTAAGTTTCGGCACAACTTACTATTTTTAGCAGTTTTTCGGGTCCTGAACTTCCGGAGCCGTTTTGAGGCCCTAAACGACGTTTTTTGGGAAAACGGAGAGCAACATGGGTCCATAGACCGATGTTGCTCGTTCAAAAATTGTACTCCTCGGATAGATCTTTCTAACGAGCTATTGAGCGCGTCAAACGGAGATCGGATGCCAAAGTTACGTCCCCGGGAAGTTGAACCACCAATTTACCCAAACGGGGCCCACAGTTTTGGCGCTTCATCTCCTACGGTTAGGGTTTTGGACGTTTCGAATTCTACATTGTTTCTCAACAATAAATAGGCCCTGTTCCTCATTTCAAGATAGTTCGAGTGGGAGCCGATACATCTCTTCTCGAATAAGCGCTACAGGTACCTAGCTCGCCACATTCCTGCATCAGCTATGTGTAGCAATTTTTGTGAGACGTCCCCATCTCTTCTCGGAGATCGCTACCAGAGTGCCTAGCTAAGCCCCACATCTCCACATCATGTCTTCATTGTAACACGGTTCGAAGTGCAGTGCGTCATCTCTTCTCGGAGATAGAAACACCGATTGCCTAGCTATTATCTCATCATGTGCAAGGCGCATTGTATACAGTTCGATGTGCAGTGGCGCCACATCTCTTCGGGATACGGCGCCGTGCCTAGCTCATCTATTTCAGTATATGCGTATGAGCACACGAGCCTCAGCCTGCTCTGGGTTCGGAGGCACAACGTCGCTACATCTCTTCTCAGAAATACGCTACCAGCGCCCTAGCTTATTTCCATTATGTTTGTAAGCTTATTGCAGTCATTCTTTTATTAATAAAATGAAGCATTATTTCCGCTGCATCTTTGTATCTATGGTTATATATGTATTCTGTTGCGTTCCTGCATAAATCCGGATCATCAAATTTTTCAATCACCTGCCAAATAAAAGATGATTTGAGCTCCAAGGTAGGAAAAAAATAAGTTTTTTGAGGTACAACTACTATGTAAGCATCCTAAGGTTGTCAAAAGTGAAATTAGTATGTTTCAAGGAGTAAGAGAAAGCAAAGGTAGTGTTTCCAGTCACCTGCAAATTAGGAGAGTCAAAGAAAGTAAAAACATGTTCAAACTCCATGGTGGAGGCAAAAGAGAATTATGAGGCTGTTGCTATGTTAAAATAAATATGTCAACGCCTCCTAGATCAAAAGGAACACAAATTTCCTAATTACCAGCCAAGGTGAGAAAGACAAGTTGAATATTGTAATGGAAGCCACAAAAAGTTTGAAGGTTCCATAATGTATAATATAACTCCAAAGATGTCAAAATGAGTATACTATGCCTAAAGAAGCAAACGGAAGAGTCAAGTTAGTGTTTTCAGTCACATGCAGAGAAAAAAAGCGTTAAAGGACATTAGTGAAAGAGAAAAAGAGGCTTAAAACATTAGAAAGTGGTTTGCAAATGTAAACCAAATGCCACATACCTATATAAATCATTTCACACTTCATATCAATCATGGTTCACTTAGAGGTTTCATGTAGAGAATAAAATTTGAGTATTCAAGTCAAATTGGGCAAAGTTTTGTGGCGTTGCGCCCTTGGCTTGGCGCTGCGCACCTAGAAAGTGGCACTGTGCCCCTATACTTTTCATCCCATACATTTTACATAGGCATTGCGCGCCTGGCAGAGCGTTGCGCTCTTTCCCAACACCCACAACAACATTTCTAATTGGCATTGTGCTCTCAGGATTAAGCGCTGCACGCTTGGGACTGGAATTGTGCCCTCAGCAGATGCACTATGCTCTTGGCCAGGAGGGCTTCCTACACCCTATGATCACTCAAAACTCCTAAAATTTCTTCCATGCCTCTGATAAATGGTCCTCTAAGAATTTTCAAGGGTAATTACATTCCCCAACCATATTTTCAAGAATTTTTTGTGATTTAATTGGCAGAAATTGAAGACTGAATAAGGAACCCTAGATTTGAACTTAAAACCATTGTTTAAATACTTGTTCATCTGCCTACAAAGGGAAATAAGTAATAAATAGAGAGATTTCACTGTTGAAGGTTTCCTATTCACCCAAGTTGTCCCTACATCCATCCCACTCATAACACTTAGTCCCTGACATTGCAAAAACATTGACATTACATGCCTTCATCTCAAATTGTCATCAGTACAAGGTATTTCAAAGCAAAGTTTAAAAAATCAACAGAGGGTTGTTATTAATTTTAGCCTCTCATTCAGCCTGACATACTTACACCCTCACTCATTCATCTCATTCACTTGTAAAATCTGCCATTCCACCATCCCTTCATCTCATTCCATTTGCAGTCTTAGGGTTTCTCAAATGCAGAGTCACAATGTTAGAAGACAGAGGTAGTGGAGGAGAAGGTAAAATACCAAGGAGGCATGATCATGGGGAGGGGCCCTACCTTCTTCACCAAAAAAGTAGGTGCATAAAGGAAAACAAAAGAGGACATAAGAAAGTGCACATGAGGCAGCCATTTATGCTGAAGATGATCTTCATGAGACAGATACTAATTTTGACCTTGTTGATTTAGATGATGAGAATGATAAAGAGGCTTATGAATAATATGGTGATACCAATGAGGCAAAGGAGAAATAAAATCTTGGTAACCTAGTTTATCCTTCCCCTACAAGCATCCCAAACCTAATCAGCAAGGTAAATCCATATTTTGGCACAATTTTGAAGTTTTTGGATTTTTTACTGTTTTAAAGGGCCAAAGGTGCAGCGCCACTGGCGCTGCGCTCTTTTTTGGGGAACCCACTGGAGGAAAACTTGAAATTTTTGGGATCCTTAGGTCAAGGACATCACTCACAAAAACATTCAGCTCATTTGGAGCAAAACTAGTCCTCCAAAAGTGCCAAAAGCACCCACAAAATCAACTTTCTGCCCTATTTTCAGAGCTCGCGCTGTGCCCTAAGTAGTATTGGGAGATTGCGTTTTTTAGAAGGAAAATGACATCCAATAAGAAACATAAAGGCCGTTTTGGAAAGTATACTAGACAAGCTTTCCAATGAACTATCATGGAGCTCATTTGGACACCTGGAAGGCCTCCAAATCTTGGTCACAAGAGAGGCAATCTTTCCAGTGCAGGGACTGTGCCCTTGGACCTCAGTGCTGCGCCCTTGCTTGAAAAGTAAAAAAAACAAACAAAGTTATTAAAAAATATATATATTTTTAGGAATTTTAAGGCAAATCACTCCTATTTAGCTCAGAATTTATGTTTGAAGTTATTTTTCATTTATTAAGTTTGATATTTTGTGCCTTGGGCCTTGCATGGTCTCTTTGGACAAAAATGGAATTTATGATGTATTAATGAAATTTTGGAAACCCTTGTTATGGTTTTTGTCCTCCTTTGCAGTTAAATATTTCATGGAGGCCTCATTGTATTGGTGGGTTGGTTGTTGAGCTTAATATGATCTAGACTTTGAGTTTGCTGAAGAAATTGGCTTTGGTGTGTTGTGATGGCTTTGGATTGAGCATTGATGGATCAAGCACATTCCTAGGATTCATGAGCTCTGTTAGATGGTGATGTTATTCCACTCATGTATTTTCTTACTTTAGTTTTCAATATTTTCATGGTTTATTTGATCATAGGACATAAATTTTAGAGTAGGATATGTTTTCTTGGCACCCTACTTCTGTCTGCATTGTTGTATCTCTATGTTTTCTTCCTTGAAGTTTAATTAAAGAATCCTTGAATGGTCTTTAGTTTCACTAAAATGTTATGTTTAAAGCTTTATTGGTTTGAAATTAATTTTCAGAGAATTATTAACTTCTCTCTAGGATTACTTGTTTTTTGTTTTAAGGTCTGTTTAGCGAAAGTCTACTTGAAGAATCATTTATTGCTCTTCAGTTTTGCTATGCTATCATCCTGAAAGCTTTTCTTTTTTTTAGTATCTTTGAATAATCCTTAATTTCCCTTTGAACCTACTGCATTCACAACTTCATTTTCATTTCACACTCACTAAACCTACTTAGATCCATTTGGCCTTGTTAACCTTCCGTATGAAACACCCTTGACCTATTATTGTACATTTCAAGATCTTTGCAGACTGCATAGCCCAATGGATTGATTTTATCTTAGTCTACCTCTTCTTCTTAACAACCTATCCAACCAAACAAATAAACAAACAAACCCTAATCCTTATAACTAGCCTAAAATCAAAACCTTGAAATTAATCAAGTCCACATATTTCATACAAATATAGAGAGAGCCCTCTCTGAGTCTAGGAAGGCTATGTCCTAGGACTCCAAATATTTGTTTGATGTTACCCTTGTAAATTTGGTCTTGCTAATCTAACAAATTACGGCTACCTAATGTACCAAGCAGTGATCAAATGCATAAATAACCATGGAGGAGGTACACCAAAAACCAAACATGAAGAAAAATCTTTCAGAGATTATTGATGAAATAGGGAAAAAGGTGAGGTGAACTGGACAGAAATGAATGAACTTGAAAGGGCTATAAAGAACTTAGAAGACAACACTGATGATTGTCTTAAAGCACTCCAGACACCTAGGGTTTTGGAAACGTGACCAGAGAAGGTGAAATGATATTGTTGATCCTCATGATGACAACAAAGGAGGGATTGTGAAGGTATCGTTGTGTGCTATCATCCCAAAATTTGCCAATGTGAATGTGTCATTCCTCAAAGAGAAAATGTGTAGAGAATATCAGTAACAAAGGTAGATTCAATTTTTTCAATCACCTTCCAAACAAAGATGATTTGAGCTCGAAGGTAGGTACAAAAGAATTTTTTGGAGATACATCTATTGTGTAAGCATCCTAAGGTTGTCAAAAGTGAAATTATCATGTTTCAAGGAGTAAGAGAAAGCCAAGGCAGTGTTTTCAATCACCTACAAATCAGGAGAGTCAAAGAAAGTAAAAACATGTTCAAACTTCAAGTTGGAGGAAAAAGAGAATTATGAGGTTGTTGTTGTGTTAAAATAAATATGTCAAAGCCTCCTGGATCAAAAGAAACACAAAATTCCTAATTACCAGCCAAGGTGAGAAAGACAAGTTGAATATTGTAATGGAACCCGCAGAAAGTTTTAAGGTGACATCATGTATAATCCAACTCCAAAGATGTCAAAATAAGTATACTATGTGTCAAGAAGCAAAAGGAAGAGTCAAGCTAGTGTTTTCAGGCACCTGCAGAGAAAAAAAGTGTTAAAGGACATTAGTGAAAGAGAAAAAGGGGCTTAAAAAATTAGAAAGTGGTTTGAAAAGGTAAACCAAATGCCACATACCTATATAACTCATTTCACATTTCATATCAATCATGGTTCACTTGCATAGAATTAGAAGTTTCATGGACAGAAGAAAATTTGAGTTTTCAAGTCAAATTGGGCAAATTTTTGTGGCGCTGCGTGCCTAGAAAGTGGTGCTGCATGCCTAAAAAGTGGCACTAAACCCCTGGATTTTTCCTCCCATACATTTTACATAGGCACTGCACACCTGGGAGGTGGCACTGTGCTCTTGGCATAACGCAGTGCTCTTGCCCAAAACCCACAACAAACTTTCTAATTGGCACTGTGCGCTTGGGACAGGCACTGTGCCCTCAGCACAGGTGTTGCGCTCTTAGCTAGGAGGGCTTCCTATACCCTATGATCACTCAAAACACCTCAAATTGCTTCCATGCCTCTACTAAATGGTCCTCTAGGAATTTTTAAGGGTAATTACATGCCCCAACCATATCTTTAAGCATTTTTTGTGATTTAATTGGAAGAAATTGACAACTTAAGAAGGAACCCTATATTTGAACTCAAAACCACTATTTAAATACTTCTTCATCTGACTGCAAAGGGAAATTAGTAATAAATAGAGATATTTCACTACTGAAGGTTTCCTATTCACCTAATTTGTCCCTACACCCATCCCACTCATAACACTCAGTCCCTTACATTGCAAAAACATTGACATTACATGCCTTCCTTCATCTCAAATTGTCATCAATACATGGTGTTTCAAAGCAAAGTTTAAAAAATCAACTGAGGGTTGCCATTAAGTTTAGCCTCTCATTTAGCCTGACATACTTACACCCTCACTCATTCATCTCATTCACTTGTAAAATCTGCCATTCCACCATCCCTTCATCTCATTTCCATATGCAGTCTAGGGGTTTCTCAAAGGCAGAGTCACAATGTCAAAAGACAGTGGTAGTGGAGGAGAAGGCCAAATACCAAGGAGGCATGATCATAGAGGAGGGACCCTACCTTCTTCACCAAAAAATCAGGTACATAAAGGCAAACAAAATAGGATAGAAGAAAGTGCAAATGAGGCTTCCATTTATGCTGAAGATGATCTCCATGAGACAGAGACTAATTCTAACCTTGTTGATTTAGATGATGAGCATGATAAAGAGGCTTATGAAGAATATGGTGGAACCAATAAGGTGAAGGAGAAATAAAATCTTGGTAACTTGACTGATCCATCCCCTACAAGCATCCCTAACCTAATCACCAAGGTAAATCTAGATTTTGGCACAATTTTGAAGTTTTGGGATTTTTTTATTTTTTTTAAAGGGCCAAAAGCGCAGCGCCACTGGCACTGCGCTATTTTTTTGGCACCCAATGGAGGAAAAATTGAAATTTTTGTGATCCTTAGGCTAAGGAAATCACTCACAAAAAATTTCAGCTCATTTGGAGCAAAACTGATCCTCCAAAAGTGCCAAAAACACCCAAAAAATCAACTTTCTGCCCTATTTTCAGAGTTGGCATTGCGTCCTAAGAAGTCTTGAGAGATTGAGTATTTGAGCAGGTAAATGAAGTGAAATAAGAAAACTAAAGGTACTTTTGGAAAGTATACTGTATAATATTTCCAATGAGCTATCATGGAGCTCATTTGGACACATGGAAGGCCTCCAAATCTTGGTCACAAAACAAGAAATGTTTCTGGTGCAAGCACTATGCCCTTGGCCTGGCGCTGCACCCTTGGACCTCAGTGCTGTGCACTTGCCTACAAAGTCAAAAAAACACACAAATTTATTGAAAAAGATAATTTTTAGGACTTTTAAGGCAAATCACTCCTAGTTAGCTCAGAATTTATGTTTGAAGTTATTTTGCATTTATTAAGTTAGATATTTTGTGCTTTCAACCTTGCATGGTCTCTTTGGACAATAATGGAATTTATGATGTATTAATGACATTTTGGAAACCCTAGTTAGGGTTTTCATCCTCCTTTGCTAGTTAAATACTACATGAAGGCCTCATTTTACAGGTGGGTTGGTTGCTGAGCTTAATATGATCTAGAATTTGAGTTTGTTGAAGAAATTGGATTTGGTATGTTGTGATGGCTTTGGATTGAGCATCAATTGATCAAGCACATTCCTAGGCTTCATGAGCTCTATTAGATGGTGATGTTATTCCACTCATGTATTTGTTTACTTCAGTTTTCATTATGTTTCATGGTTTCTTTGATCATAGCACATAAATTTTAGAGTAGGATATGTTTTCTTGGCACCCTACTTCTGTCTGCATCCTTGTATCTCTATGTTTTCTTCCTTGAAGTTTAATTAAAGAATCCTTGAATGCTATTTATTTTCACTAAAATGTTATGTTTAAAGTTCTATTGGTTTGAAAGTAATGTTCAGATAATTCTTAACTACTCTCTAGGATTACTTGTTTGTTGTTTTAAGGTCTGTTTAGCGAAATTCTAGTTGATTAATCCTTTATTGCTCTACAGTTTTGCTATGCTATCATCCTGAAATTTTTTCTTGTTTTTAGTATGTTTTAAGGATCCTTAATTGCCCTTTGAACCTACTGCATTCACAACTTCATGTTCATTTCACACTCATTAAACCTACTTAGATCCATTTGGCCTTGTTAACTTGCCCTATGAAACACCCTTGACCTATTATTGTACTTTTCAAGACCTTTGAAGACTCCATATCCCAATGGATTGATTTTATCTTAATCTACCTATTCTTCTTAACAACCTATCCAACTGCGCAAAAAAAAAAAAAAAAAAAAAACACCCTAATCCATATAACTAGCCTAAAATCAAAACCCTGAAATCAATCAAGTTCACATATTTCATACAAATATATAGAGAGCCCTATCTGAGTCCAGGAAGGCTAGGTCCTAGGACTCCAAAGATTGGTTTGATGTTACCCTTGTACATTTGGTCTTGCCAATCTAAAAAATTACGGGGACCTAACAAACCCTTTTCCCAAAATTTTTAACTATTTCCCAAATCGATAAAAATTCAATATCGAGAGCATTCAATGTTAGATTTGAGTGAAACAAGTTGCGTTGTATTCATGGCAATGAGATATTCACCTTTCCGCTTGTTTTGAGCTAATATGAGCACTTTGAATTTTGAGCATTAAATCGATCCACCAGATCATTCCTCCCCACTGGAAGCTTTTGGAACTCAAAAAGCTCATCATCAATCAAAAAATAGATGAAGATACAAATCCCTCACCCTTCTAGTCTCAATCAAGTGAAATTTTCTTAAATTTTTCACTTTGAGCGTTTTATGAAAATATATCATTTTCCTTGATTTCAGAGTCCTTTTCTTGCTGTCAATAATTCCATCTTGCTGCAATTTCCCAGAATATGCAGAACAAAAAAATTCTTTTGAAGGAATAAGAAAATTCCCTCCTCGGTCTTCAATCAAAGGAACCTTATGCAATTTCAAATTTTTCGAACCTTGAACATTGTTGTCATGACAATGCTTAACATGGCTAGCCATGGAATTAGCTTGAATCTTGACCAAATGCGATCTCCATTACCATGCACCATCCTTTTTCAGAGCCAACACATTATGAAACCCACAAGAATAATTTTTGGAACCAATGTCCTCTTTTTCAAATTGCCTTTTCATTATCTCTTTGACCCCTGCATTATTTAACACTGGCATATTATTCACACCAATGTTAAAAAATGATGCATCCTACTGCAAATTCACTTCATGTTGTTTACCTCTTTTATGAGGAAACATGTTAGACTCCTAAAACATATTATCACTGTTATGAAACCAGCTCACAAAATAGAAGAAAAAAGAGATCAATGCCTTATAAATCATCCTTTTCGAGGGGGAAACCAACTTTAAATTACATAAATGAACAATTCGTGGATGAAACAAATGAAAAAACCTCCTTTCTATATATAGGAGTTCATGGGGTCACAATATAATCCTAGATGACCTAATGATAATAATGTAAGGGCACAATACTAACAATATGGGGACTACATGGGTACAACATTAATAATAAGGGGGCTACACTAACAACAATAAGGGACTACACTAGTAATATAGGTCCCTAACATGCCCCTCTCCTTCAAAAAAGTGTTGACCTCAATTCTTGAGTAGTTATGGATGCTTCTGTATAAAATTCTCATCCTCCCATGTGGAATATTTTGTGGGTAAGTTCTTCCACTTGATCAGATACTTTGAGATTGATCAATTTTGTAGTTTTCGAGTTCTTGTTTCCGTGACTACTTCAGGTTCCAATGTGATTTTTCCTTCCTCATCAAGTTTTTTCAATATTGTTTGAACCAGAAGTTTGTCACTTATAACCTTCTTTAAGCATGAAACATGGAAAATTGGGTGCACTTGGGATGTTGCATGAAGCTCCAATTTGTATGCCATAGTACCAATCTTTTGCAACACCTTGTAATGACCATATTACTTTAGCAATAATTTATTATCCTTCTTATCTTACTTGAGGGACATTTTTTTGTATGGCTATAGCCATAAAAATACCCAGTCGCCTACATAAAAAATTCTCTCGTTGTGATATTGATTGTTAGAAAAATTATATATGACAGAGCAATGGAACACATAAAATATGTGGAAACACAAACACATAAAACATATAAAACAATAGAGACACATATATACATGTTTCACCCAATTTGGGCTACGGGCACCTCAAACAACCAGTCCTTCCTTTATATTATCCAGCAAGATGAAGAGACACAGCCTAAAACAAATCCATTGTAATGTCCTCTACTCTCTCTCACAATCCCCCTTTATGTTTCTCACTCATAATACACATACAATACCCAGCCGCAATACAATACCCTCATTCAAAATGAGGGGTTTCCTTCTAGGGAAAAAAACCCTACATTAAACATAAATTCTACCGTCAGATCATCCGTCTAATGAACGGCCCAGATTGACTACAAAATTACAATATTTTATGTTAGTCATCAGTAATTTTCACTATCCATAGATGACTAAATATTGGTTCTAGATTTCTAAGAACAAAATTCCATGAACATTGTGAGTTTTAGAAATCTCACTGCCTTCATTATCCTTGGAGAAATCTTTTTCACTGTCCTACCATTTTTCCATTTCGTGATCACCTTATAACTCCTACAGACTCCAAATGGCTTGTGCGTCTCATTTACATCCTTTTTCCTACCCATAATCTCATTACTCTATTTGTCCCTTACCTATGACTCCATTTTCCATCTAGAGTTTTCGTATAAGCCTAACTCATTCCCATGATTCCCCAAAATTCCTCAAGCATTGATGGTCTCAAAGCTATCTCTGTAGGCTCTTTAGATAAATCAAGTACATTAGAATTTGGATCTTCATTACACCACTTGATCAATACTATTTTTTTCACTTAAATATTCCAAGCCAATTTTCAGTCAAAGAAAGGTCAAAGAACCCCCCACTAGGTCAATCAGGGTTTCATGTGTTCCAAGGTCATCATTTCCAAAGAAGACTATTATTCAGTTTTAGAGTCTGCATATGAGCTAATGGACAAGATTGAAACTTTTTCAGAAGTGTTAAAGGGTCTATTAGTAGAACGTTGATAAGGTAGGAGGTCTATTCCTGAAATAAGACATCTTGCAGCAAAGGAGAGAAGAGCTACTTGGTCTTATAGGTAACTAGGTTTTTTGAGGGATTTTTTCTTGGTTTCATGACTTCCATGGTTAAAACATCCACAATTATTGTATACTGATGCTCTTACACCTACTCCTATCCTTAATATGCCTTCATAAACACTTCCCATCACTCCTATCCCTCAAAATCATCATTTTTCTATAAAACCTAGCCAATTACTACAATTTGACACTTTTTTGAGACTAGGCCTGTGTTTTTCCCTTTTGGATCCCTTCCCTTCACTGAATCCTTAAAATCACACTTTCCCTACTATCTAACATCTATCCCTATTCCCAAAAATTTCCCCAAGAATTTAGACAACCCTTAACCCCTTCATTCACCTCCCTCTACAAGGCAATCCTAAATCCCTTGTTTTGCTTACACCAAATCCTATTTTCCCCTTCAAACTAAGCTAGGGTTTGCCATGGAAAGGAGGAATAGGAGTAGATGATCCATATTATAGGTTATATCAGAAAACATAAATCCATACCAACTCATAAACATCATGCCTCCATCATTTTCCAAGAATTTGTTCCAAGAGCCAAGCCATTTGTCACACTTAGGGCTAGTTTTCCTTCAAACTATGTTTCTGACGAAACAGAGATGAATTTGACAACATTGAGAGAGGTTTTTCTCCATAATAGGTCCAATAAGAAAACCCTCCTTCATTTTTTACACAGGTGTCATGGTTTTAAAGCAATGTAAGAAATACAGGTGTCACGGGAGGATTGTTGCACTGGTGGAGTGACCTTGGGAAAATCGGGTTTTCTCATAGCGAGAGTGTCCAAATGAATTTCTTGATGATTCAAATGATAATTGGACTGGAAGATATTTCTAATGAGATATCATGAGCTCAATTTGGAGCTAATTAAGGCCTCCAAAAGTTGTCTGCACCAACACTCTTCATTTCTGCACCATCACTCAACAATTTTTGACCAGTCTTGGGAGAATCCAATTTTGACAGGGAAAATCAACTCCAATAAGAGACAAAAGGGTATATTTTTATAGTAGAAAGGATAAAATTTCCAAAAATCTATCATGGGCCCAATTTGGACATTGGGAATGCCTACAAATTCCCTCTGCGAAAAGGCACTACGCCTTCAGAAATTGGCGCTACACCTTTGGACAAGAAAATATTCTAAGCCCTCTAACAACTCAAATCACCTAAAAAGCTTCCAAACTCTTGCTGAGGGTCCTCCAAACATATTTTAAAATTGATTAGGTAAGTGGTTTTTCCCTAATGAAGAACATCTTGCAGCAAAGAATACAGGAAGCACTTGGCTCTAAGAGGAACTAGGGTTTTTGAGATGATAGTCCAAAAGTATACCAAGCAGTGATCAAATGCAGAAAAAGACTTGAATATGGCATAAAAATCTGAGCGTGAAGCAAAACCTGAAGATCAAAGAGGTAAAGAGTATCAGTATAAGGAAGGTCAAGCCTTCATTTTCTAGTCATTTTCACTCTATGATCAAAGGAATAAAAGCACAGGGTTGAGTTTTAAGATGGAAAGAACAAGCTAATCATGAGGTTTCTATTGTATAACTGAATGTGTCTAACCCAAGAAACATCAAAAAGGGCTAAAATCAATCTGTCATGGCATCTTCAACAAATCAGAAGTGGCCAAAGAGGAGATATGGCAAACATGAGTATGGTCATTGTAAAAGGTAAGTTTATCATGCCCAAAGAACATTGAAAAAGGGAAAGAACCATGTTCTTAAGTCACCCACACTCAAAAAGGTCAAAAGGAGTAAAAACATGATTTCAAATTCACAATGCAAGCCAGAAAGAGGTTTTGAAAGTGCTAAGGTAAGGACAGGTCCCTTGAAAATGTTTTCAAGAGCTTACCCTTACTAAATGAGCTAAAAGGATGTGTTAGATTTCAAATAATAGAGAAGGCAGTTTTAGGGTTCTGATATGACAAAATGGGTAAAACAGGTCCTCAGGGTAAAAGGGATTTTTTTCATTTTTCTAGCAAGATGCCATGAAAAGTGAAAAGAGCCACTTAGAAGTTTTAAGTCACCTACAGTAAAATACAAAGAAAAATCAGTAAAGGTGACCAAAAGACAAAAAACATTAGAAAGTGGGTTTACAAGAGATAAATTTATTTTTCTAAGACTATAAAGAGTCATTTTGTTTATCACTTAGCTCATTTGTCACTTGCAAAAAGAGTGAAAATAATTCAAAGAGAAATTTCTGAGTTTTAGTGAGAATCTAGGTAAGGTTGTCTGGCGCTACACTTTGGTGCAAGCGCTGCGCTTATAGCACCTGGTGCTGTGCTTAGGGGATATTTCGCAGTGTAAAAATACACTGCGCTATGCGTACAAGAGAGTGCGCTATGTGTACAGGTGGGTGCTATCCGTAGGCCTAGATTTTCCCGACAGGCCCAGATAAGTGCCTGGCGCTGCGTTAAGAGAGGCCCGACATGCCCAAAACTTGTTTAGCGCTGCGAGTAGGAGCCCAGAAGGCATGCACATGGGTAGGTGCTGCACCCAGGAGGCCCAACACCCAACAGCTCGTGCAGGGGCTACACCTAGGCTAAAAACTCTTTTTCACTTGCAAAATTTCCAAAAATCACAAGGGAGCACCTCCAAAGCTGCATCCAAGGACCTGCAAAGAAGTCAAAGGAGAAGAAGGAAATGAATTGAGAAGTGATGAAGAAGAGGTCAGTAGTGAAGCAGAATACATGGAGGTGGATAATGATGATGATGAGGCAAGTGAAAAAGAAACAAAGGATGATCCTAAGGACAATGGTGAGATTAAGAGCCCTAATGACAGTCAAAATAGTGAGGCTCCTAGTCATGACAGAGATGAGGGAAAAGATGAAAAGGGTAGCCAAGATGAAGATGAAAATAGTGAAATCAATCAAGAGGCTGAAGACAACAGTGACACAAATGGAGAAAGCATCAGTGATGAACAGGACAACAAGGAAGAAAAAAGTCATGACAGTGATGAAATTAGTGAAGAGGCTAAAAGTGAGGCTAGTGTTGAAGGCAAAGAGGTAAGAAGTAGTCAGGGTAATGAAAAAGAATACATGGAAACAAATGATGGCAGCCATGACCAAGACACTGAAATGATCATCATCAAACCCCTTCCATTGACATATCAAAGAGGACAAAGGGTTGTGTTTACTGCCTCTAAAAGGAAAGGGACAATTCCATCCACCTCAACTCAGAAGCTTAACAAAGGCAAGAAAAAGGTGAAGAAAGGTAAGAAAGGCAAGCATGAGCTTGACATCATGGACCTTGACAGTGAAACTGAAGATAAGGAGAGGGCCACTAGCATACTGATACAAAGAAAAGATGCAGATATCAAAGATCTATAAATATTCCTTGGCATGGAAATGTATAACATTGACTATTATAAATATGAAAACAAGCAGTTGAAGAAGGAAAAGAGAGATCTTGATCTCCAAAGGAAGATGACCAAGCATTATGCCCGGAAAAACCAAATTGCAAGGGCTAAACTCAAAAAGGCCCATGCCCAAATACAAGCACTCAAAGGGTCAAAAGACCAAGAAAACCTTGGAATCTTGGCTCAAGCTTCTCTACGAGTCTCTCAAACCCCATAAGGGATACATCCACCAAATTTGAGAGAATTTTGACAATTTTTGGTTTTTTTCAAATTTGGAGGCCTCTAAGCGTAGCACCCTTGGCGCTATTCTTTCATCTTAGGCATCCCAAAGAGAAGAAAATTTCATTTTTGGAATCCTCTCATCAATTACAGTATGCTCACCAAATTTCATAGAATTTGGAGCATTTTTTACTCCTCAAAAGGCCAAAAAACACCTCATTTTTCACCTTTCTGCCTCATTTTCAAGCCTGGCGTTACGCCTAGAGCAGTTTTGGGAAATTTTCCTTTTAGAAAGGTTAATGGATCTCAGTCATAAAACCAAGGGTATATTTGGAAATTAGACTTAGCAGGGTTTCCAACAGGCCATCACGGAGCCAATTCCGACATTGGGAAGGTCATAAAAACTTGGCTGTAAGTGGACCCAGTTTCACCCATGCATGGCGCTACACTTTCATACCTCACTATGCGTTATTGGCCAAAAAGTCAACAAAAGACACTCATTAATGGAAAAAATGATATTTTAGTGTTTTTTGAGGAAAATCACTCCAAATTTAGGTGTTAGGAGTTATTTTTGCATTTATTTCATGAGATATTTTGTGCCATGGGCCTTGCATGGTCTCTTAGGCATAAATGACATTTATGACTAGTTTTCACATTTTCAAACCCTAGTTAGGGTTTTTTCCCTCATTTGCTAGATAAATAGAGCATGAGGGACTTATTGTAAAAGGTTGGCATTTGATGACTCTTTGGAGCAATACATAGTTTTTTTTGGAGATTGGAGAAGAAATTGTTGTTGTGGAGTTTGTGAATGGCTTGTCTTGATTGATGATGGAGAAGGCTGCTTGCAGGATCCCTGAGCTTGGTTAATGGTGATGTTCTTCTATTTAGTTATTTTTTTATTATGTATCATTGTGTTTCATCATTCTAAATTTCAGTAGGACAAAGGTTTTATACTAAGAAATGTTTTTCAAAGGCACCTTAGCTCTGTGTGTTCTTCACTGCCTCTATGTTTTCCTCTGCTAGGTTATTTTAGAGAATTATTAATTTCTCTCTAGACCACCTAAGCTTGTTTATTTCATGAATGGTTTTATATAGTAGGTATCAAGGATTTTTTATGGTTAGCTCTGCTTTTTTGATGTCACTAAAACACTATTTTTGAGATCTCTCTCTAAAGTACCACTAATTAGGTTTGCCAGAGAGGCTATTTTTTGATCATACCCTTTTTCCATGCTTGAATAATTTTTTTGGAGATATTTATGGCTATGATCAATGATGTTTAGGCATTCCCTCTTCTTTGATTAAATTCCTATGTTTATCTTAAATTTTTTCTAACCTTGAAGGTGAAATCACTAGATGTTAAATGAGTTTCTCGCCTTCTATATTTCATTGGATTGTTTGTCTGAAATGCTTATTTTCTTAAGTTGAATCAAAGAGTTATTGGTGTGCCTTGTCTATTGATTACTTCTTTATGTGAAATATTTTTGAAGTCCCTTCTTGTTTTAAGTATATGACAAAGGATTATTAATTTCCCTTTGCCCTACTTTGTTCACAGAATTGATGTTCATTTCATTTCACAAAAACCTTGAAAATCCATCTGACCATGCTAGATTTGACCTGTGATCCACCCTAATTCATTATTGAACTTTCCATGAGTTTTATTGACTCCATAGCCCAATGAATTGAATATTTCCTCACTCTATCTATTCTACTTGATCATCTACCCAACCAAAAAAATAAACAAACCCTACACTTAACAACTAGCCTAAAATCAAACCCTAAAAGAAAACAAGTTCACATCCTTTGCACAAAATAGAGAGAGCCTCTCTGAGTCCAGGAAGGCTAGGTCCTAGGACTCCAAAGAATGGTCTGATGTTACCTTGTGCATTTGATCTCACCATTCTAACAAATCATGGGAAATTAACATAATGGCGATCACGGTGGGACCTTCCGAATAAATGATATCTTAGACATCCTTAAGACCTCATAAAACCACAAAATTCCTTATATTGGCATTTAGTTGTTGATGGTGGACAAAAAATACATCCTTAAATAGTAAACATCATCCACCTGGCGACTCCAGTAGTCTTCAGTAGCCCTGTTGACCCCACTAGTTCTCATAAACTCCCCTGGGAAAGTAGTAAGCAATCCCAATCATGTTGCTGGTGGACAAAAAGGTTGAAATTTTCCACCTGGCGACTCCACAACCCTCAATAGACGTAAAGATTCCATTGGTAGAGAAATCTAGACTGGTTGAAAATATACAGTGACCCTTTCTGATTTACAAACATGGATCCAAGGATACAAAGGATATATGCTCCGATGAACAGAGATCATATCCCTAGATTTCCACATAAAATGCCTCAGATATATTGGATAAAAAACCTGCCTATATTTCAAGATGAAAAATGTAATGACCCCTTGTTACATCTCATCAAATTTCATATACATGTATGGTTCATCGGCATTTTACCACAGTGTTTTCATCTGTTACGACGCATAGCTCCATTCACACTGACTTTGGTTCTGCCTCTCCTTTTGTGACATCGATCCTTCCGGCGATCGATACGACCTTAGTCGATATGGCCCTTCAGATATATATGTGCATAATCTCGAATGAACCCTTATTTCAGAGTTATTCGATCAATACAAAACATATAATTTTGGAACAAAGGATCTTCATATATCTATACTAACCCTTATTTTATTCAATTCAAACGATACATCATATATCCTCAGCGCATCAGAATTTTTTATAAATCAAACCATTGGCATTAAACCTTAAGACACAACTTATCATGCGTTTCTCATATATTTTCTTATTGAACTCAAGGCCCACCACATAGAGGTTAAATAAATAATAGAGGCAATTTGGGAAATCGATCACTCTGTGATCGATTCACAGAAACTTACAATCACTGCTTCAAATTTTAACACAAAGTTTCAATATGCACTTCTTATATGCTCTCTCTCTAGGACTTAAGGCACTCCTCATGCCTGCCATTCATATATCAATCCCTTGGAACTAGATTTTAACCATACTTAAATCAATCCACTAGTGCGCATGATTCAGAAAAATACTTTCATATATATACAGTGAAATAACTTACAGAGTCTCTTGATTCTAGCTAGATCCTCAAGTCAAAATCAACAGCCCTTCTCTAACTCTTCCTCTGAACAGGATATGTATTTTCTTCATTTATCTAGAGAACTCCAAAAAACCTTCGCCACAGAGTTTATTTATTCGACATGTTATCGCCTAAATCTACCTCAGGCTGAAACAAGGCAGATTTCAGGGTAACATCAAACCACGCTCAGTCTGGTAGCTAGCCCTACCAGAATAGGAGAGGGTTCTCTCCGGGTCAATCTTAGCAAAAATAATCAAAGGGGCTTGAGATGACTTGAAATAAAGGAAAATTTTAGGCTAGGTATATAAGTAAAAGAGTTTGATTGTGTTTTTGGGGGTTTTGTTGGATCAAAGGGAAAGGCAGATTTTGGGTTCCGGGATGAGGCCTAGTTTTTGTAGAGTTCTGATTGGGGCAAGGAAGGAAATTGTTTTGATGCTTTAGATTGAATGAATGGATGTTTCAGACCTGTGAGGATCTGAAGAGGGAAAGAGGCTTTCAAGAATCCTCTTCAAACAGATGAAAACATGGAAAATTAAACAAAACTGAAGGCAGAGCAAAGCAATCTAATGAATTCCACCTTTATAACTCATTTGTTTAATTTAAGAAGAAAGGAGAAGGGAAATGATACACATAAAAATTAGTGAAATTAAAATTACATAGAGAAAAACACCATCAAAACACAGAGCCACATGGATCCCAAAGAGTGTTGCAAACCCTGGTCTATTCCTTTGCCAAAATTGTAGAGATGAAATGTACAATGAAGTGCCAAGAAATCCCAAGTGTCCAAACCTGAAAATGACTGAAGAAATACATGATATAGACAAGCCTAACTCATTCCCATGCCTCTAGGGGTCGATATCATCATTCTAGGAGCTGTTTCAACCATATCTAAACTAGGAACTGGAAAATAGGCAATGAAACAACTTGCCTCTATATGATAGGAAACTGATTCATTCACTTACATTTCGCTTTTTGGTCAATGAATCCACTAATATGAGTAAAAATGTCCCAAAATTACATCATGGTCATGAAATTACATCAATTTATATCAAGAGTTACATGAAAAAGTCAAACTGGCCAAAACTAGGTGAAATTTTGAGCTGCTGAGAGAAAAATAGGCCAAATTTCTCTATGTGCCGCACCTGAAATATCTATGCGTAGCACACGTTTGAGGCTGATTTTGAAGGCCTTCCTGAAGTTCAAATTGAGTTTGGGATAGCTCTTTGAAAATCCCGGCCTGTCTACTTGCCAACCCAAGTGGAATTTCTGGATTTGGTTGCCATTTGCCCCTCCAAAAATCAAATCTCCCAACAATGCTTCCTGTGTGTGCAAAAAATGGCAGAAAGGCCATTTTTAAGGTGTTTTTGACCCTTTAGGCAACACATAACTTGATGAAATCCTTAGGTAATCCATAGGCATGCATACATTTTCATGAAAAATCCTGAAATGCAAAGTTTTCACCCTGTAGAGCTGCCAATTATAAGCGCGCGCCAAGTGGCGCTACGTGTCGGGCAGGAAAATCTGTTTTGAGACCAAAAAATTCAAAATTGACAAAATGTTTCTGAAGGTCACTCATCAAGCACTATGCTAGGCCAAAGAAGCTTCGACCAAAATTTGGAGCCTATCATGCCTTTTACGACGCTTTAGTTCCCTCCTTAGTCTTGCCTTCAAGATCTTGATCCTTGCTTTGCAAACATGATGTCGCGCCCAATAATGGTTCTTCATGTGTCTAAGCATGTTATTTTCCATGTTTGCCTTCTCCAACAGCTTCTCAAGATGAATGTTGACCCTCTCAAGCCAAGTCTCTCTATCATCCTCAATCTCCCGCTTAATGGGTGTCATCTCTGTTGGGATTCTTTGAGCAGCTTGCCGATTCTCACGGATGTTTAGCAACTCCATGATCGTCTACTGATCCTCCAACTCTTTGTTCCACTGCTCCAGATAGTTTATGATCCATTGAGATCTTTGCAATTTGTTGGTCAATGTGTTTATCTCAGCCTTCTTCTCCTGAATGATCTCTCTCAACTTTGAGCTTGGAGAGCTCAAATCCTCATCAATAAGTATGAAATCAATATCCTGATCTCCTGAAGGGCCTTCATCCCGCATAGGCCTCTTTCCTCTGTCCTATACCTATACCTATGCTACTGATGATGGCAACGAAACCCCTTCCACCCCGGGTGGAGATAGGACTCGTCGGGATGCTTCAAATAATCCTCTCTTGCCTCTCTGATAAGTAACATATGTCGGCACACTGATGAGCTCTGTCTTGTGACCTTCAGGATGATGTGAAGGTTAACCTGGATCATGAACAACCTCGGGAGGAACCTGAGGAAATGTGAAGAAATCACAGGAAATGAAATCCTCCCATGAAATGCCCTGCAATCCAAGCTGATGCACAACCACGATCTTGATGAGTGCATAGTGATAAATACTGTTGTACTATTGCTCGGGAGTCTTCTTCTGCACAAGCATGGTCATCCTCTCAATATTCCGACATATGAAATAAGGAATGTTCATCATCCTTACTCTAGTGAAATGCATCAATAATCTGGTGTGGTAGGCATAGAGGCATGAGAAACGGCCCTCACAACTGAAGTATCTGATAATAAGTTTCATCAAAGGTGCATAGGATTCCTTTAGGAACCGGAATGGGAACACCCTACTGAGCTATCTCACATAGCTAGGCCTAATGTATGGTTCATAATGCACTTTGTCCACCTGCTGTATTTTGTTCCACTGTTCACCCACATTCGATATTCCGGTTGCTTGAGAAATGGTTTTTGGTGTCAAGGTGAAATTTACACCAGCAAGAGTTACCTGACCATCACGCAAATGCAATACAAATAGACGAGCCAAATCCTAATGATGTTGAATCCAAGCAATCATCTCACAATACTGATAGCATGACTGCTCTCGAAAACATGCCATGGCAAGTGGGCAGACCTGCAATTGAGTCAATGAGGTGGGCTCTTCTCTCACATGTTTGCCACCTTTACGAGGCCTTCTCGGTGCATGTAGCTCAGTGGTAGAATCACTATCTCTGTCATATGATGTATCTGTGTCTATCTCCATGGTGTTTCAAGGTCTATATTTGGCTTGTTAAAAATGAGAATTTGGTGCTTTGTCTTATTTTCCAAATATGTTCCAAAGGGAAGGGGCTGTGGGAAAAATAGTACAGTGGGGATAATGAACTTCAATCAAGTGATATCAGAGGTGTAGGGACAGTCACTTGACTGTTTGGACTTGGGGTTTGGGAATTTTTTACAAGTGAAATGGGAAAGGGGGAATTAAGGTGAAATGAAATGGCTTGGGATGGGGAAATAGGGCTTTAGGAGTGAATGACTCTTAGATATGTAAGAGGATAGTGTATTGATGAAATAACAATTATGGGAGAGAAACAACAAGGGGGGAATGGAATATGTGGCACACAGCTGTTTTAAAACACCATTTTCAAACCCTAAGAGAGAACTTCTTAACACAATGATAGGGTTTAATATTTTGGCATTCAAACTCTTATATTCCCCTTTCAAACAACACCGAACATTCCTTAATGGTAATTACAAGATCATTTGAACTTACATGGAGCAAATGAGACCGAGAAATTTGGAATTTGTTGGAGGCAATGACAAAATTTGGATGCCGGCTCTGTGCGCGACAGAGGCCCAGTGCACTGCGACAGTTATGTGCAACGCACCAGTTCAGAATTGCACAGTGAGAAACTGCCCTATGCGCCGCGTTTGGCTTATGCGCCGCACCCAACGCCCAGTGTGCCGCAATCAACACTTCACAACAGTTTCGGCCTTTCAAACCCTGATTTCGCCGTCCATGATTTTTCTTTGTCTTCTTTGATGATTCTTGCATGAAAATGAATTTTTTAATATGGAAATATCTTATGTATACAAAGGATTTTTATTTTTCATTTGGCAAACCCACTTTTGTAATGTTGCAGACTTTAGCACTTTCATAGAACTTTGTTTTTGTTTCCTTGTGATTTTTTGAACTGAATGATGAAATTCTTGTCTATTTTTTGGAGGGATGGCTGGCTTGGGATTTTGGCAAAGGTGACCAGGGCTGCGCCTGAAGAACTTCACAACTAAAACACTTTTGAAAATTATATTACATTTATTACAAAAGACAAAATTGACGATTTTTCTTCAAAATGGAGTTTTGAAGAAGAATCATTCTCAAGCATTATGATGATGAAATTTTTGCAATGAAAACTTATTTAGAGCCTCCCTCATGTGTCTACTAACATTATTAGTCATTTTTGAAGACTAAATTAATGAAACCCTACACCTAATGAGACCTAAAAACCCTAAAATGACTCTTTGGCAAACATGACTGCAAATGACTTTGAAATTGATTTTGATGAACAGACACGGACGAACAGGTACATGACATGAGGGATATGAGTGAAAAGACCCTTCCATCAGATGATCCATGCTCTTAAGGGAATGCAGCTGACTGAATTGAATGAGACACCTAAAATGAAATGCAACAAAGGAGATTTTGATCTCTGATGGAGGGATGAAGATACTGACTCTAACATTGGCTCCAATGGGGATGGTAGCTCCTTGGAGGTGCCAAGAACTACAGATTTCTGGGAGAGTAGGCAGTGCCTTCGTCCATTGGGATATGGAGTCCATAACTTCGACAAATCAACACAAGACTCTTGACTCAATTTATTGACTAAAAATTGACTCAAACTGATTCAATTTTGAAACTAAAATGACTGAAAAATGTGACTCGACAAACTCAAACCAAAGCTGAAATCAATATTCAGAATTATAGCCTTCACTTCGAGCCCCAAACTGAATAAAATATCACAGCACACACTTGCAATGAAATTGAAATAAATGGTATGTACAGTGACAATGTAAACAACCGAAAACATCTCAGAAATGATACCGCTTGAGCAGTGGACCATTGACCGGCCCTCCTGGACAATCTTCCCCGTTCATCTCTTTTAAAAGAAAAGCATTCTGACCCCGATATGCAGCAATTTTAAAGGGTCCTTTCTAGATATTTTCAAACTTACCATGCTTACCCTTTTCCTCATTTCTTGCATCCCATTTCAGCACCACTTCTTCCAATTGAAATTTGTCTGCCTTTGCTTTTCTATCATATATTTTCTTAATTCTCTCCTGCAACTTGAATGTGTTTTGGAAAACTTCTTCTCTTGTCTGCTGCAAATGGATCATTTGATTTATTCTTCTTTGCATATGATCATCTTCACTGCCAGCTTCCTGTAGAAGTTTGACCACTGGAACTGCGAGAGAGGAAACACTGTATCCACTCCATAAGATAACTCAAAAGGGGACATACCAATGGATTTCTTCTGACTCACTCAGTCTACCCAAAGTGAATTGACCAACTTCTTATGCCAACTTTTGTTGTTTATTTCCAGCAGCTTTTTAATGATGTTGACCAAAGATTTGTTGGAAGACTCCGCCAATCCATTGCCTTGCGAATGACAAGCAGTTGAGTTTCCCAAAGTGATTTTATACTTGTCACAAAACTCAATCATCTTTTTTGATTTGAAAGCTGCTGGGTTATCAGTGATTAACTTATTCGGGCAACCAAAACAAGAAAAAATGTTATTCTCAAGGAGATAAATTATTACCGAATCCGTAGCTTGCCTGGTGGGAATTGCCTCAATCCATTTCATGAAATAATCTGTCGCTGTGAGGATCCACTTGTGCTGAGTTGAAGAAGTGGGATGAATTTCGCCAATGAAATCCAAATCCCATTGCTGAAAAGGAGCACTAACCTCAATGGGCTTAAGCAACAAAGGCTACAATTTCTGCCTCCCTTCAAAAATCTGACATTCATGACAGCTTTTGACAGTCTTATACACATCAGAAAAAAGTGTCGGCCAATAATATCCTACTCTCAAAATCTTATTGGCTGTTGTTTTCCAAAAAAGGTGACCTCCGCAATCTCCCTTATGAAAAACCTCCATAACCTGCTTTGCTTCTTCTTCCACCAAAAAATTCAGCAAAACACCACCAGGATCTTTCCAATAGAGTGAATCATTCAAAACACAAAACTTAGCAGCCTTCAATTTCAGATTTCTACTTTTGTTTCTAGCCATGCTGGGCGGTGGTGACAAATTTTGAAGCACATATACAATATCTGAATACCAAGGAGACAGTACAAAGATTTTTGATACCTGAACTGATGAAATTTCCTCATTTTCCTCGGACATAGCAGCAATGAGATTGATTTCCAAGGCGTGAAAATTCGACTCAGCCATTAGCTTAGCCAGCCCTTGTCCTTTGATAAGCTTTGTAGGCTTTATCTCCACTTCATACTCCAACAAGGCAACAATCCATTTTCCTCGTCTCCCTTCTGGATCTGTTTGCACTAAAACATCCTTAACAATAGCGTTAGGAACATAAGCAAGAATATGAGAATGCAAAATATATACCCACAAATATTTCAACGCTTTCACAAGAGCAAGAGCTTGCTTTTAAATTATGTTATATTTTAAGGATGCATCTCTTATGGTTCGGCTGAAAAAATAAATTGGTTTTTCATGCCCATCTCTTTTCTGCATTAATATTGCTGCCATTGTATGCTCCGAAGAAAATGAAAACAAAATAAAGTCCTGAGTATAATCCGGGCTGATCAAAACCGGGGCTGAAGAAAGAACCAATTTTACTAAGTTGAAAGACTTTGCCACCTCCTCAGTCCACTTTACTATGCTATCTTTCTTAAGCATGTTTGTAATCTCTCTTAGATGTTCAACAAGATTAGGCACAAAGTGGCG
Source organism: Pinus albicaulis (assembly GCA_034641835.2). Classification (NCBI taxonomy): domain Eukaryota; kingdom Viridiplantae; phylum Streptophyta; class Pinopsida; order Pinales; family Pinaceae; genus Pinus; species Pinus albicaulis. The sequence goes on along the minus strand of CM076577.1, from coordinate 1,410,800,944 downwards.
TAAAACATTCATCTTACCATTGAAGGACTGAATCTCCTTTTTGTTCCGGGGAAGGTCAATTTTCTGAATAGCTTCAACTCATGCTGGGTCAATACGGATGCCATATTTTGAGATAATATGACCAAGAAGTTTTCCCTCATCCATGGCAAACAAATTCTTCTTCAGATTGAGTGACACACCATACTTTCTGCATCGCTGGAAAACAATCTTTAGATGGTAAAGGTGCTTTTCTAGAATTGGAAAAGACTGTCAAATCATCAAGATACAAAACTAAGAAAACATCTTTCTCATTTGCAAATGCCATATCCATTTCTCGTTGAAATGTTTCACCATCATTCTTCAAACCAAAAGGCATTTTAGCGTAATGGAAAATTCCCCACGGAGTGGTGAACATTGTTTTGTCTCTATAATCCTCATGGACCAGAATTTGGTTATATCCGGAATAACCATCGAGTAGCGACATACGAGATGCTCCAACTACTCGCTGAAGTATGTGATCCATTTTAGGCAATGGATAATTGTCTTTCAAAGAAAACTTGTTCAAATTCCTAAAATCAATGCACAAACGAATCTCACCTGTCTTCTTGCATACGGGCACCAAATTGGATATCCAATCTGAAAATCTTATAGGAACAATGATGCCAGCCTTGTATAGTCGATTCACCTCCTTCTCAATTGAGGGCAGTAATTTCGGATTTATCCTTCTCAACTTCTGCCTGAAGGGCTTTTGATTCGGCTTGATTAGAATGGTGTGCTGAATTATGTTTGTATCATACATCTTCAAATCTGAATAGTCCCAAACAAATAAATCAGCAAAAGAAGACAATAAACTAACATATTTCGCTTTTACCTCCGGTGGCAATGCTTTGGAAAATTTCACCTTCTTTGGATTCTCAGCTAATCCAATGTTCACATCTTCAACTCCCTTTTCATTTGGCCGCAAGGTTGGTTTTCTAGCTACGTCATCCTGATCAAAAATCTCTTCTAAAGGTATCAAACCCTTAGGAATGACATTATCTTTCAGCTGCAATACTTCCATTTGATTGATTTGCACATCAGCCTCACCATCATCATGCTCCATATCAATTGAAGTCGCTTTGGATTTACCTTTGTTTTGCAGAAATTTGTCAATCTCATTATCATCTTGGAATACTTGCCAATACCTTTGATTGTCCAGGACAGTTGGACAATGTTTCACATAAATTTCAAACTTGTTACTTAAGTTCATCGGAATCTTCAAATTGCTTGCTGCCTTTGCAAGTGCATCTACAATACCATTCTGAATACGAGGGATACAAGTCAAAGTATAGTCTGAAAACAATTTCAAGATATCAAGAACTGCATTTCAGTAAGCCCACATTCGAGGATGCTTAGCTTGGAATTCGCCTTTCATTTGCTTAATTAACAACTTGGAGTTGCCATAGACTGCAATCCTCTTAGCATTCAACTTTCGAAGAATTTTCAGACCAGCAATCAAAGCTTCATATTCTGCCTCATTATTTGAACAATCAAAAGCTAATTTATAAGAGCAGACCCTTACATTACTCGGTACCTTATTTGGGGCAGAAAAAGGGCTGCGTACCCAAATTCTGATTCCAGCACCATCACTTTCTATTGCACCATCGAAATCCATGGTCCGCAAACCATCTTCATCTTCTTCCAAGTGTTGACACTTTGTTTTCTCTGTTATTTCTGCTTGTTGTCCATCAACTTTCTGCTACTGTCGGAAGGCTGATTGCTCAGCGGAACTCTCAAGCTCTTGTCTCTCTTTCTTCAAAACTTCTCTGAAATTTTCTCTGATCTCTGGAATGTCCTTTGCTTCAACTAACTGACTATTTATATCATTGAAACTATCTGAATACAAAACAAAAGACTCTAAATATGTATGTACATAATTAATCAGATGATTTACCGGTTTCTCCTTGCTGGTGATCATATACTTCATCTTTTGCTCCCGATATAATCTTCTCATTTGACCAAACACAGGAATGGTAGCATAGGAGAAATCAAGCTGCAATGTTCCCTTCAGTTTCGCTCCCAAAGATCTGGAAAGAAGCATGCCAAATCTAGGAGGAATATCCGCCACAACCACATCCATCAAGGCATTCTTAGTTGTAATCTGATCTAAACTAACCACCAAATCTTTAATAAGCCCAATGCATCTTACTCTACTAGAATCAAAAGAATAAATATCATGATACTTCCGAGTGATGTCCAATCCCAAATTCTCCATGATTTCTCTCGGCATGATATTATGAGAAGCTCCAGAATCAAACATGGCATTATGCAACACAAAATCATGCAATCTAAGGCTAATATAAAAAGGAGGCACATCACTATCTAGAGACTCACCATCCAATGCTGGTCCAAATATCAATTCAGGTTGATCATATTCCACCTTCACCATATCAGACATTGGATCGAAATTCAGAATCTTAGATACTTGACCCTTGTAGCTGTTATTTTTCATTAACTCAGTCAAAGGAATGGAAACTTTTAACTTAGATATTTCACTCTCTAAGGTAAAGACTGAAGTTTTTTCTACCTCTTTGGATGGAGCATCCTTCTTTTCAGTTTTCTCCCTCGATACAATTGGCTGATTAGATCTTTCATTTGCTGATGGAGACTTTCTAGTAGAGGGATTAGCTACCTCTTTTCCCTTCTTCTGTGCAATGGGTGCATCATTATTTGGTGCTAAAACTTCCTTTCTCTTTTGGATTGGATTGATAGGAACATCTCTGTTTCTAAGTGAATATTGACACTGCTGGGCGGAAAAAGCATTCATATAACCTCTCTGATACTCATCCGACTCTTCTTCAAGAGCCATCTCATTTGCCAAGATAAAATCCCCATCCTTTTGTTCGGCTGAGTTTTCTGCATACTCCTAATCTTCAGTGATAAAAGTTGGCATATCATCAGGTGTAAAGAAGTGATTCTCTTTCCCTATTACATTATCATCATCATTTGATTCCGGACCAACAAAATTCTGCTGTAAAGGTATCTTTACCTGCTGCTGTACTGCTGGTGGTTCTTGTGCTCACTACTCTCGTTGTTTGATCCTGAATTGTGGTTGCTGCTAGCCACAGAAGTTAGGATTTATAATCTGCGGTTCAGGCTTATCTAGTGTAAATCTTTCAATCATCTTTTCCACCTTGCGAAGTACTTGATATGAAGTAGAAGCTTCTTCCTTTATTGTGAATTTATTTTCAGCTCTCAATCTAGCTCTCTTGTCATTCAAATTAGCTTCAACACTCACTGCAATTTTTTGTATATCCTCCAGAGTGGCTAGATCTCTTTCTCATAGTTGATAGGCCATGTTTGGATCAAAACCATCCAGAAAATTAAGCAAAGCCGAATTCCTAGATGGTCTTAAAATCATCAGGAATTGCATTGTAAACCACATTGAATCTAATACAATAGTCTTGGACTGACTCACCTACATTGTGCTTGATCTTGGTATATTCAGAAGTGATCTGAAGAGGATCTTTCTTTACTTCCCACCGATCCAAAAATTGTCTCTAAAGCTCAGCCAATGTAGCAATACTTCTAGGCTACAAAGCTCTGAACCAATTTCTCACTTCTCCTCCAAAAGTTTGCACAAGCAATCTCATGGTCACATTTTCTGCATCAATTTCATGAAGATCAAAGAATTCTGCCATTCTGTCAATATGTTGCTGAGCAGTGACACTTTGAGGAGTGCCATCAAACAATGGGATCTTACTTTGATAATCAGTGGGCATGGAATCCAAGTTTTGAGGCAAGACAAGGGGTGCAAATCTGGCAGCCATTGCTCTGGGTTGATTTATAACCGGTCTTGGGGAAATAGGTGGAGTAGGAGCAGTAGATGTATGAGGTGTATGTGGTGTGGATTGAGGTGATACTACTGTATATTTTTGATCAGGGATAGTTGGTTGTACGGGAATGGTAGGAATGAAAGGAGGCTGTGTATGAACTTGTGAATCATATGTGACTGTTGATGGCCCAAGCGTTTCAGAAGCAGACTCTATGAATTCAGGAATGTTTTTTGCCACAATGGAGTTTTGAATATTCAAAATGTAACTGTCAATGGATCTATTAGCCTATTCAATTTCAAGATACTTGATAAACTCAGGATTTATGACAGTAGAACCGATAGCACTTTCAGACTTAGTCTCAAACAACGACAACTTAAATTGTTCATCAAAATCAAGATCTTCAAGGTATTCAAACACAACGGGACATGAATGAGATTTGAAAAGAGGAATCACGGGAATTTATCGACGAAGAATTCTTGAAATTAGATTGGGATTCTCATGCACTGGAGGTGGATCCGGATCTGGATTTGCTCTAGTATGTCTTCTGGAAACCAGTGTGTTGAATTATTTTCGAAATCAAAGGGACAAAACCAACTTGTTCAGCCGAACAAATTCTAGACTCATCACCCAAAATTCCGGAACAATCTGATGTACTGGGGCAATTTACAAGTCAAGTGTCATGTTTACAAGCTAGACCGGAGATTGACTAAAGCAACGTTTATCTACTTTCGCTAATACAAAGCAAGAGCGTTTCGAAGGATACCTAGCATAACTTCAGGCTCCGTCTGTAGCTTATAAAACAAATAACACTAACAAGCAAACCATTTATCCCCAGTATCGTTGCCACTATGTTATCGCCTAATTCTACCTCAGGCTGAAAGAAGGCAGAGTTCAGGGTAACATCAAACCACGCTCAGTCTAGTAGCTAGCCCTACCAGAACAGGAGAGGGCTCTCTCCGGGTCAATCTCAGAAAAAATAATCAAAGGGGCTTGAGATGGCTTGAAATAAAGGCTAATTTTAGGCTAGGTATATAATTAAAAGATTTTTATTGTGTTTTGGGGGGTTTTGTTGGATCAAAGAGAAAGGGAAATTTTGGGTTCGGGGATGAGGCCTAGTTTTTGTAGAGTTCTGATTGGGGCAAGGAAGGCAATTGTTTTGATGCTTTAGATTGAATGAATGGATGGTTCAGACCAGTGAGGAGCTAAAGAGGGAAAGAGGCTTTCAAGAATCCTCTTCAAATAGATGAAAACATGGAAAATTAAACAAAACTGAAGGCAGAGCAAAGAAATCTAATGAATTCCACCTTTATAACTCATTTTTTTAATTTAAGAAGAAAGGAGAAGGGAAATGATACACATAAACATCAATTAAATTACAATTACATAGATAAAAACACCATCAAAACATAGAGCCACATGGATCCCAAAGAGTGCTGCAAACCTTGGTCTATTCCTTTGCCAAAATTGCAGAGATGAAATGTACAATGAAGTGCCAAGCAATCCCAAGTGTCCAACCCTGAAAATGACTGAAGAAATACATGATATAGAAAAGCATAACTAATTCCCATGCCTCTAGGGGTCGAGCTCATCATTCTAGGAGCTGTTTCAACCATATCTAAACTAGGAACTGGAAAATAGGCAATGAAACAACTTGCCTCTATATGATAGGAAACTGATTCATTCACTTAAATTTAACTTTTTGGTGAATGAATCCACTAAGATGAGTAAAAATGTGCCAAAATTACATCATTTTCATGAAATTACATCAACGTACATCAATATTTACATGAAAAGGTCAAACTGACCAAAAATAGGTGAAATTCTGAGCTGCTGAGTGAAAAATAGGCCAAATTTCTCTATGCGCCGCGCCTGAAATCTCTATGCATATCACAAGTTTGAGGCTGATTTTGAAGGCCTTCCCGAAGTCAAAATTGAGTACAAGATAGCTCGTTGGAAAGCCCTACCTGTCTACTTTCCCACCCAAGTGGAATTTATGGATTTGGTTGCAATTTTTCCCTCCAAAAATAAAATCTCCCAACATTGCTTCCTCTGTGTGCAAAAAGTGGCAGAAAGGCCATTTTTAGGGTGTTTTTGACCCTTTAGGCAACCCAGAACTTGATGAAATCCTGAGGTAATCCATAGGCATGCATAAATTTTCATGAAAAATCCATAAATGAAAATTTTTCCCCTTGAAGAGCTGCCAATTATAAGCGCGTGCCAAGTGGCGCTACGCGTCGGGCAGGAAAATCTGTTTTGAGACCAAAAAATTCAAAATTGACAAAATGTTTCCCAAATTTCTTGATATTTGGGCTGAAGGTCACTCATCAAGCACTATGCTGGGCCAAAGAATATTTAGCCAAAATTTGGAGCCTATCATGCCTTTTACGATGCTTTAGTGGCCTCCTTAGCCTCGCCTTCAGGATCTTGATCCTTGCTTTGCAAACATGATGTCGCGCCCAATAATGGTTCTTCATGTGCCTGAGCATGGTATTTTCCTTGTTTTCCTTCTCCAATAGCTTCTCAAGATGAATTTTGACCCTCTCAAGCCAATTCTCTCTATCAGCCTCAATCTCCCACTCAATGGGTGTCATCTCTGTTGGGCTTCTTCAAGCAGCTTGCCGCTTCTCACGGATGTTTTGCAACTCCATGATCATCTGCTGATCCTCCAACTGTTTGTTCTGCTGCTCCAGATATTTTATGATCCATTGAGCTCTTTGCAATTTTTCGGTCAATGTTTCTATCTCAGCCTTCTGCTCCTAAATGATCTCTCTCAACTTTGAGCTTGGAGAGCTCAAATCCTCATCAATAAGTATGAAATCAGTATCCTGACCTCATGAAGTGCCTTCATCCTGCATAGGCCTCTTTCCTCTATCCTATACCTGTACCTATGCTGCTGATGATGGCAACGAGACCCCTTCCACCCCGGGTGGAGATAGTACTCATTGGGATGCTACAAATAATCCTCTCGCACCTCTCTGATAAGTAACATATGTCGGCACACTGATAAGCTCTGTCTCGTGACCTTCAAGCTGATGTGAAGATTCACCTGGCTCATGAAAAATCTCGGGAGGAACCTGAGGAACTGTGAATAAATCACGGGAAATGAAATCCTCCCATGAAATGCCCTGCAATCCAAGCTGATGTACAACCACGATCTTGATGAGTGCATAGTGATAAATATTGTTGTACTGCTGCTCGGGAGTCTTCTTCTGCACAAGCATGGTCATCCTCTCGATATTCCGACACATGAAATAAGGAATGTTCATCATCCTTACTCTAGTGAAATGCATCAATAATCTGATGTGGTAGGCATAGAGGCATGAGAAACGACCCTCACAACTGAAGTATCTGATAACAAGTTTCATCAAAGGCGCATAGGATTCCTTTAGGAACCGGAATGGGAACACCCTACTGAGCTATCTCACATAGCTAGGCCTGATGTATGGCTCATAATGCACTCTGTCCACCTGCTATATTTTGTTCCACTGTTCACCCACATTCGGTATTCCGGTTGCTTGAGAAATGGTTTCCGGTGTCAAGGTGAAATTTACACCAGCAAGAGTTACCTGACCATCATGAAAATGCAATAAAAACAGACGAGCCAACTCCTGATGATGCTGAATCCAAGAAATCATCTCACAATACTGATAGCATGATTGCTCTCGAAAACATGCCATGGAAAGTGGGCAGACCTGCAATTGAGTCAATGAGGTGGGATCTTCTCTCACATGTTTGCCACCTTTACAAGGCCTTCTCGGTGCATGTAGCTCAGTGGTAGAATCACTATCTCTATCATATGATGTATCTGTGTCTATCTCCATGGTGTTTCAAGGTCTATGTTTAGCTTGTTAAAAACGAGAATTTGGTGCTTTTTCTTAGTTTCCAAATATGTGCCAAAGGGAAGGGGCTGTTGGAAAAATAGGACAATGGGGATAATGAACTTCAATCAAGTGATATCAGAGGTGGAGGGACAGTCACTTGACTGTTTGGACTTGGGGTTTGGGAATTTTTTACAAGTGAAATGGGAAAGGGGGAATTAAGGTGAAATGAAATGGCTTGGGATGGGGAAATAGGGCTTTAGGAGTGAATGACTCTTAGATATGTAATAGGATAGTGTATTAATGAAATAACAATGATGGGAGAGAAACAACAAGAGGGGAATGGAATATGTGGCACACAACTATTTTAAAACACCAATTTCAAACCCTAAGAGAGCCCTTCTTAACACAATGATAGGGTTTAATATTTTTGCATTCAAAATCTTATATTCCCCTTTCAAACAACACCAAACATTGCTTAATGGTAATTACAAGATCATTTGAACTTACACGGAGCAAATGAGACCGAGAAATTTGGAATTTGTTGAAGGAAATGACAAAATTTGGATGACGGCTTTGTGCACCGCGACAAAGGCCCAGTGCACCACGCCAATTCAGAATTGCACAGTGAGAAACTGCCCTATGCGCCACTCCCAATGCCCAGTGCGCCACGACCAACACTTCACCACAGTTTCGGCCTTTCAAACCTTGATTTCGCCCTCCATGATTTTCTTCGGCTTCTTTGATGATTCTTGTGTGCAAATGAATTTGTTGAATATGGAAATATCTTATGTATACAAAGGATTTTGATTTTTCATTTGGCAAACCCACTTTTGTAATGTTGCAGACTTTAGCACTTTCACATAACTCTGTTTTTGTTTCCTTGTGTTTTTTTGAATTGAATGATGAAATTCTTGTCTATTTTTTGCAGGGATAGCTGGCATGGGATTTTGGAAAAGGTGACCAGGGCTGCGCCTGAAGAACTTCACAATTGAAACACTTTTGAAAATTATATTACATTTATTACAAAAGACAAAATTGACGATTTTTCTTCAAAACAGAGTTTTGAAGAAGAATCATTCTCAAGAATTATGAAGATGAAATTTTTGCAATGAAAACTTATTTCAGGCCTCCCTCATGTGTTTGATAACATTATTATCATTTTTGAAGACTAAATTAACGAAACCCTAGACCTAATGAGACCTAAAAACCCTAAAATGACTCTTTGGAAAACATGACTGCAAATGACTTTGAAATTGATTTTGATGAACAGACATGGACCAGCAGGTACACGACATGAAGGATATGAGTGAAAAGACCCTTCCATCAGATGATCCATGCTCCTAATGGAATGCAGCTGACTGAATTGAATGAGACACCTAAAATGAAATGCAACAAAAGAGATTTTGATCTTTGACGGAGGGATGAAGATACCGACTCTAACATGACACAAACCACACCTCATAATTGCACACCTCAGCATCATAGACCTATTTAGACCCCCAATCATAGAGTCTCACACTAACCCTACTCAAGTATTTCCATTAATCCATTGGTTCCAATACACACAATTCCACAGTTCTTCATCAACATATACAAATGCTTCTCTCTTTTCCGTGTTGTTGTTTCAGGTGTTCCTCATTTTTCATCTCCTTTTCCATCAATGACAACATTTCCAATAGTCTCCCCCTTTGGCATTGATGGAAGCACATCCACCAATAATCCAATGCTTCCTCTACCTATCTTCTTTTCCTCCCCATTTGACATCAATGGCAAAGGGTTGCACATCTCTCAGTGTATATTCTATCTCTGTATTTCCTCTCTCTGAGATGTGATTAGGCCTTCTTCTTCTAACTTTGTACCCTGCTGCTCCAAACTGGTGTACAAGAATTTTTGAGAGAACAATTTGAGGATTATAAAACTTGAATATACACCGTAAATTGATGCAATTCAAACGCATAGAATTCTTTCACTTGTATAGAGCTAAAAGTGAAGATAATGACACTTCATAGAAAACATTGTACCAGCTTTATCTAATCAGAGATGTATGATTGGATCAAAAAATAAAATGCGGAGAAGGCTTCAAATATACTTCTATCTCTGTTTGATGTAGTGAGCTAATATATTTCTGTTGAGGAAGATTGTAGATGGAATATGTATTCTCCTGCAATGCTCATCTTCAGTACCAAACCTATTAAATTATGATAATGATGCCAATGTATCTTTTATTGCTGTGGTACACCTTTCCTACCTGTTGGTGATGATATGAACTAGGATGTTGACAAGGATATTACTTTTAAAGATTGAGAGGTTCTTGTTGTTGATGTGAACAAATGAATCACACCAGAGGTTAAAGCTTATTGTGAAAATAGGCAATATATTTCAATATAAGAGACCAAATGACTTTTACTGCTTGCACACTGTACTTTCAAAACAAATCCTTCAATGTATTGGTCAGTCTTATTTATCAATCATGCAGTTTTCTTTATGACATGAGGAGGTATGTATGTCAATGATAAATCTCTCTTTAAAGGTGGATTACCAGTAATCCTTTGTGCTGAAGTAGGATTTAGATGATTTTAAAAAAAACTTTTGAGCTTCAGATGGTAATCACAGCTAGTCCTTTATTCTTCAGATACTTTGACTGTTCTATCATAATGAACTTCCACAAAAGCATATTCAAGATATTTAATTGAAAACTCAGCAAACAGATTTCACACAATTTTGTAACTGATCTTTAAAAAGGAGGCCTTGAAGATATACATGTACCAACTTCAGGAATGCATGAAATTATATATAGAAAAAGATATTGCTTTGGTGCTCAATATACTACTTCAAGTGTAAATCAGATACAGATCCTTTAGCACTGCTACTGCCCTTTTCATGCTGAATGCAGATAACCCTGGTAATTTTACCTTGATGCATTGTTGCCATAGTCCTTTGATCCTGAGGACCTGTATCATACTACTACTCTATGACAACACTTGATATTCTGTTGATAGGCATGTTGCTTGTACCTAAACACCAATTGATATTACTTTGATAAACCATGCAGAGATTTCAATTCAGGTTGCATATTAACCCATAATTTATGCATCCTTCATAAATTCTATTATTGATCTTTCCACTATTCACACCAACAGTCATCAATATACTGAATCTGATCTTGTCATCATTAACCTTTTTCTCAGTCTGTCACTCTGATTTAAAATAATGTCACTGCATTTCCTTTCTAGGACTGCTCCGGATTCATTACTGCTTTAGGTACAATTCAACTGTCTAACATAATGATCTTCAGGAAGACATCTTCAATTTCTTTTCTGTGAATCTTCATGGGCTGATTACTCAAAGATTTATTACTCACTTAACTGCATTTCTCCAAGTGAAATTTTTGTAGATGAGAGATGTAATGAATTGATGATAGGCACCTTTCTTACTCAACATTCTTAGTGGGGTTCATTGTTAATTCTAGCAGTATGATGCATTTTGTGATCATCCTTTAATGTGATGATATCTTCTTAGCTTACATGTTCATTGCTGATGTTTCCTCTATCATCATGGTTGCTTGCTGCTTTTTCTCCTTTTATCAATCTGTCAGCTATTGAATACTTAAAATAATCTTCTTGATCTCATAGTTGTTCTTTTTACATGGAGCTCTTCTCAGACTACTTTCATGGGGTCTATTTATGAATTGCTCTCCCCCAAGGAGTTGCTTCATATATATTACTGGATGGATTTTTTCTTTGCTTCCTAGAGCAGCTCCCCTTGAGACTATGGAGGATTTATTATGTTATTGAGATAATAGGCCCCCCCTTTCTCTTTTCCTTCCATACTTTATTGGGGTTCTTCATAATGTCTGCAATTCTCTTAAATTCATAGTTTTGTTTGATTTTCTTTGTTTCCATCATCTGTCTAGAGTTCTTTAGTATATATGGCAGTTTACCATCCTTTGCTTTGTGGCCAAGCTTGAGGCATACATAACATCTTATTTTTTCAAAGTACATTTGAGCTGATGTATAATAATTTGTTCCCCTTCTTGAATACATTTTACAATCAACAATTTTATGTCCAAAATTATTGCATGCATAACAATGACCATGGAAATGATTTGTGTACCTGGTGGAAGATTGTCCTTTCCATTTTCTTGCTTGAGGGTTTCTTCTCTTTTGCTACATCTTTTGCTTGTTGGAGTTGATAGGCCTCCTCTTACATTGTGCTGAATTATGTCCTGGTTTATGACAAGAGAAACATGTGCTATTTTTCATAGGAGGAAAGAACCTCCTTTGACATCTTCCAAATTTATTCAAGTCATCTTCATGAGCATATGAGCCTTTAGCAGCTGATTGTTTCATCTTCTCATTCTCTATCCTACCATGTTGCTGCTTGATTCTATTTGTTTCTTCACAAATCTTGTTCTTGCTGGCTTCTATTTTTGTAGTAATCTGCTGAGCTGCTTCACTGTCCTTTACAACTTTTACAAAAATGATTTTCTTGTTATCTTCTGCCTTGGACTTACTGGTTTCTCCTTCATATCCTATCCTAGTCTTTATGAGAGGTGACCTTTGTGAATTTAGAATCTGGTCCAACTGTCTAGAGCCTTTCATTAGAGGTGTATTCATTAATAGTCCTCTTTGCAATTTTTCTCAATTCTTTCTCAGGCTCACTACTTCTTCTTCCAATCTTTCACATTCCTGACTTTTCTCTCTTATTTTTTGCAGCAAAGTGTCTTCAACTTTCCTTGCTTCTTCAAGTTGTGTCTTTAGGCCAACACTTTCCTTCTTATCTTCATATTATTTCTCATCACATATTTGCACCAATGTCTTAAAGTCTTTGTTTTCATTCTTCAATCTTTCTATTTCATTCAAGGCTGTATCAAGTTTGGCTTTTTCTTCAACAGTAATTTCTTCAGGGAATTGACTTCCATTCACTCTAGCATATACTTCTTTAGCTGGAACATTTTCCTTTTGACATGAATTTTTCTTCTTCTTAGTTCTCTTTTCCTTCTTGACAATGCAGCCCTCTGTGTCTACTCCATGCATGAAATGCAATATGTCCCAGATTTCTTTTGCAGAGTCTAGATCCATTATCAACTCAAGGTCCTTGTTATGAAGACTGTCATATATCACACATTTTGCCTTGGCATTCCTCTGTTGTTCTTTCACCGTGGGGGAGTCTGTGCAGTAACCATCAGATACAAGCTTCCATACTTTTGGTTCATAAGCCAATAATCATGTTTTAACCTTATCTCTCCATTCAAGAAAGTTTGTTGTATTTAACACAGGTACATTTTGATAGTCCATGACTCAACCAGAGCTCCTTCAAGCTATTAAGCTTACACCAAAGGAACCAGCTTTGATACCAATTGTTGAACCCTTAGTTAAACTGAGAGGGGGGGGTGAATTAGTTTAACACATTCATGGAATTTTAAAACTTTTTCATTAAAAATTATTTACACCTTCATTTCATATTCAACTTAATATTTGAGTAGTCTTAGAATGTGAGCAGCAAGTATTAACATAATGTAATAATAGATTTAATATGAGAGCAGCAAGTATTGAGCAGATGAGATAAACCACATCAACACATAAACATCATGCACAGAGACACCAGATATAAGTGGAAACCCATAAAGGGAGAAAACCACATCTTATTATTGTTGTGATGCAAAGGCAAGCTCCAACTCCCTCTCACCACTAATTTTCTATAGGAACTGACCTACAAGAGGCTCCTACCTCAATTCTGCAAGCTACAACTTGCAAGGAAGCTCCAACTCCCATCTATTTTCTGCAGGCACCAACCTACAGGAGGCGTCAACCTCAGTCAACTACAACTGGCATTTTATCAAGCTACAACTTGATGTGGAAGCACCAACTCCCATCTATTTTTTGCAGGCACCAACCTACAGGAGGCCCCAACCTCAGTCAGCTACAACTGACATTTTATCAAGCTACAACTTTATAAGGAAGCTCTAACTTCCTTACTCATTCAAAAGAGAAACACTTGCTAATTTACCTTGGATATCATCTTTGTTCTGTTCCATCTGCTCTGTTGTTCATCTATTCTCATATCTGCCCTGTATCATCTCTGCATCTTCTCAGATTCTCTATCAGCTTCTCCTTCTTCTCTGCTCAGCTCCTCCTTCTTCTCTGCTCAGCTCCTCTTTCTTCTCTGCCTCACTGCCTCATTTCTACATTCTCTTCACTCACTCTCTAACATCCTTGTGCATATCAATGTGATATTATATATAGATTTCATCACATAACTCTTTACATTCCTCAGGGAATTTGAAGTGAATAATCTTGACTTTTTTCCTTCTGCCTTTTCATTTCTTTTACCTGCTCATTCAGAAAAATATAACAATATGCATTAATTTCAATATTACAGTGGGAGTTTTTTTTTCCTACTAGAGACTTGCCAATGCATCACAAACAATAAAAAATTAATTACAACATTTACATTTACATTTTCAGTTACACATTTCAATTTCACTCAGCTCCTTTTCTAGATTTTGGCTTTACTGGATTTGTCGTTTCTACTACTGTTAAGTAACTGATCTTCATACTTCTGTTCATCATGCCTGCAAAATTCCCTATGACTTTTCCAGTTCCTACATTATTTTTTTACCTCTGTTAGGCCCACATTTTCATCCCTGTGTTTATTCACCTGTTCACTGTAATTTTTTGCACTTGCTGCATATATAACTGCTTTTTCAAGTTTATCCTCAAATAAATATAAATCTAGGCAATGTCTGTTCATTATTAATCTCTGTGCTCGGGCTACCTGCTTACACACTCTATTTCCATATAATATATTTTCAAATCAACCCCCTTCAGACCTTTTGGATCACTGTACATTTTTCTGCCGTTGTCTCTCTCTCTTTCGTTGCAGCTGTATAACTGCTGCACATATAACTGTCTTTTAACATAACAGTTAATTTTAAATCTGGGCAAACTTGAATTAATGCGGAAACTTCATTTTTCCATGGTTATAAAACCATACGTATAAGTTGTTTCATATTTCAATCTTTAAAATATTTCATACGGAACCATATATATCGGGACCCACATATTCCAAAGACTTTAAAGTGAAAACGCCTTTTGAATAGTTTTTACTATAGAACCTTTGGTTTAATCAACTCTCGGCATCTTCAAAACTGTGGTTACAATTTCTGAGCTCGACCATGGCAAATATCACCAACTTAACTCGTTCTAAACTTCATATCTATCTCGATGCATATTATAATACATACATATTCCGTGGAACCCACTTGTTAATGCATTTCTTGAATCAATGGTTAATAACATATTGCACAGCCAGTACTGATCTGACGGATATCGCTCGGCAAAGATGCACGGACGATAATGCGCTATGGTGCGCAATGAGAGTGGTTTTTAAAATTTGTTCAGGGACACGTGTTTCCGGTCCTATGGAATCGCTCTGATTTCATAAATACCGCTTGCCGGACGAAAGCGGTGCGATGAAAACCGGAAACCCCCTTCACTGTTCATTTCACTCATGGTTCTGCGTTGCTCTTTAACTCAGGGTTCCGTCCGTCTTTATTATTTATAAATTTCGCTTCTACTCACAATTCCTTTATTTTATACGTTGACCCTTGGTTCATCGGCATTTTACCACGGTGCTTTCATCTATTACGATGCATAGCTCCATTCACACTACGCATTTAACTTTGGTTCCGCCTCTCCTTTTGTGACATCGATCCTTCTGATGATCGATAGGACCTTAGTCCATACAGCCCTTCAGATATATATGTGCAGAATCTTGAATGAACCCTTATTTTAGAGTTATTTGATCAATACAACACATCTAAGTTTGGAACAGAGGATATTCATATATCTATACTAACCCTTATTTTATTAAATTAAAACGATACATCATATATCCTCAGCGCATCAGAATTGTTTATAAATCAAACCATTGGCATTAAAACTTAAGACAGAGCTTATCATGCATTTCTCATATATTTTCTTATTGAACTCAAGGCCCACCACATAGAGGTTAAATCAATAATAGAGGAAATTTGGGAAATCGGTCACTCTGTGATCGATTCACAAAAACTTACAATCACTGCTTCAAATTTTAACACAAAGTTTCAATATGAACTTCTTATATGCTCTCTCTCTGGGACTTAAGGCACTCCTCATGCCTGCTATTCATATATCAATCCCTTGGAACCAGATTTTAACCATACTTAAATCAATCTGTTGGGGTTCCCATGTTTTCGCCAGATTGGCAAGACCAAAAGATGAGACAACATCAGAACCGCTTTGGGGCCCTAGGATCTAGCCCTCCTGGACCCGGACAGGGATCTCTCCAATGAAAAAAAGAATGATATATCTTTGAAAGTTCAAATGAGATGTTAGGCTAGTTATGAAGCACAAAAGAGGGTTTTAAATGATTTGGTTGGTTGGTTGCTGGGTTGGTCATGAGATCATGGAATGAGAAAGTAATGGAAGGAAAGGAGCAAAGAAGCAGGATGTTTCAGCAAAGAGGATAGGTCAAGAAAGTGCCATCCATTGGGCCATGGAGTCATGAAAAGAGAATTACTTGCAACAACTAGCCAAGGCTTCCAAAGGGCAAGTAATCTATACTAAAGGATCTTTTTAGATATATGATGGAATGGAACATTAAGGGAGAAAGTGAAAGAAGGAAAACAACCCAATTTCTGTCTATAGATCAGGTCGGAGGTCATTTAAATCCAGACCTGCTTGGACATACTCAAGGTAGCTTTTAATGGAGGGACAAAGGGGTAGCTTATAGATCAGACCAGAGGTCATTTAACTCCAGCTCAGCTTTAGCATGATCCAAGGGAAAAAAAAGATAAGTAAAACAAAGCCAGGGTCTATAGATCAGAAAAGGAATTTAAACCTTCAATGCTTTGACACCAGCAAGAAACATCCAAGCAGCAAACCCAACAATTCATACATCAGCTAGTAGCATATGGAACCACTACACTAGTTAAATTAACATGAATTCACTCTTAGATAACACATACAGTAGAAAACATATAGGTAAGGAGAGAAGAGACATAGGGTACCTAACAAGGGTAAATCCTATGCCATGTTTCTGATGCAAGCCAGAAGAAAATGAAACAGTATGAAAATGTAGTAAACAATGTTAGAAAAACATCACCAATAGTAATAGACCAGGATCCTATGAAATTTGCTTGGTTAATGATGCAAAACCAGTCATGTACACTGAGCTCAATGGCTAATACAGTTCAACTTCTCCTCCCAGCCTACTACAAAACAACTACTCTGCTATCCCTCTCAAGACTGTTCTAACAGTTAAAATGAATCCTTCTAACTGCAACAACAACAACTGGACAACAACCTTTACAATAATTTTCTTATGATTTTTATAGCAGAAGATGAGCCGAGGAGGTAGGTGGAAACTAAATGAAACATTAAACTCCGAAGAGAAAGAGAGGGCCGAAGCCCATTCTGTTTTAAGTCTCTGCATTTATCTCTCGTATGGCTTTGATGCACTTTGGTGCTGTAGTACTCTGTAGGCTGCTTGGGAAGCCTCTGTCAGGTCGAGATTTGACCTTTGATGTTTATTTGGAGTTCTTCTGGCGTTTGGCATTCTGTGGTAGCCTTCTGAAATTGGTAAACTGGATGAGAAGGCTCGCAAGTCTCTCCATACCTCCATTACTGTTGTCTGACAGTATTAAATAAGCTTATGCCAGTGTAATTAACCATTTCAGGGCTCGAGGAGGTATGAGGAATGCTGTAGATAAATGTCCTTCCTGGAGGAATGTGTTCTGCTGATATTAAAACGTGGATATGACCTTTTGCGTGCTTAAGTCTTCAAACTGCGCCTTGCTTCCTGTGACCCTGCTTCTGAGTTCGCAGACCTCAGACATTTCAGACTTTCCATTTTCCATTTGGAGAAAACTAAATTTTTTATTAAACATTTCTTTTGAGCAAAACTGCCTTTAGTGAAGGAAAGAACAGTGAATAGGAAAGAAGGGAGAGGAGGTGGGACCCATATAAATCGCAATTGGAATCGGAGCGGGATGGGCGGAGTAATATATAACACAAAACTTTCGATGCGATGGGGAAAACCCTTTGTAAAAACAAAACAAATGAATTTTTGGCATTTACAAAGGAAAAGGCATTTTTACTATGAATGGCGGAGGAACCGTATGGTGGGACCGGGGGTTTAATCGCAATCGCAAATCGGAATCAGGAGATGGGCGGGATGGAATGGTAAACACAAAACTTCCGATGCGATTGGGAAATATCCTTTGTATAAATAACTATAACCAAAGTTTCGGATTACAAAGGAAAAAACCCTTTGTGATATGAATGGGCGGAGGTATGGTATGGTGGGCCCGACAAGTCAATCGCAATTGGAGATCGAGAGTGGGGGTAATCGCACCACGTGTTACAAAAGTTGTGATGTGATCAATCGGAGGATCGGAGCAATTGGGGGTCAGAGCGATCTAGGAATCGGAGGAATGGAGTGATCGGGCAATCGGAGGAATGGAGCAATCGGGGATCGGAGGAATGGCTTTGCGATTATGCGATCGGGCGGATTTGCGATCGGATCAATCACATCACAAATATTTGCAACACGATCAATCGCATTGCAAATATTTGCGATGAGTGATCGGAGGGCTTCACATAAAACATGCGATTGGAGAGTTTTCCGATTGCGATTTTAAAAGCGGCGGGTTTGTTATAGCATCATTTTTCACCCTCATGTGATTCATGATTGTCTTTTTGGCCTTGGGCACCCATTCCCACAGACTTGGAGAAAAGTTCATAAAAACAGTGTTTAAAATCCCATACACAGGTATGCCCAGACTTTTCCATGTGTATATGCGAGTCCAGAGATACTTTTCCGTGTATGCAATTAAAATCATTAAAAAATATATAAAATTCCCTATTTTCGAGGCTAGGTTGATGGTTATTCCAGTAATTCAACCACCCCAGCCCATGGCCAACTGTTTCCAACTGCTTGAAACTACTTTGAGGGAGTGTAAAATCCCCTCATGTGCATAGCCTAAGGGAGAGAGAGAAATTATAGATATTATACTCTGTTGGAGCCCCAATTCAAGTCTGATTTCCCGTGCCTCCTACACTTCCCAGATTTTTACAGGAAACCCTTTTTTCTTGGAGATGTTCATCAGTTTATATGTCATCTCATGTGCACAAGTCTTGAAAGTATCTTAGCGAGGCAAGGGCGGGACGGATCCGGACGACAGTCTGTTCGAATATCATGGAAGGATTCAGGTGATCTCTCCACCTTACTATCATTGTACATGTTGTTCGTAATGAATAAGAACCATCTTGTTCCAGAATTCACGTGTTAATATCTACTTGCATATGTGAAAAGATTGTTATTTAAGCATTTATTATTGTTTATATGATGTTTCACATGGATTACACTGACATTTAGGAGAAATATATGCTGTAAAACTAGATTTCTGTGCACGTTTCTTCTTGATTTTCAGGTTGAAGAGGAAGAAGGGTTGTTGGGGGTTTGGACCCCATGGGATCTACAACAAACGTAGGACCTACGGGTGAGTTCTGCAATATATTATATCTAGTTTTTAGCATACAAGTGTGGTTGTGTGAGTCCTTCTTGAATAGCATGCCCTGATCTGTGGAGGTTTTGACCCAACGACCTCTAGGGAGTTATTTCCCGAAACAGAACTGGCGACTCCGCTGGGGATCACATTCTTGTGATTCCCCTGTTGGGTGGTTTCAGCTGTTTTAAAGGTTTCCAATAGTTTTAATCATTATTTCCAGTCCAGTTAGCTTTTTCTCAGTCAGACTAAAGACCTGGTTCTTTAGCCAGGCTTGATCATTTTTATTTTTCATTATTTACCTTTCCATACGCGATTTTTCTTCTACACAGTCGCGTATACACGCAGTTTTTGTTAAAAAAGTCGCGTATACGCGGGTTTCCTTTGACATAGTCACGTATGCACGCTTGTTGAAAAACTGATAAGTAGCATATGCCTGGGCAAATTTTGAAAATTTTGATTTCTTGACTTTTTAGTCTTGTCTGCCTGTGGAGACCTGTTCCTGTAGTGTCCTTATGGTCTCTGGATTGTGTTGATAGTGGTTATTGATCTTTTTCTCTCTTGTTTGGTTGAAGACTGGCTTATTTGGCAAATCTTGTTTTGTAGTGCTTGCATTTCTGGTTCGAGTACCAAGATCTCTTTCTGGACATTCTTGGATGTTCTGCTTTATCAGGACATATGGCTTCTGATCGTATGCTCTTTCCTCACTTTATGTTTTTCTTAGCACTTTAATTTTCGCCTAATTTTCGGTTAGTTTTCTTGATTTCATGTGACTAGGTATTGTTGCATTTTTGAAGAGTCATATTTGGGTCTTTGAAGTTTTTTTGCTACAATATTGTGCTATTCTTCTGGGCTGAGTTGCTCAGTTCCTTGTCTTCCTTTTTGCTCGTATAAATCTTGCTACTAGTTGGCACTATAAGATTTGGAGCATTTTGTTGAAGTTTTTACTTGAAATTCAGAGATTGTTTGGCTTGGTGATTGGATAGCTTTCTTGGTCTCTTTGAAGTCTTCTTTTATAAAATCCAAAAAGCTCAAAAACATTTTGTTTTGCCTTTGCTTTTTTTTTGCATTTTTGTTTTGGTTTTTTTTCATCTTTTGAAGCTTTGTTGAGATTTCTTGCCTTCGGTTTCTGACTTGATTTGAGAAGGGAATTTTCATTGGTTTCTTTCTCTTGTTTCGAGCATTTTTTGGTGTCTTTATACTGAGAGTTTCTGATTTTGGGAACTAGCTTTGTGGACAACCAGAAACGTGATAAAACTGAAGTATTCTTTGGAAATTTCTCTTTTCTTTGGTAGATTTTGCATCTTAGAATTAGCATGCTCTTAGTAATTTGCATTAGGTGCACTTAAGCATTTAGTCTTTTTCATAATTTTTGCAAGTGTGAAGTTTGTTATCAGAAAAGAAAAAAATATAGTCTCGTAGAACCCGTGTAGAAATTTCGTTTCATCGAAAGGCAATTACTGCATTTGCATGTAGTTTGGTTTTCATTAATTTCCTTTCTGCGTCATAAAACACCATGAGTTTCATTTCCATATTCCCTTGACTTAATATGACAGCCAACTAAAATAAGCGCATTAATTTAAAAAAAAACTAGCAAGTTTTTTATTAAGTGTCATACACCAACTAGCTAGGTTGTAGGGCCTTGGATTAGGTGAGTGGAGAGTTAACTCTCCAAGGCCGCTCAAACTAAAACATAGAATTTTATTAATTGAGTGAAATCCAACTCCGTTAGGTGGACCGAGAAAGCTCTCCTCCAGAGAGTCAAGCGCGAGGGGAAGTGAAGGCCGAGAAGAGATATACCCCCTGTCTGATTTGCTGGATCTTGCCTCAAGACTGTGCCGCCTGGCTTATGACATGGATTGGTGCCCATAGTTGCCATTCCTAGGTTCCACACAGGTGACTGCGGGGGGGAATACCCATGGTACCTGAGGCAAACGTCGTATCACTTCCAATAGTACTTCTGGAGGGTGCCCCGGCGAAGCTTGGGTACTTGCACTGGCAAAGGCTGTTGTTAGGAGGTTGGCGTAACTATTTATGTTACCTTCGCTAGTAGGCCTGGGCCGTAATTATCCCAGACTACTTTCGGGAGGTCTTATTTTTCACTTTCTTGTATTTTGGTGTTCGGTCCTAATCACCCGGAGCGGAAATACCTGAAAGCTGCTTGTTTGGGTTGTATCTTAGGGATTTTTTATAGTGAGTGCTCTTTGCTCCTAGCTTGCCTAGCTTTATACTTTTTTGAGTCTAATTAAATCTATTAAAGTGGCTGATCAGGCGCCTCGTCAATCAAGGAGAATCCAGGGGTTATCTCCTGAGAGTGCAGAGCCTTCTTCAAGAAGGTGTAGGAGTAACATAGCAGATGAATATCACCTTGTGATATCTGATGTAGTGGAGAGAGATCCTCCACAAGGGCTCGAAGGTTTCGTAGTTGGTTCCAGTGTTGAGAGGAGCGTTCCGCTCACCTCAAGAGCCTTGTTTCTGGGATAATTAGGAATAGAAGTAGAGGAAGTACCTGAGTCTCCTCAGTCACTTCCATCTCCTCTTCCTCTTGATTATCCATTTGTTGTTGAGTACATCGGACCTGAGTCAGAGAGACCAGAAAGTCCTCCTTTTTATTCATACCTTTCGATGGCCATGAATAGGAACGTAGCTTCGACTGTGAGTGCTGCAGGCATTCAGACTCCTGCTTCAGTTGAAGGAGGAGGCACTATTGCTATATCTTCGATTGCTTCTAGTACTACTGTGTTTGGCTCTGGTTTCACCCAAGCACATACTTCTCAATCTGGTCCCTTTTTTTTTGGAATGCCCACTAGTGGGATTCCTTTGTTTTCCTTTTCCACTGCTACAGCTGCATCTACACCCATGTCTTCCATGGCTAGTGGGTCAGCTTCTTTTCAAGGGTTCCCCTTTGGAACTGGGCATATTCCTAGTTTGAATCCTTCTTTAGGGTCTTTTCCTTTTACTTCTCAGACTCAGAGTTTTAACCCTTGGTCTGGAGGTCAGAGTTCGACTACCTTTACAGGTTGGAACCCTGTATTTACAGCAGTGGGGCCAGGGAATCAATTTTACGCTGGTCAACAAGGGAATGTTTCTTTCCCTTCGTCGAGTGCTTATCAGAATTTTTCCCCTCTTTCCAATGCTTGGAACCCCTATCATGGGCTTTCCTCTTCATTCATGACTTTGGGGGGGGGGAACTGGTCCGATCTTTGGTAACTCTACGTTGGGAGGGGGTCCTTCTCCAAATGCTGGGTCTTATGGCCCAACATTTTCTACGAATTATTTCTGGCAACCTGGTGCCTCATCAAATCCAGGTTATTCTTTTCAGAATGTAGGGAATTCATCCCACCAAGGATGGAATCCTCAGGCTCCTCCTCGCTTACCTTTTCTAGCAATGTTAAACTTGCCAGATCTGTCGAAATTGACGAATGATCCGATCTGATATAGTCCAGGGTGGCCTCCGGTTCCTACCAAACTACCTTCAGACATTCCAAAGTTTGAAGGCAAGAATGGAGAGGACCCGGCTGATCATATCACCACCTTCCATTTATGGTGTTCATCTAACTCCCTTATCAAGGATTCGATTAGGTTGAGATTGTTTCAATGCACCTTAACTGGAAACGCTGCCAATTGGTATATTGAGTTAACTGGGGGTAGTTTTGCTACGTTTGGAGATCTGGCTACTACATTTCTAAATCATTTCCAGTTGCCCGTCCGTTATGATGCTGGGACTGAAATCCTAGCTAATTTTAAGCAGGACAATGCAACCCACATTTCTGATCATATTCAGGAATGGCGGAGAAGGAAGAGGCTTATTAAAGCTCATATTCCAGGAGAATTCCTTTTGGAATGGTTTTTGAAATCCTTGCAGTTAGATATTTCTAAGGATGTATCCCTGTCAGGGGTATTTTCTAAGGAGCAGGCTATTTTCAGGGCCCAGCAGCTTGAATTGATATATTCTCACTCTGGAGTCCTTCATAAATATTTTCCTAATGCTCCTCGCTCCAAAATAGATTTGTCCAAGACTAAACCCGGTCCTCACGATGATGGACTTATTGGGTCGATCAATAGTGGTGTAGCTAACCTGCTAAGTCAATTGCAGCAGTTGTCTATACAATCTGCTTCTTCTAGTCAGGTTGTGCCTGCTGAGTCATCGCCTTCTCAATCGTTGTCAATAAATGTCGTTCAGGCTTCCGACCCCAAATGAAATCAACAATACGAAGGGAAGAAGAAAGGACGGAACAATAATAAGAAAAAGGGCAAGAATGGGAAGGGTAATGCAAATAAATCCAACGATCATGTTAGTGAGGGTCCAAAGGATAAAAAGAAAGTGAAGTTTCCATGAAAGTTATGTGCTGGAGACCATCTTACTCACCTTTGCCCTAAAATTCAAGATGCGCAGCGCTTGTTAGCTCAGCAGGGTTCTTCTAGTTCCCAGGCTGTGTTGACAAACCCTTTTCCCCAAGGGCAACAGCTAATTGTTGGCGCAAATCAAAATACTGGGGCTTCCTCCGGGGGCACCCAGGAAGGGGAAACTCCGTCAAACATATATATGATGAGTGCTCATGCGGATATCGCCACGAGATCCCATGATTATGGCGAAGATGAGTCTTTGAAAGCCAAGGGTGCTCCCGATGCTACTGAGCCACTTCACATCACGAAGCCTACTGTTGAGCCTATACCTCAGATGCCCAAAGCATCTACTAAGCGTATGATGATTAATCCAAATGCTAGGGATGCCCAGAACTACTCTATTGTGGAAGATCTGGTGCAGAGTCCTTGTGCCATGTCGGCTCTTGAGGTGCTCCAGTCTTGTCCGGCTTAGCGCAGTGCTCTGCTCACTACTATTGGGGTTGTCGATCCAAAGAGCTCTCTTATGATTACATTCAATATGTCTAATTTTAAAAAGAGACTCCCCCATCATATGGCTTTCCATATCAAATCGTCGTTCCAGAAATTCAATGTATTTCGGACGATCGTTGATGAGGGTGCTTCCACATGTGTGATGTCTCTCACATGTTGGAAGGGAATTGGATCTCCCGCAGCTGTTCCATCTGCTACTCTTCTGACTGCATTTGATGGTCATTCTCACAAACCGCATGGGATTATCCTAGCCTTGCCCATCTGTGTTTGGGGCAAAACTGTAAATATAGAGGTTGAGATAGTTGATGCAAGCTTGGACTACAACCTTCTGTTGGGGCGAAAATTTATGAGATGGATTCCATTGCATCCTCATTATTTCGTATTATTTGTTTCCCTCATGAAGGGAGGATTGTTACAGTGGATCAACTGGACTGTTCTCCTGTAGACCTGAATGCATCTACTGAATCAACTATTCCAAAGTTGGATAATACCAAGTCGCCTGTTGAGAATTTAGGGGTTGGAATGCATTCTTATTTGATGGGTACTTTTGATATTCCACCTCCTACCATTCATATAAATGCAATTTCATCCTCCAGGGCTCCTCTTCGAAGAGAGTTCTTCAGAACTCATTATTTTTCGGATCCTTGGACCTTGCCTTCCCCTACCTCCACATTAGTGGAAGGTCAAGTAGGTGGAATGGCATTTCCGATGTCTGTAGCTAAGGTTGCTTATCAATCTATTGTTGACTTTGCAGAGTCCATTCCAGCTCCTCTTTCTCCAAATGAGTTGGATGGTGATGTGGCTCCGGATTGGACACTTAGTTCTTCTTCTGCCTAGGATTGCCTTGATACCACTCTTCCATCTGAAGAGGCCATCCTGGAAGCTATGACTGGTATAGATAGACCGTGGGATGATTTGCATCATTGATCTTACTTTTTACCTGATTTGAGCGAAGTTGAATCAAGTTTTCCAAGTCCTTTGTCTCCTGGTCCTGTTCGCCCAGTCCTGAACCCTTTAGCACCAACACAGGTATATGCTGAAGGGAACATGGCTATGATTTCTCCAACTATCCCGGTGAACATTTCCAGGGATCCCAATGTTATAGAGAATGTCTTTATTGGAGCTGAATGTTCCCCTGAAGAGATTCAGATTTACACCGATCTCTTTAAAGAGTTTAGGGATGTGTTCGCTTGGTCTTATGAGGAAATTCTTGGTATAGATCCATCTATTGTCCAGCATGAGATCAAGACTTACGAAAATGCTAAGCATGTGAGGCAAAAACTTCGTCCGGTCAATCCTAGGAAGGCTGCAGCTATCAAAACCGAGGTAGATAAGCTGCTTAAGGTGGGATTTATTTTCCCTGTTCCTTTGACAGAGTGGGTTTCGAACCCTGTTACCGTAGATAAGAAACAAGGAACAATTCAAGTTTGCATTGATTTCAGAGACCTTAATAAAGCATGTCTGAAAGATAATTACCCCACACCATTTATATATCAGATTATTGATGAGTGTGCTGGTAATGAGATTTTCTCCTTCATGGACGGTTTCTCCGGATATAATCAAATTACTATCCGTCCTGAAGATCAGCATAAGACTGCCTTTATTTGTCCCTGGGGTACTTTTTCTTACAAGAAGATGCCTTTTGGTCTTAAAAATGCTGGAGCTACATTTCAGCGGGCCATGTCATATGCCTTCCACAACATCAAACATATTATCGATGCATACTTGGATGATTTAGCTACTCGTTCTCAAAAGAGAATTGATCATCCAGCTCACCTCTGTCAAGTATTTGAATGATGTCATTTCTACAAGATTAGGTTGAATCCGGACAAGTGTGTTTTCGCGGTCACATCCGGTTGGTTATTGGGATTTATAGTCTCTAGGGAAGGGATTAGGGTAGATCCCTTCAAGGTTGAGGCAATACTTCGGTTGCCTCCCCCGTCATCTATTCATCAACTTCAAATTCTACAAGGAAAGGATAATTTTCTTCGGAGATTTATCGTAAATTATGTTGAAGTTACCAAAGGATTTATGAGATTTTTGAAGAAGGGAGTTCCATTCTTTTGGGATGAATTCGCTCAACGCTCATTCGATGCTTTGAAAAAAGCATTGACCTCTGCTCCTTTATTGAGTCCACCTGATTATAGCAGGGATTTCCTTTTGTATCTTGCAACAACAGAGTCTACCATTGGTATGGTTCTGGTTCAGGAGGACGATGCTCTATTAGAGCATGTTATATACTATCTTAGTCGAGGCTTGGTAGGACCTGAACTCCGGTATACTCCGATAGAGAAGCTAGCTTTAGCAGCTTTTCATGTTGTGCAGCAACTCAGGCATTACATTCTTCTACGAAAAACTTATGTTTTGGCAGCAGCCAATCCATTTCATTTTTTTCTTAGTAGGTGAGTGATTGGGGGCAAATAAAATAGATGGATTGTGATTTTGCAGGAATTTGATCTTGAGTTTATGTCTGCCAAGTCCAAGAAATCATTAGTTTTCGCGGAATTAATCTCTGAGTTGCCCTATGGAGAAGAGATAGTTTATGATGAATCCTTCCCAGATGAACATTTGTTTCTTATCTCTCCATAGGATCCTTGGTATGGAGATATCATTATGTATCTTCAGACTATGAAGTTTCCCTCTAATTTTTCGAAAGATGAGCGCTGTAAGTTGTGTCACTTGGCTAAAAATTACTTCATTATTGGTGATGCTTTATATTGTCGAGGGGTTGATTCAATCCTGAGACGTTGCTTAACTCTCGAAGAAGCTGAGGCTATGCTAAATGATTGCCACAGTGGAGCTTGTGGTGGTCATTTATCTGGGCTTGCTACAGCCCAAAAAATCTTGCGTGCAGGGTACTTTTGGCCTTCGACTTTCAAATATTGTATGGAGTCGGTCAAAAAGTGTCATTTGTGTCAAGTCTATACTCGAAAAATGTGTGCTCATCCAGCTCCGCTTTTTCCAGTCATTATTGTTATACTACTTGTAACCCGCCTTCGGCTAAAGGTCACAAGTACATTATTGTAGCAGTAGACTACTTTACGAAGTGGGTCGAGGCTATGCCTAATTTTGGGAATGATGGTGAGACGACAGCTCTTTTTCTTTTCAACCAGGTTATTGCTCGTTTTGGTATTCCTAGAGAGATTGTCACTGATCATGGTAGTAATTTTCATAATAGCATGATGGCTGAGTTGGCTCTAAAATTAGGTTTTCGGCAGGAGCATTCATCTCCGTATTATCCTCAGGCCAATGGGCAAGTGGAAGCCATGAAAAAATCCTTGAAGACTATTCTTCAAAGGACGATTAATAAAGCTCGATCCAACTAGAATATCATGTTGTATCCTGCACTTTGGGCATACAGGACGTCAGTGAAAACTGCAACTGGCTTTACTCCGTTTCAACTAGTTTACGGGCTGGAATCCGTCTTTCCCATTGAATGTGAGATTCCTTCTCTTAAGTTAGCTGTTGAGCTTCTTCTTGACACTTCTAGTCTTGAAGAAAGCCTCCTTCATTTGGAACATCTTGATGAGCAGCGTCAAGATGCCGCCACAATGAATGAGGCACATAAGAAACGAGTCAAAGTTCAGTACGATAAGGCAGTCAAACCCAGGATTTTCTCGGAACGTGACCTTGTTTTGGTCTATGCCTAGGAGAAGGATGCCCTGGGGGCAGGAAAGTTTAAGTCTATGTGGTATGGCCCCTTCATCGTTAAAAAATTCCTTAAAAAAGGAGCATATACCTTGGTTGATTTCGAAGGAAATGAGTTGTCGGAGCCTAGAAATGGGCTCTATTTGAAAAAGTATTATGCCTAGGCTTCGACCTGGCATTTTGCTTTTGTAAATAGTAGTTTTTTTTTGTACATATCTAGTTTTTTGGTCTTTGATGTGATGGTGATGTTTTTGATCTGCTTTGGCAGGTTGTGTCGAATGTCATGAGTCATTATGGGTTCGTCGATGGTGCTAGTAGACACACCCGGAACTTGGCTTCTACGGCTTGGGTGCTTCATCGTCCATCTGGTCAACTGTTAGTGTCAAGAGGAGTCTGCATTGGTCCTGCTTCCAATAATATAGCAGAATATACTACAGTTATTTATCTACTCTCGGAGGAAATATCTTTGGGTGTTGATTCGTTAGTAGTTTTCTTGGACTCCTAGCTGGTGGTGTCACAGTTGAACAATACTTATCGGGTTCGAGATCCATTTTTACTCCAGTTTTTTTTGAGGGTACGTTTGTTACAAAGATCATTTCAATTTTTAACATTCATTCATATTCCTCGAGCAAACAATTGGATGGTAGACGCATTAGCTAATCAAGCAATTGATTGGCATATTAATCATTCAATACATTAAAATTTAATTATCAAAAAACATCATACATGTTTATACATTTGTCACATCACATCAAAAATTGTTGTATATATATATCATCAGAGTGTTCAAAAAACTATACAAAATTTGGATCCATAAGTCATACAAAAAATTAGGGCTTATGCCCGATCATGTTCAGTATCAAAAAATATACAGTCATCCGGTAATAATATCTATCTACTCCTGTGGGCCCTGCCCAAAATTCGTGTTCCTATAGAACACGACTGCAGTAGCGAATCGGCGGAATAACTGCACCTAGTCACGTGGTACTCCCACCACCCGTCTTTAGATGGCCTCAGGTAGATATTCCACTGCAGCCATAGGTACTTGGTGATTTAACCCCTCCAAGTTCCTCTGTACAGCATGGAGGGTCCTATCTGGGACTACTGTATCTGCCTCACCTCTACGGCGCTTATGTCGTGGGTAACCTCAGGACGGACTGGTCCAACATCTGTATCATGGTCATTATAATATTGTAAGTCATTTTGGAATCCAATAAAAAAAAAAATCAAATATAACAAAAAGAGCGGGAACGAGATGTTACTTTGTAATTTGATGGCAATACAGTGTCAGTTTGTCACCCTTGAACAAAGCACATACACTTATATATTTCCTTCATTTGGGATGGTTTTAGTTTTGACCTAGGTTCAGCTTTTGCCTTGTTTCACTAGTCAGTCCTCCCCCGATTGGTTATCTCTTCCAATCATATGGAGAGTTTGTTTTTGCCTCCTGCATAATAGACTTATACAGTGTCAATTTTTACTGCCATGGTCATCACGAGTCGTGCTTTTGTTCAAGGGAAGTTTAACCAGAGTCGGCCATTCTGCGGTGTCTCTTGACTCATTATTCATTCGGCCTTCTTGGTCTTGTTAGTATCTTGTTCTATCACATCAGATGTTTTGGTCTTTTGTTCGTGCTGGTTTGAGAAGGTCTCCATTGACTTCTTGCTGGCGGGTTTGTCTCTTATCGACTACGACATATTGCTTTGAGAGAAAACCTAGAGCTGCACCCTGGCCCTATTTCCATCATTGATAGGTGACCTTGTGCTCAGCATTTGATCATCATTATGGATATTTGATTGAGTAGCTTTCCTTATGTTTGACGTCAGCATACATTATCACACTTGGGATTCATGCAGTACCTTGATTTCCAGTTGACCCTATCGGTGGATATCTCGCTTCTATGTCAGCTTTCATTATTGGTTGGTTCAGAGGGTTTCTTCTGTGTGCTAGCTTCATCTTGTGCATGTTGGAAACGTACTTCAGGTTGGTTCCGTCACTCTGCTTCGTCCGATTCCTTCCAAATATTGGCCTGCGGGTTACACTTGCACTAGATTGATGTGGGATGCCTTAATGCCTTCCTTCTAGCAGATCTTTTCCCATCGACTCCGACTCATTGCTCTGGGAATAAGGTCTAGAGTCTTTTGTCAGTACCTTAGGGTTTGCAGTCATCAGTGGCAGACTCTTCGCTATCGACAGTGGGGATTCATCATTGCCTCCTGATTGGTAGATTCTTTCAAGTGCTCGACTTCAACTCATTTATTCGCACTTGTTAGATTGTACTGGGGCACCTTGACACTCATTTTCATTATTGGTGGGTTGTCTCGCGTTGGTTAACGGTATACATCATTGACCGGTAATCCAACTATTTCTCACATGGTCGACTTCAGCTCATTTATTCCCATTGTGTAGAATTGTGCCATCGAGATCGGTGAAGACCTCGGGTTGCATCAGCATCTTTCGGTTCACTTTTGACAGTCCATTCAGTTTCTGCAAGTGATGTCGTCCACCCTTATATGTTGCAGTTCAGTACAGCATCATATTATATGTTGGCTCTCGAGTTGCGTGATTGTACCATGTGTTCCACCCCTTATGATTTGGTACTTGGAGATGCAGTTACTTTTGTGATTAGACATCTATTTTCAGCACTATGCATCAGTTTGATATATGTGATACTTGGACATTATTTCCGACTTGTACTTCCGGGCCATGCTCAGATGATTCATTGTGTACTTTCAGTTCAGCTATACTTGTATACGTTCTGGATCTATTCTGTACTTTCTATATGGATATATTTTTTACTGAGCATGGGTATGCCCGCCTCAGACATGAGTTGACTCTCTGTT
Organism: Pinus albicaulis; assembly: GCA_034641835.2. Taxonomy (NCBI): domain Eukaryota; kingdom Viridiplantae; phylum Streptophyta; class Pinopsida; order Pinales; family Pinaceae; genus Pinus; species Pinus albicaulis. Next base: position 1,410,770,430 of record CM076577.1, on the reverse strand, counting down.
TTCTTTCATTGGTTTTTGGCAGGTTGAAATCTGGTGAAGTCCTCTCTTGTCCTTGCGAAGTTCTTTCTATGTGAATAATACATTTTGGCCATCATGCACCCCTTTTGACCTTATATATTATGGGGCATCTGTTATAGCTTCATTTTTCACCCTCATGTGATTCATGATTGTCTTTTTGGCCTTGGGCACCCATTCCCACAGACTTGGATAAAAGTTCATAAAAACAGTGTTTAAAATCCCATACGTGGGTATGCCCAGAATTTTCCATGTGTATACGCAAGTCCAGAGATACTTTTCCACGTATGCAATTAAAATCATTAAAAAATATATAAAATTCCCTATTTTCGAGGCTGGGTTGATGGTTATTCCAATAATTCAACCACCCCAGCCCGTGGCCAACTGTTTCCAACTGATTGAAACTACTTTGAGGGAGTATAAAATCCCCTCATGTGAATGGCCTAAGGGAGAGAGAGAAATTATAGATATTATACTCTGTTGGAGCCCCAATTCAAGTCTGATTTCCCGTGCCTCCTCCACTTCCCAGATTTTTACAGGAAACCCTTGTTTCCTGGAGATGTTCATCATTTTATATTTCATCTTGTGTGCACAAGTCTTGAAGGTATCTTAGCGAGGCAAGGGCGGGACGGATCCGGACGACAGTCTGTTCGAATATCGTGGAAGGATTCAGGTGATCTCTCCACCTTACTATCATTGTACATGTTGCTCGTAATGAAGAAGAACCATCTTGTTCCTGAATTCACGTGTTAATATCTGCTTGCATATGTGAAAAGATTGTTATTTAAGCATTTATTATTGTTTATATGATGTTGCACATGGATTACACTGACATTTAGGAGAAATATATGCTGTACAACTAGATTTCCCTGCACGTTTCTTCTTGATTTTCAGGTTGAAGAGGAAGAAGGGTTGCTGGGGGTTTGGACCCCGCGGGATCTACAACAAACGTAGGACCTACGGGTGAGTTCTGCAATCTATTATATCTAGTTTTTAGCATAAAAGTGTGGTTGTGTGAGTCCTTCTTGAATAGCATGCCCTGATCTGTGGAGGTTTTGACCCAATGACCTCTAGGGAGTTATTTCCCGAAACAGGGTTTATATATTAACACAAAACTTTATAATAAAGTTTCATGGGTTATGAAAGGGGAAGTGGTTAAGGGGCGGAACTTTATAATATAGAACTTCATTATAAAGTCCTACGGGGTATGGAAAGGGGAAGTGGTTATATAAATCGCATATTTTTTTTTAATATGATTTACAAAGTGATTTATAATCGGAAAGGGGGAAAAGGGGTATAAAGGGGTATAAGACTTTAATAAAACAAAGTTTAAGGGGAAAAGTGGGGAGGTAGGGGGTATAAGGGCCTTTACTTCACTTACGCATAGAATTCGATCCAGAAGTCAGTTTTGAGAGTGTAGCATACCGTTGGAAAGCTCTTTTCGGGCTCTTTCTGATGGATCTGCTTGGAAGATGATCTGGCATTGAACATGCTACTGAAAACTCTTATGAAGGCAGGGACATCAGAAGGCACATAGAGGCTTCAAGGATGATGTGTTTTCGGAGGGAATGCATTCCTTGAAGGCTCAGAAACATTTTAACCCCCTATTTGCTTGTCAAAAATTTATAGGGGGGCTAACAGTGGCTCCACATGGGGATGGATTCTTATTGAAGGAGTCAAGAATTCAGAAAATAAATCTTTGGTGTAGGCCAGATGCCTGGTGCTTGACTCATTCATTTATTTCTTTGATCAGCTACCAAAAATCATGAAGACATCATATCAACAGTAAAATTCTCCTGAAAAACTACCTACCCACACTATAGTCCTAACATTTTTATTCTGGGTGCATTTGGACTTGCAGACCCTTTACATCATCAATTTTTGCAAACAGGAAAATAAACCTATTCTACTTCTACCATTATTGCTCCATGAGACCAGATTAGACTGTTGGTCTCATATGTTTCTCTACCTAATCTAATATCTACTAGGATTAAACCGTCTAGCAGATTTCTTCTCTACATTCTAAGACAGAAATTTAAAAACAGTCAAGCCAGGATTAGACTGTCTGACTTGCTGGACTTTTCAGAAATTAAAACAACTAAATACATGCTCACAGGCCGAGTTTTATTTCAGACTTCCTACCTACCCTACTCTAACTGGAAATCTCTGATGCTCTAGGTGATACAATAATGCCAATGCAGCCAGTCAAGTAACAGAAAAAAGGGGAAGAAGAACTGACTACTCATCAGAGACAACCGTAGGATGCTCTGCATGCGGGTCTTCAAAACTGAGGCCTCCAGCAGTGGTGACCAATTCTGATGTATTTGGCTCTTGCAAAGGATTGATGTTTGAGGAACTGAGCCAATCAGGGCCTCCATGTATTCTGCCATAGGATCAATCAGCACATGATATAAGCTTTCTTCTTTAAGGCCTGTCTTGGCTGGTAGGCTGTTTGTATCCCGGGCAGCTTCAATCACTGCATCTGTAGTGAGGCCTTTGTAATCACACTCCTCCTCTTCTTGGTTGGGAGTATATGGCATATGGGCATCAGCTAGGAATATCTCTTCTTCTGCTAGATCAAGACAAAGATGTCTGTGGGAAAGAAGTTCTCACTCATCTTCAATGCAGCCTAAGCTAGAGGGCTCATCATATTCTACAGTGCCGCCCTTTGGTAAAGCAGGTTGGTTCTGCTGAAACGGACTAAACTCTGTGAAAAAATTAACATATTCTTGAGCGGGTGTTTCTTTGATTACCTTAATCCTTTCGGGATAAGGCTTTGGATATTCATTCCACTCAAGATTTTCTTCACCCCTTTCTTCCTTGTCCTCTACACTGAAAAGTTGCCGGCTTCCATCCTCTTGGCAAGCATAACTGATGTTTGGATATAAAGTAGATAGAAGATTCAATGAATCTTCATCTTCTATCATGATTTAAATGCTTTCTCCATCAGTATCATAGATGGCCTGCGTTGGTTCATCATTTTCTTGAAGTTGATGGTCGTAATCTTCCTCCCAGGAATCTACTGATGATGGCCCTGCAAGCTCAGTTTCCCCTTGGAAAAAATTATCATCAAACAGGTCAATATCAGAGAAAACATAATTATAAGCATTGTCACCCATCAAATCTTCGAGACTCTCGGCAAGTCTTTCTTCAAAATAGTCTGCAAGTTCATTTTCTGATTCAAACTCTTGTTCATCATACATGCTTGGCATGCTGCTTCCATCTTGCAGTGATCTGATTTGTCTTTCTTGAGGAAAAGAAGCAGGTCTCTCCCAATCATCATTTTCGGTTTCAACCTCATATTCTTCCTCTTCTATGTTCAGCAGGGTGCTGGCAGCCTCTATCAATCTTTCCAGTTGGCTTTCTAGAGAGGCCTGAATTATTCGCTCTGCTCGATCCTTCCTTGCTGCTTTTAACCTTTCCTCCCTGCACTTTATGTTGTATTCGACAGTGACTTCTATATTCTGCATTTCCTCCAGGCTCGAAGGTTCTCTTTCTCTTATATGGAATTCCACCTCGGGGTCAAAAGAACTCGAATAATCCACTAGGGCCCATCCTAGAGGTGGTTTTATGTCATAAGGTATTGCATGATATACCTTATTGAACCTGGCTAAAAATTCTTGTACTGACTCACCTGGCTGCCTTTTCAAATTTTGATACTCTTTTAGGATGAGGAGAGCACTCTTTGGGGCTGCCCACTTATCAAGGAAAACTTGAGAAAATTGATGAAAGTTGCAAATGCTTGCCTCTGGCAGGCCTTTGAACCAACTCTTAACATTTCCTTGTAACGACAAGGCAAACATTCTGATGCACACATCCTCTTCTTCTTTTTCATATAGTTCAAGTAAATCCTCAAGGTTTCGAACATGTTCTTCGACAATAGCCCTTTTATTTTCTCCATCAAATAGAGGCAGCTAGTTAATAAGCTTTGCAGGAAGGGATTGGAAGATAAGAGGTAAAACCAGAGGTTTATATCTTTCTATGACCTTCGTAGGTGTAGGTGGTGTAACAATGGGCTCATGGTTGCTTGAAGCTTCTTTAAGGGTGAGAGATACAACATGAGCTTCTTGTTCCACCAGGTTCTTCAGAGGAGAACATGTCTTCTTGTGGTCTGAAGACTGAGGCTTGAGATATTTCCCATACTCATTGTGGGTCTCATATTGGTGCACTTGATCAGACTTGAAGCAGGATAGAACATAGTGATAGAAAAAAATAATGAATTCTTTAAACCAAATCCAACCCGTATGTTCTACCCTTCTATGAGGTCTGGCCATATTTCAGGTTATTCCTCCAGTGTAGTCTTTGAGAATTGTGGAGTGTGGGGTCGCCAGGTGAATGAATTTGACTGTTTGGAGCAGGCTGTTGTCCACCATTAGCAATTGAAAGCCAATCTAACTAGAGATCTTGGATCCTTTGAGTGCCTAAGAATGTTTAAGGTGAAATGCACTCAAACCTTCCCTAGTGGAGTCGCCATTATGTTGGGGTTCCCATTTGTTGGCTAGATTGGCAAGACCAAAGATGAGAAAACATCAGAACCACTTTGGGGCCCTAGGATATAGCCCTCCTGGACCTGGAGAGGGATCTATCCAATGAAACAAAGAATGATATATCTTTGAAAGTTCAAATGAGATGTTAGGCTAGTTATGAAGCACAAAAGAGGGTTTTAAATGATTTGGTTGGTTGGTTGCTGGGTTGGTCATGAGATCATGGACTGAGAAAGTAATGGAAGGAAAGGAGCAAAGAAGCAGGATGTTTCAGAAAAGAGGATAGGTCAAGAAAGTGCCATCCATTGGGCCATGGAGTCATGAAAAGAGAATTACTTGCAACAACTAGCCAAGGCTTCCAAAGGGAAAGTCATCTATACTAAAGGATCTTTTTAGATATATGATGGAATGGAACATTAAGGGAGAAAGTGAAAGAAGGAAAACAACCCAATTTCTGTCTATAGATCAGGTCGGAGGTCATTTAAATCCAGACCTGCTTGGACATACTCAAGGTAGCTTTTAATGGAGGGACAAAGGGGTAGCTTATAGATCAGACCAGAGGTCATTTAACTCCAGCTCAGCTTTAGCATGCTCCAAGGGAAAAAAAAGATAAGTAAAACAAAGCCAGGGTCTGTAGATCAGAGAAGGAATTTAAACCTTCAATGCTTTGACACCAGCAAGAAACATCCAAGCAGCAAACCCAACAATTCATACATCAGCTAGTAGCATATGGAACCACTACACTAGTTAAATTAACATGAATTCACTCTCAGATAACACATACAACAGAAAAAATATAGGCAAGGAGAGCAGAGACATAGGGTACCTAACAAGGGTAAATCCTATGCCATGTTTCTAATGTAAGCCAGAAGAAAATGAAACAGTATGAAAATGTAGTAAACAATGTTAGAAAAAAATCACCAATAGTAATAGACCAGGATGCTATGAAATGTGCTTGGTTAATGATGCAAAACCAGTCATGTACACTGAGCTCAATGGCTAATACATTTCAGCTTCTCCTCCCAGCCTACTATAAAACAACTACTCTGCTATCCCTCTCAAGACTATTCTAACAGTCAAAACGAATCCTTCTAACTGCAACAGCAGCAACTGGACAACAACCTTTACGATAATTTTCTTATGAGTTTTATAGCAGAAGATGAGCCGAGGAGGTAGGTGGAAACTAAATGAAACATTAAACTCTGAAGAGAAAGAGAGGGCCGAAGCCCATTCTGTTTTAAATCTCTGCATTTATCTTTGGCATGGCTTTGATGCACTCTGGTGCTGTAGTACTCTGTAGGCTACTTGGGAAGCCTCTGTCAGGTCGAGATTTGACCTCTGATGTTTATTTGGAGTTCTTCTTGCGTCTGGAATTCTGTGGTAGCCTTCTGAAATTGGTAAACTGGATGAGAAGGTCCGCAAGTCTCTCCATACCTCCATTACTGTTGTCTGATAGTCTTAAATAAGCTTATGCCAGTGTAATTAATTGTTTCACGACTCGAGGAGGTATGAGGAATGCTGTAGATAAATGTCCTTCCTGGAGGAATGCATTCTGTTGATATTAAAACGAGGATATGACCTTTTTCATGCTTAAGTCTTCAATCTGTGCCTTGCTTCCTGTGACCCTGCTTCTGAGTTCGTAGACCTCAGAAATTTCAGACTTTCCATTTGTCGTTTGGAGAAAACTGATTTTTTTATTAAACATTGCTTTTGAATGAAACTACCTTTAGTGAAGGGAAGAACAGTGAATAGGAAAGAAGGGAGAGGAGGCGGGACCCATATAAATCGCAATCGGAATCAGAGCGGGATGGGTGGAGTAATATATAACACAAAACTTCCAATGCGATGGGGAAAACCCTTTGTAAAAACAAAACAAATGAATTTTTGGCATTTACAAAGGAAAAGGCATTTTTGCTATGAATGGAGGAGGAACCGTATGGTGGGACCGGGGGTTTAATTGCAATTGTAAATCAGATCGGGAGATGGGCGAGATGGAATGGTAAACACAAAACTTCTGATGCGATTGGGAAATATCCTTTGTATAAATAAATATAACCAAAGTTTCAGATTACAAAGGAAAAGGCCCTTTGTTATATGAATGGGCGGAGGTATGGTACAGTGGGCCTGGCAGGTCAATCACAATCGGAGATCAGGAGCGGGGGTAATCGCATCGCGTGTTACAAAATTTGGGATGCAATCAATTGGAGGATCGGAGCAATCGGGTGTCGAAGCGATTGGGGGATCGGAGGAATGGAGCGATCGGGCGATCGGAGGAATGGAGCGATCGGGCGATCGGAGGAATGGATCAATCGGGGATCGGAGGAATGGCTTTGCGATTATGCGATCGGGCGGATTTGCGATCGGATCAATCGCATCACAAATATTTGCGATGCGATCAATCACATTGCAAATATTTGCGATGAGTGATCGGAGGGCTTCACATAAAACATGCGATTGGAGAGTTTTGCAATTGCAATTTTAAAAGTGGTGGGTTTATATATTAACAAAAAACTTTGTAATAAATTTTCACTGGTTATGAAAGGGGAAGTGGTTAAGCGGCGGAACTTTATAATATAGAACTTCATTATAAAGTCCTACGGGGTATGGAAAGGGGAAGTGGTTATATAAATCACGTATTTTTGTTTTAATATGATTTACAAAGAGATTTATAATCAGAAAGGGGGAAAAGGGGTATAAAGGGGTATAAGACTTTAATAAAACAAATTTTAAGGGGAAAAGTGGGGAGATAGGGGGTATAAGGGCCTTTACTTCACTTCGGCATAAAATTTGATCCAAAAGTCAGTTTTGAGAGTGTAGCATACCGTTGGAAAGATATTTTCAGGTGTCTATCTACCAAGAGTTGAAGAGGCAGTGTTGGGAGGTCTAGGATCATCATTAGGTGGTTGTGTCATAGTTTGGGTTATGTTCTAGTGTGTATTATTCTTCTTCATCATTCTATATCATTGTAAAGTGGACCATTTTCCCTGGTACAGGAGTCCATTCTTCTTTTATTATTCTATAGGGTGGTAGGGTAGTGCTAGGGTGGTGCATGAATTCACCAATAGGCTCAAACCTGTGAAAAATTTAGGGTGGTAGGGTGGTGCTAGGGTGAGTTGTAACTCATTGGGTGTTGGTGCATCCGTTCAGTTGACTAGAATAATCTCAGGCGTTGGAGTTTCCATCTAGTGGGAGCTAGAGAAGAATGCTTTTCTAGATTCTAGGAAGTTGGAGCTTTATTTTCAATTGGAGTTGAATATTAAAGAATTATTAGAAAATCATTCAGGTGGTTTTTGTCTCGGAGAGGGCTTCCTCCTTAAAAAATGTGTGCATTTTTGTTCCTTTTTTTTACGGCTATCATTGTACAAACACTGATAATAATTGAACATTAACTAATGCTCTGAAAGATTAATAATAATAGTAATTGAAATGAATACTAATTCACCCCCCTTCTCATTATTTCAAACATAATAGTATGAGTTCTGAGTAATTAGATATAAAATCCAATGCAAGTGATAATACACAAAGATACATAGTAAAAACACATTAAACACATCATGAGAATCTCAGGTCTGGAAGTAGAATGTCAGTGTATATTACTGATAATGGATAAAACATACAAGCAGAAATTAATATTCTCCAACCCTTTTCTCTTCAATGTTTAGTCCATAAATAGACATTCTTTGTTGGGAAAAATACTGAGGGGGGGGGGGGGGGTGAATCAGTATTTACAGCATAATCAAAATTTTTTTACTTTTTCATTCCTTAAAACCCATACGCTACTTTCCTTCAGTAAACCTGCGTATATACGCGGATCCCCTTTGTGAAACTTGCGTATACACAGAGATCTAGATATGTAATTAATTCTTCACTTAGATCATTCCATCATTTATTCATCAGATGTTCAATAAACTGTAAACATGTGCAGTAATAACAGAATAAGCCATCACACAAAGCATCACACATGAACACCAGGATTTTTAGGTGGAAACCCAAATCGGGAGAAAACCACCGCTGCAGTTGCTCAGCCTTCAATATTTTTATCATAGAGAAAACATGTTACAACATATGTGCTAGTGCAGACTTGACCTGCACGCAGGCACCCACCTGCGCTCGTTTACCAGCCTCTCCTGGAAGGGAGCTCCAACCCCCTGACTCGTTTACCAGCCTCTCCTGGAAGGGAGCTACGACCCCCGATCTCGTTTACCAGCCTCACCTGGAAGGGAGCTACAACCCCCTGACTGAAGGCTACAACCCTCAGCACCACCTTGGACCACGTTTCATCAATTTTCACACCGGATCCAACAACTTCAATAGAACACCACTTGCAGGCCACATTTCATCATATTTTCAAACTGGACCCTTTCCATACTTTTAAGCACAAACATACATCACCAACAGATACTTATCAACACAGATCAGATAGCAGAAACACAGCAGAACAGATCAGATATTTCATACCCTTTTCTTCAGCAAACCCTAGTTTGCATACGCGCTTTTACTTCACTGATGTCGCGTATATACGCGCTTCCGTCCACACAAACCAGCGTATACCTCAGTGTATATTTTATTGCGCATACGCTCTTTCTCTTCGCTGAAGCCGCGTATATACGCGCTTCCTCCGCGGCAAAGTAGCGTATAGATCTTCAATCATTACAGAGCAGCATACTTCATCAGATCAGATATTCAGTTCAGATCTACCCTTTTGCTTCAGACAGATGTTCGCCTAGATGTTCGCCTCATCACAGATCTAAGCCTACCATAGGCAGATCTAGCAGATAGAAGTGCATTTCAGATCTAGATCCCCTTCTTCATCATTTGGTGCATCATACCTTCAGATTTGTCTTCAAGTGTAACCCTTCCATTCAGATCTACTTCAGAGAGAAGTATTCATTCAAGCTCAGACATCTTGCACCCACACTCATCTTTTGCACAATGAATTTCTTCTCCTTATATAGGTTTATCCTTTTCAATACCATGAGCCCCTTTTTTCAATACCATGGACCAAAACAATACCATAAGCCCAAAACTACCTGGACGGGGTCAATTAGGCGGATCATTACCCAATACAATGGGTCAATACCATGGTGGTTACCCTTGGTTTTACACTTTTTGAGCGCTTTAGCCCATACGCGACTTGGCACGTTATTTTCCGCGTGCATACGCGACTTCCCCTAGGCCAATCCGCGTATACCAAGAAACATACTCTTTTTCATCATAGAATTAGCACTTTCTGAATTCCTTTCTTCATTGCCTTCTGTTCACACTGTAGATACATCAGACTTTCTTTATCAAGGGCATATTCTAACAAGCACAACTTCATCAAGTAAGTTGTCATCATCTTCGTCAAGTGGGTTGCTTTTCAAGGACAACACTTAGCATCATTTTGTCAACAAACATCATATCACATCATTTACTAAGTCCATCAAGTCAAGCATAACTTCATCAGGTGGATTGCCATCAAGGACAACATATGTCAACAGTCGCATGTCTTCATCTCCATTCAGTGGGTTGCCATCAAGGACAACACTCTGCATCATATTTCCAACAATCTCCCCTTTGGACTTGATGGCAACCACGATGGTGTTTGGTTACCACAACAGATAGGTACCATGTCACTCTCCCAAATGTCACATCATTATCTTCTCTTTATTCAAACACCATGTCACTCTCCCCCTTTGACATCAAGGGCAAAGGGCGGATCAAAAACCAACATTCTCCCCATTTTATCCTCATGTGGAAGAAACATTCTGCAGATCTGATATGTGCTGAAGTGGCCAAGCTCCCCGTGAGTTCATGCTGAAACTTCAAACATATTTTTCAATAAAGTACATGACTCAAAGACTTTCCTATCACCAATGACTCATACTTACAACAAATATCCAACCAAGTGGATTTACATATGAGACTCAAGTACCCAACCAAGTGGGTTTACACATTTGACTCAGCTACCCAACCAAGTGGGTTTACAAATTTGACAAGTCCTTACATGACTGAATATTACAATATTACATCATGGGTCTTAACAAGACCTTTTCATCAAATTACAAATATGACTTTAAGACCAACACCGGAAAGACCTCAAGAGAGATTATAAATTAGAATCACCACAATGCCAACAATGCATTATACTCAGCAAAGCTAATGCTCCCCCTGAATCTGTGCAACCAAGCAACCTTTCACAATGACTAAGGCTCCCCCTTAGTTTGTGCATCCTGAAAACTTCCACCAACAAATCATCAAGGCATCTTCATCAAAACATTAGAAACAGAATTATGAGAACTGGAACAGCACCAGAGATACCAAACAGTAAAACAACACTGCAGCTGTGCTAAAGTGAGCTGACTCCAAGCAAAAATTGTCAGCAATCATGCATACACGGTTTTCTGTGCATTAACTCGCGTACATACGCGACTGTGTTTCAGGAAACCCGCGTATCCCAAGCCATCCTTCTAAAATTTATGCGGATTTTTTCTTTTGACTGGCAGAGAACACTCCCAGCTTCTGTCTTAGATACTCGAACGCTTCCCTGGGCAGAGGTTTGGTAAAGATATCAGCAGCTTGTTCTTTGGAGGTAACATACTCCAACTTCACTTTTTGCTCAAGCACTTGTTCACGTAGGAAATGATATTTGATGGGAATGTGCTTGGTTTTCAAATGCATAACAGGATTCTTTGAGATACTGATGGCACTTGTATTATCACACATAATGGAGATAGGAGTTGCACATTTGATTTGAAAATCTTGCAAGGTTTGCATCATCCATAGGAGTTGAGTGCAACAAGATGCGGCCGCTACATACTCTGCTTCAGCTGTTGATAAGGCAATAGAATTTTGCTTCTTGCTGAACCAAGATACTAACCGGGGCCCCATGTAAAATGCACCACCACTAGTGCTTTTCCGATCATCAACACTTCCAGCCCAATCTGCATCAATGTAAGCATGAAGAGTAAGATCAGCATCCTTTGGATACCATAGACCAAAGTCTTGAGTTCCTTGTAGATATTTGAATATCCTTTTGACGGCCTGAAGGTGAGACTCTTTTGGATTAGCTTGGAATCGTCAAACAATCCCAACAGCATGCATAATGTCTGGTCTGGTCCCAGTGAGATAAAGTAGACTTCCAATCATCGATCTATATTCTGGTTGATTCACAGTGGGAGAATCATCATTGGAACTGAGACTGCATCCGGTTATCATTGGTGTACTTACAGGTTTGCATTCTTCCATGCCATACTTCTTCAGAATTTGCTTAAGATATTTTGCTTGTGATAGAAATATACCATCTGCAGATTGATGCACTTGCAAGCCAAGAAAGAATGTTAGTTCCCAAAGTAAAGACATTTCAAATTCTTGCTGCATGACAGAAGCAAATTTTTGACTCATAGATTCTTCGTTGCTCCCAAAAATGATATCATCAACATATACAACTACAATCAATAGTTTATCATTTTCAACTTTTGTGTACAAGTTGCTATCAGCAGACCCCTTTGAAAATCCTTGTTGATGAAGATATTTGTCAAGACGATAATACCAAGCCCTTGGAGCTTGTTTGAGTCCATACAGAGCCTTTTCAAGTCTACAAACAAGATTTGCATCATTTCCCAAAATGAATCCTTCCGGTTGTTCTATATATACTTCTTCTTCTAGGTCACCATTAAGAAAAGCAGACTTAACATCCATTTGATAAACTTTGATTCGTTGATAGCTTGAGAAAGCAAGAAACATTCTTATAGCTTCAAGTCTAGCTACAGGAGCAAAAGTTTCTTCAAAGTCTATACCTTCTTGTTGAGTATACCCTTTGCAAACTAGTCTAGCTTTGTTTCTTACAACATCCCCATTCTCATTTAACTTGTTCTTGAAGATCCATTTAGTTCCAATGACATTTTTATCATGAGGTCTTGGTACCAAATCCCAAGTGTCATTCTTTCCAATTTGCTCAATTTCTTCATCCATGGCATTATTCCAACATTCATATTTGCTAGCTTCATTGACATTGTGTGGTTCAATTGTGGATAGAAGTGCCAAATTACTAGAAGATCCCGCAAGAGTTCTCCTTGTTCGTACACCTGATTCCTTGTCTCCCAAAATTTGAGATTCGGGATGATTCTTTTGAACATATCTGGATGGAGCCTTTTCAGATAAATCATTTTCAGGTTCTTCATTTGATTCACTGTCTATATCATTTCCATCTGATGTAGAAGGCCATATGTCATCATCATCTTCTTCTGTTGTTTGTTTTTCTTCTTTAGGAGCTGCAGGAGACTCGTCAATAACAACATCAATACATTCAACAACCTTTTGAAGCCTTTTATTTTAACATGTGAATGCTTTGCTTGAAGATGAGTAGCCAAGAAGTATCCCTTCATCTGATCTAGGGTCAAACTTGCCAAGTTTTTCATCATTATTTTTGATAAAGCATCTACTTCCAAAAACTTTAAAATGCTTTACAGTGGGAGATTTTCCATACCAGAGTTCATATGGAGTTTTATCACTGTTTACCCGAACATGAGCCTTGTTGAGAATGTTAACTGCTGCACGAGCTGCTTCACTCCAAAACATGTTAGGAACATTAGATTCAGTAAGCATAGCTCTGGGCATTTGAACAATTGTTCTATTCATTCTTTCTGCTACACCATTTTGTTGTGGAGTGCCTGCTACAGAGAACTGTCTTTTAATGCCATGTTGTTCACAAAATTCAAAGAATTCATTCGATGAATATTCTCCTCCTCGATCAGATCTAAGACACTTGATTTTTGAATCCAATTCATTTTCTACCAGTGCTTTGTACTTCTGAAATTTTTCAAAGGCTTCATCTTTGTGTTTAATAAACGCGATCTCACACATTCTGGAGTAGTCATCAATAAATAGGATATAGTATTCTTCCCCACGTAATGACTTTTTCCTCATGGGTCCACAGATGTCAGTATGAATGAGTTCAAGAGGCTTACTTGATGAACCTTCTTTGGCATTAAATCGGACTCTGGTCTGCTTACCAAATTGACAAGATTTGCATATGGTACTTTCTGGAAGATTGATCTTGGGAAGATCACGAACAGCTTGAAGTTTGCTTGCTTTCTTGATTTGAGAGAAACTCAGATGTCCCAGTCTTTGATGCCATAGCCAATTTTCTGAAGATTTGCTTAAGTAACATTGTTCTATGCCGTTGAGTACATACAGGTTGCTTGGATTTCTTTTTCCTTTTATAATGATTTTACCTGTATCAAGATCACGAACCACACATTCTTTGGAACTGAAGACCACTTCTGCTCATTGATCACACATTTGACTAACACTCAATAGGTTATGCCTTAATCCATCCACATACATGACATCTTTAGCCTTCACCTTTTCTTTTAGAAATACTGACCCTTTTCCTTTAATAACAGCAGGAGTATCATTTCCAAAAGTAACTTTCTTTTCCTTCTCTAGAGCATTATAAGTATGCAGCTTGCTTTTGTCACCTGTCATGTGTCTTGAACACCAGCTATCAATATACCATTGATTCTCTTCACCCTCTGCAAATAACGCTATCCCACAATTTTCAACCGGTAATTATTTCTTTTTCCATACTTTAGAGCTTGAGGGAACATGCTCTTTTGGCTGGACCTTGCTCCTGCATTCAGAATCTTCATGACAAAAGTTATTGCAATAAGTACATTCAACTTCATTTTGGAGAGGAGAAAACTTGTTATAGGTGTTCTTCTTTGGTTCATCATTCATCCTTATCTTTCTTGCTTCTCTGGTCATGATGGTTTTATATGCAACACACTGAATAGCTTTATGACCAAAGTTGTGACATGTGAAACATTGACCATTGAAGTAGAAATTTATGTGATCATGAAATCTTCTATTAGACTTTACCTGTTGGTTGTAGCCATTTTGAAAGATCTCCTTGTTAGTGTTTCTTGAATTGAGGTGATCTTGCTTTACCTGTAAAGATTCTTTGTTCTCTTGCTGAGTGGCTGAATGTAGAGAACCAGCAGTGGCTGCTTTTAGAGAATTTGGTGCTGATTTCTGAGAAGATTCCCCAGTATATCCAAGACCTGTTTTTATAAAAGGAGACCGTTGTACCTTGATAATCTCATCGAAGGTTTCTGAACTTTTAGCAAATCTGAGATTGAGAGAATTCAATTTCTCATTATCCTTCCTTAGACTTACTACTTCACATTCTAGATCCTCCATGCGTTTTTCTCTTGCTTCAAGCTGATTTTTAAAAGTCTCAATGATTATGTTCTTTTCCTCTAGGCTTACTTTGAGTTGAATGTTTTCTTCAAGAAGATTATTGTCTTCTAAAGAATCCACAAAGGTACCCTTTTCTTCATCACATTCTTTTGCGAGAGCCCATACTTTTGCACCAAAATTCAGCAAGGCTTTTGTATGTATACTTCCCATTGTGACAGATCTCCTTCAAGCGATCAAGCTTCTGTAGAAGGACCTTGCTCCGATACCAATTGTTGGGAAAAATACTGAGAGGGGGGGGTGAATCAGTATTTACTCCATATTCAAAACTTTCACTTTTTCTGCTTCTAAAAAGCATACGCTACTTTCCTGAACCAGACTTGCGTATATACGCGGATACCCTTTACGAAACTAGCGTATACACAGATATCTATATATGTCATTAATTCATCACTCAAATCATTCCTTCATTTATTCATCAGATATTCAATAAGCATTAAACATGTGCAGTAAGAACAGAATAAATCATGACACAAAGAATCACACATGAACACCAGGATTTTTAGGTGGAAACCCAAGTCGGGAGAAAACCACCGCTGCAGTTGCTCAGCCTTCAATATTTTATTATAGAGAAAACATCTTACAACATATGTGCTGGCGCAGACTTGACCAGCACGCAGGCACCCACCTGCGCTCGTTTACCAGCCTCTCCTGGAAGGGAGCTCCAACCCCCTGACTCGTTTACCAGCCTCTCCTGGAAAGGAGCTACGACCCCCTGCTCTCGTTTACCAGCCTCACCTGGAAGGGAGCTACAACCCCCTGACTGAAGGCTACAACCCTCAGCACCACCTTGGACCACGTTTCATCAATTTTCACACTGGATCCAACCACTTCAATAGAACAATACTTGCAGGCCACAATTCATCATATTTCCAGACCGAACCCTTTCCAAACTTTTAAGCACAACCATACATCATCAACAGATACATATCAACCTAGATCAGATAGCGAAGCAGCGAGAGGCGGTGGATATTGCCACCCTTGCTTGACAACCCCTGGATTGTCTCCATTTCCCTTCTGTGATGTGTATATACGCTCTCGATCCACATACAAACAGTATCACTTGGTGTCTCATCTTCCAATGGCATATAAACGCATATATCAATGCGGCATTTGCGTATATCTGGCGCTCTCCGATGGAGAAGTAGCGTATAGTGCTTTAATCATTACGGGCTGCATACTTCATGAATCAGGCATTCACCTCAGATTCAGCCCTTACTTCCAGAACAGTCTTCCGCCTAGATGTTAAGCCTCATCCTGAGATCTAAGCCTTCCATAATCCAGATCAGCAAATACAAGTGCATTTCAGATCTAGATCCCCTTCTTCATCATTGGTGCATCATACATTCATATTTATCTTCAAGTGTAACCCTTTCCAATCAGATCTACTTCAGAGAGAAGTATTCATTCAAGCTCAGACATCTTGCACCCACTCTCATCTTTTTCACAATGAAATTCTTCTCCTTATATATGTTTATCCTTCTTCAATACCATGAGCCCCCTTTTTCAATACCATGGGCCAAAACAATAACATGAGCCCAAAACAACCTGGACGGGGTCAATTAGGCGGATCATTACCCAATACTATGGGTCAATACCATGGTGGTTACCCTTGGATTTGCACTTTTTGAGCGCTTTAGCCCATACGTGACTTGTAACGTTCCTTTCCGCGTGCATACGCGACTTCCCCTAGGCCAATCCACGTATACCAAGAGACATGCTCTTTTTCATCATTCTCTGAGTACATTCTGAAATCCTTTCTTCATTGCCTTCTGTAAATACTGTAGATACATCAGATTTCCTTCATCAAGGACACAACTTCATCAAGTAAGTTGTCATCATCTTCATTAAGTGGGTTTCCTTTCAAGTACAACACTCAACATCATATCATCAACAATCATCATATCACTTCAGATTTACATCATTTAACAAGTCCATCAAGTCAAGAATAACTTCATCAGGTGGATTGCCATCAAGGACAACATATGTCAACAGTCGCATGTCTTTATCTTCATTCAGTGGGTTGCCATCAAGGACAACACTCTGCATCATATTTCCAACACATTACTATAGGTAAGAAAAGAGTCGAAATTAACATGGTGAACTCAATCATCATGTTAATTGTCTCTCAGCCTTTCACTTGTTACACATTCCCAAAGCATACACAAGAAGGTCATCATACTATAGTCCATATTAATCTAATATTTTCCTTGGTAGATATGATTTCAGCTAGTAAATATGGCTACTAGGTCCATATCACATTGATAATGATGCCTTAAACATTTATGCAGTCATTCATGCAATCCACCTATATTACTCATCAATTGACAATCAAGCCATTCACATGCTTGGGTTTAACTGCAAGATTCTCAAGCACATCCTTTCCGAGCATGTCCTTAAGTCTTTTAACATATTTATAATAATTTGTCTTAACAAAAATATAAAGGAATATAAGAAATAATTCATTCTTTTCTTTCATGATTCTCTATATGACATAATAATAATAATGTCCCCTATGCAACCAATATGCTTCCAAGTCAACATATACAACAACTCAACATACATGCAAAATGAACATTCATACATCAACCTACAAATAGGCATGTTGTCCCATTAGGCCCTAGTGTTGTAACTCTCAATGATACCATATGTAAGGTCCCACCTTACCACTATATGTATTATAGAGTAATATTGAACACTAAATTCAAAATGCGATATTATTATATTTTATTTTTTTTGTTTCT